>VZTM01027528.1:344602-487975 GCA_013400555.1 Jacana jacana
CCCCTGCAAGAGGAGGGCAGGATGTGTGCACTCCTGGACAAATCCTCACAGGGTGCCTTTTGTTTTTTTCTTCTCCTTTTTTTTCTCCTTTCACTAGGGATATGGCCTCTCATCCTGGTAGGGATGAACTCCACAGCTTGCAGTCAACTCTTCTCTGCCACCCTCTCCGAGGCCACAGTTTAGAGTCAAGGTTACTTCTAAGAGTCCCAAAATAGAGCAACTACAGACACAAAATTTTAGAGGATCTACTTAAAGCTGCTCAGAGCAGAGGAACGCTCAGATTACAGGTGTATTTATGGACAAGTTGTTCCTTTTGCTTCTGTATTTTTTTTATATTTTTTTTTCCTGTTTTTAAAATTACCTAATGGGGAGAAATAATGAAACATTGCTTCAACGGGCATAGTGAGTATAAAATGACTCCTAACAGATGTAAACAAATCGCATTAGGTAATTAAAAATAGAGATAAGTCACTGGCTACATTCCTCTGGAGTCCTCCTCGCTTCAGCCTTTGATGAGACATTAATATTTTTGCATATGCAAGATTGAAAGAACATATCAGAGAGGGTGGAAAAGAGAGATTTCTTTTATCAATGAAAAAAAAACCAAACGTGTGTTTGTGCCAAAGGAGTATCCCTGTAGCCTGTGCTAAGGGCAAAGCTTCATCATCCCACTTTTCTCCCCTTGGCAAGCATCTGCTTGGTTTCCAAATAACGCTCTTTTCCTCCCCAGCCCTCCCCACAAAGTCATTTATCCACAAGCACGTCCCGTGTCCTCAGCCATGGTGGTGACAGGGAAGAGATGGTGGCAGCTTTGTGCAGGGGCTGTAAGGTGGTTGTTTTTCACAGGGGGTGGGATAACTTTGGACAGAACCCATACATCTCTGGAGATGTGTGTTGAAGACCAAAACGTTGCCCTCAGTGGTGTAAAACCTAAACAACTTTGCTGCCAGTAAATGCTGTCCAATCCCTATGTTCACTCTAGCATTACAGGAGAAAAGTGAGAAAAGATTTTGAACCTTGATGGTTTTTTTTTGTATTTACAAGTATAAATCCTCTGCTGGTAGGTTCAGCAGTAGCCACATACCTCGGTCAACAGACACTAGAGGTCAATAAAATTAAAAAGTGGCACCTTGTAAGAGGTTTCTCCTGTCCCCACCAGCATATATTTTCTCCAAACAGGCTGGGCTTTGAACTCAGCCCAGGCCATGTATCTCCTGCTCCTCAGTGGCTGTGAAGCTGCCACCCAAACCCTTCTTCAGCCTCTGTGCAGGGCTGCACCACCCACAGCATCCCACATGAGCGTCCACAGCAATCATGGACACAAGAGCCAGGGACATCAAGACAGGGGAAAATAGAAGAAACCCCCCTAGGCCTTTCTTGCTACCCCATTCCCAGGCCTGGCAGAACCCCAAACCATCTTGGAAAGGTCAAACCCTTGGCTCTAAGCAGTCTCACTCACGCACAGCACGTCCTGTTGGAACGGATTCAGAGGAGGCCATAAAGATGCTCAGAGGGCTGGAGCACCTCTCCTTTGAGGACAGGATGAGAGAATTGGGGTTGTTCAGCCTAGAGAAGAAAAGGCTCCAGGAAGACCTTAAAGCAGCCTTCCAGTCCCTAAAGGGGGCTGCAGGAGAGCTGGAGAGGGACTCTTGATCAGGGAGAGGAGTGATAAGACAAGAGGGAAAGGTTTTAAACTGAAAGAGGGGAGACTGACATGAGATATTAGGAAGAAGGTTTTTCTTGTGAGGGTGGTGAGATCCTGGCCCAGGTTGCCCAGAGAAGCTGTGGCTGCCCCATCCCTGGAGGGGTTCAAGGCCAGGCTGGATGTGGCTGGGAGCAACCTGGTCTGTTGGGAGGTGTCCCTGCCCAGGGCAGGGGGTTGGAACTGGATGATCTTTAAGGTCCCTTCCAACTCTAACCATTCTGTGATGCTGTGATTAGCATCAAGGCAGATTTTAAAGCTTATCAGCAAGGCAGCAATAACACAACCTTAACAAGACTGAATTCCAGTTGTCTTCTTTTAGTTCCCAGGAAAAGCTTGCAAAGCACTTTATAAACAGGGAGGATTTTTTTTGCCTAACAAATGGGGAAACCGAGGCACGGTGCTACAAACTGTCCCCTCTGCAGCACATACCCTAATTCACAGGCTATTTTCCTGCCTGCTTCTGTCATTGCTCCATTGAAAATTCAGTTGGGCACAGCAGAGTCCCCTTCCCTCCTCCTTTGCGTGCTCTCCCCACAACTTGATCTCTCACACCTGGAGCGCAGAGCTTAGCACGCAGCACCGAATCATCAAAGAAACCCAAACAGGCATTTCACTGATGCAAGAGACCTTTCAAAAAGGGAGAGAACAGAAATAGAAGCATGAGCTTCATCAGAGAAGTGACTATTCCACCAAAGCAAAGCAGCAGCTGAGTAAAGAATAAAAGGAAGAACAGATTAAAGGAGATACTTGAATCCTGAAGAAAGGCAAATGCTGCATAGCAAATTATTTTCGGGGGGGCTGGGGGTGGAAAAGAGGCAGGGGAAGAATTATCTAGCAGTATCTTGCTAAAGTTGCTGGAAAAGTTATATAAATGTAGAATCAGAGAATCATTTCGGTTGGCAGAGACCCCTGGGATCACTGAGTCCGACCATCAGCCCCTCTCCACAAAGTTCTCCCCTACACCAGATCCCTCAACACCACATCTAATCTACTCTGAAACACAGTCAGGGATGGGGACTCCACCACCTCCCTGGGCAGCCCATTCCACGGTCTGACGACTCTTTCTGGGAAGAATTCTTTCCTAATGTCAAGCCTAACCCTACCCTGCTGCAGCTTGCGGCCATTCCCTCTTGTTCTGTCGCTCATTGCCCGTGAGAAGAGACCAGCACCAACCTCTCTACAATGCCCTTTCAAGCAGTTGTAGAGAGTGATGAGGTCTCCCCTCAGCCTCCTCTTCCTCAAACTAAACAATCCCAGCTCCCTCAATCGATCCTCATAAGCCTTATTCTCCAGGCCTCTCACCAGCTTCGTTGCCCAGCGTACTCGCTCCAGCACCTTGATATCTCTCTTGTGTTGAGGTGCCCAGAACTGGACACAAGACTCAAGGTGTGGCCTCACCAGTGCTGAGTACAGGGGGACAATCACCTCCCTACTTCTGCTGGTCACACTATTCTTTATGCAAGCCAGGATGCCCTTGGCCTTCTTGGCCACCTGGGCACACTGCTGGCTCATGTTCAGCCGCCCGTCGACCAGCACCCCCAGGTCCTTTTCTGCCAGGCAGCTCCAGCCACACTGCCCCAAGCTTTGAGGTTTCCAAAAATTAGCTGTGCTACGTGATACATTTGCTCTGGGTAACATCTCAACTGGTGAGTATTAATTAACTGGCACATGGAGAAGGACAAGGAAGCACTAAGCTCTTGGAGATGGAAAGGGAAGAAGGGAAGGAAGAGTTAACCAATTTTTATTTTTGCCAGCAAGTATACATACTCCGTTCCCCATCCGCCCCCATAACGTATGAAATGTAGCAGATGTTTTGAGAACAGCCAGCCTGATCTATCAGCCTCTGTATAAATGAAGGTTGAGTTAGTGGAGAAGAAGGCAAAATAATGTTTACAAGAGAAGTGCAAGAAGATTTCCGACACCTGGGCAACTTAATGATGGCAGATGGCAAAAGCTGAAGGCAAAGAGAAGGAGCAAAGCGCACCAGCAGCTGTCGAACAAACGGGGAGTGGAAAGGGCTCGGCTAAAACTGTGTAGAAAGAATTTAATACCAGCAGTTTTGTAAGAATATGCAGAGAGGAGCCTGTGTTTTAACTCCTTGGACAACTATCATCAAAAGTACCCAATGGATTGTCAACCAAGGAGATTTTCACAGCAAGAAGCCATCTATTTGCATCAAATACCATCAGCCGGCAAAGCAGCAGCTTCTGGGTCATTTAACAACACTCCAGATGTAGTTATTTTCTCCCGGGCAAGTGGCTCAAATAGAGCTACACAAGGAAAAGACAGAGATGGGCTATGAAGGGGACAATCAAGCGGCATGGGGAAGCGATTAGCTGGTCGGTGTAATATAACTCAGTTAAAGGAACAGATTTCCAGGGCACTCGGGTGGCCTGTGATTCTCAGCACGACAGAGACAGCAAGACTCTGTCTGACCAAACACAGGGTCACATTTCACTAACAGCAAACAAGGGATTTGTGCCGTTATGCTAAAGGTAATAGGTTCCAACTAGTCCCTCGGGACAGCCTGGCTGAGTGTTTCCCAGTGGTGGTTGTCACCTGTGGCTCTCTGAAGTTGTAGAAGACACAGGTGCTACCTGTTTGACCACAGGAAAAAGAAGGGAGACCAGCCAGAGCTGTCAATGTAGTGACTGACATCAACCATCTTTCTTTATAATTCTTGCATGTATGAGACAGAGATGGGATTAACGCACGTAGCCCAGATCATCCTTAGGAGTTTATCTTCCCCCACACCAGACTCACCCTTTCTAGGGACTGGTTGCCATCTGCAAAACTCAGTTCTGAGTTCAGGCTCCACGAAGCCCAAGAGTATCTGTGAGAGAATCTGGCCACTTTTGAAGAAGCCTGTTCCTTCTTAAAACCAATTTTCATTTAACACTGTAATTACACATACTTGATGCCACCAGTTACCTGCCACGCGCGTCACATGCGGCTCTGCCAGGCCATCACTGCATTGACCACTGATGCTCTACAGAGGGACCCAACATGGAAGAACCATCAATAGATCATTCCTGCCGTTCCTCTAATACACAATTCACACCGAGTAGCTATGGATTAGCAAGACGCCTTGCTGCTGCTTGAAAAAGACTCAGCAAGCGGGTAGGAAGAACGCTGTCTGATAGGTATGCAACTTCCAAACAAATTCACACTGCTCCTGGAGAATTTGTCTCCACGGGGGAAGAAAAGGTTATTGTAAGTGTAACCTGCAGCTTTAATTATATTGTGTACTTCCCTGTGTGATTAGAAATGTGTATTTGTAGCAGGCAGTCACACTTTCTAGTTATGTATCCATCAAATTCTCGTTATAATTAGGATGACTCATAATGAAATTATGCATTAGTTGCCCCATTCATTATATTGTTTGACTTACAGTCAGCATGCAAACTACAAATCTTCCGAATTCCTCCTCTTCCCTTCATCCTTCTTGGCTGTTCCCTAGGCAAACTCCAGTCAGAAAGAGAGATGTTTTAAATTGTTGCAGCTCCTTTGCAAGGAATGAGTTTTCTCAGAGAGACCCCACGGCTGCAGAGCTGAGCAGCAATCTCGGCTCATGCGGAAGTCAATAGGATTGTGCTGATGGAGGGCAAACTGAAAGCACAATGTGATCCCCCTGGTTCCCTCGGCAATCCTGCTTTGCAAGATTCATACAGTCCAGGAAGACAGAAAATTGCCATACCTGATGAAATCACTGCTCCCTCGCTTTCTGTATCTTGTTGCCAGCAAGGAGCAGATTGGTGCATCAAAAAACCATGGTAGAGCCATGGCAAGGGTAGGGAGCACATGAGTCCCATCAGTGGTGACAGCTGCTGGTGTTTCTCAGTGATTAGAAAAAACCTGAGGAAAGAGGAAGGATCTCAGAGTATCTCCCTAAGGCTGAACCATTTTGAACTCACCAGCCCCTAGAACTTTCTGGCCGTCCTCCATGACAATCACCTCGTAGAATCATAGAATCATTCAGGTTGGGGAAAGCCCTTGGGATTATTGAGTCCAACCATCAGTCCTACTCTACAGAGTTCTCCCGTACACCAGATCCCTCAACACCACATCTAAACCACTCTGAAACACATTCAGGGACAGGAACTCCACCACCTCCCTGGGCAGCCCATTCCAGGCTCTGACCACTCTTTCTGGGAAGAATTCTTTCCAAATGTCCAGCCTAAACCTGCCCTGCTGCAGCTTGCAGCCATTCCCTCTCATTCTATCACTAATTCCCTGTGAGAAGAGACCAGCACCAACCTCTCTACAATGTCCTTTCAAGTAGCTGTAGAGAGTGATGAGGTCTCTCCTCAACCCCCTCTTCCTCAAACTGGTCGGTCCCAGCTCCTTCAACTGCTTTTCATTAAGTTTTATTCTCCAAAGAGAATGGTTTTCTGAGGCCTGTTTGTGCAGCAGTCTCAGATGAGAGATGAGGTCTCCCTTCAGCCTCCTCCCCACTCTCAGTCACCACCCAATGTAGATACATCTCCTCATCCATTGGATTACGCAGCTCTCACAGACAGTTATCACCTGCTGACCACCAAGTCTGAGTGACTTTAGCCTACTGAAAAGGAGCGAAGCCCTTGGAATCAGAGATTCCAATGTATTCACTACAGAAGGGAGGGGGGAGCTGGGATAGTCATCCTTTCTTTTGTTTTGTGATCAGCATACATAGTGGGTGAGCTATGGACATGGGTGGCAACGATAGAATCATAGAATTTTCGTGGTTGGAACGCATCTTTCAGATCATTGAGTCCAAACATCAGCCTAACACTGACAAAACCATCACTGAACCATGTCACTGAGCACTATGTCATCCTGTCTTTTAAATACCTCCAGGGATGGTGACTCAACCATTTCCTTGGGCAACCAATTGCAATGTGTAATAACCCTTTTGGTGAAAAATATTTTCCTAATACCCATCCTAAAGCTCCCCTGGTGCAACTTGAGGCCATTTCCCTGAGGCCATTCCCCTTTGTCCCATGGCCCATTCCTTGGGAGAAGAGACCAACACACACACCCCCTTCCCCCCCCACCAGCTACACCATCCTTTCAGGGAACTGTAGAGGGCGAGAAGGTCTCCCCTCAGCCTCTTATTCTTGCTTTAACCTGTCATTGAACACGTTGTGTCCAGTTCAGTGCTGAAGACTCTCGGAAGATCACCAACACAGTCAGCACCCCTAGACCTGTGTGTCTCCAACAGAAATCTCTCTAACATCTCTTGAACTGCTGTGTCATCCCACTCACCATCCATGCACAGTGAGCCCCTGAATGAGACACAAGTATATTGCTCAGGACAAGGAGAACTTTTCCTTTTTCCCCCTTTTATTTTCTTTTCCTGCCTTAAGGTGAACGTAGTATTTAAGAAATATGCCAGATGAGTGGCAGTGAAAAATTCTTTAAATTATTCACAAAGCAGGTATTGTTCTGGCAGCCATGCTAGCAGTCTGCGTGTAACGGTCCGCTCTGAGATTCATGCCTACAACATTGAAAGTCCCACGTGCTCCCACCGGTTTGGGGAGAAGTTTAAGGTGCTAATAGACCCCCCCACTGCAAGGTGAGAAACAAAACTGGAGCCCTGAGACGTTGTTTTGGGGGCAAATGGCATGCTTGTGGTAGCCCCAGATGTCCCCATCAACATCTGTGGTTGGCCTGCACCAGGAACAAGCTGGCTTTCATTCAGCAGTTGCCATGAAGGCCAGTTCAGAAGGAAGAGACCTGTAGCCCGCACTGAGTGCACCCACTGACATGCTGTTTGGTAAAGCCCTCAGCGGTGTGGGCATCTGCTATGTTGGTGGCAAGGAGCAATGTAGGAAAAAAGAGGGCTTTAAACTGCCCATTTCACCATCAGGAAACACAGGAAGCTCCACCTAAACATGAGGAGGAACCTCTTCACTTTGAGTGTGGCAGAGCCCTGGAAGATGCTGCCCAGAGAGGTGGTGGAGTCTCCATCTCTGGAGACATTAAAAAAAACACCTGAACACCATCCTTTGGAACCTGCTCTGGGTGGACCTGCTTTGGCAGGGGAGTTGGACTACGTGATCTCCAGAGGTCCCTTCCAATTCCTATCACTCTGCAATTCCCCTGGGAACAAGGCAGAACTTAGCAGCTGGCTCAGCACAGACCAGCAGCCTCCGCTCCTACAAGGGCGACTTCCAAATAGTCTGTGACAATCACCAGTGCAAAGGACCAACACAAATCCACACCAGAGCTGCTCAGAGGAGAAGGCTCACACTTTAACCAGCCCCCAGTGCCCTCAGGCCCAAATAATTTAAAAACCTAAGGCATGGTTGCCCTTAGTGCTTTCTTAACCCCTTCATTCCCGCAGTGTGAGGTGGCCACCAATGGGTTTTCACCTTCATCTGCTTTCCTCCTTAATCTCTCCAAACGCCTGTCATTTCTGAGATGCATGGAGATATTTGTTATTCCATGTTAAGCCAAGGGCTGTGAACTGGGTGGTACCAGCCCCATCCCTGGGAGTGTTCAAGGCCAGGTTGGATGGGACTTGGAGAAACCTGGTCTGGTGGGAGGTGTCCCTGCCCAGGGCAGGAGGATTGGAACTTGATAATCTTTAAGGTCCCTCCCAACTCTAATAATTCTATGACTCTAAAAAAACAGGCAGGTGCTGAGCAAGCAGCAAAAACTCCCCACTTGCTCTCTCCCAGCCTGCCCTGGCACCGGGTTGGTCACCTCTCCGGTCCTTCAGTCCCTGTGCCATTGCTGCTGGCAGAGTCACATCTCTGCTGGTGGCTTTTACATCCCTCCACTAGGGACCCCGCTGAGATCAGCAACAGTGAACTGACAGCAGACTTTACCAAGCTTTGATCCATCTTGACCCAGGCTGGTTATTAACCCACAACCAAGAAGAAAAAGGGGCTCCAAGATCTCGGCAGAGCACTGGTAGTTCTGACCTGGGGATCCAAAGATGCGGGTGGTTTTTACTGGGAACGGCAGCCTGCAATAGCATCCACTCACCACCCCCTCTTCCCCACATCCCGGGAATCCCTTACATTTCTTCTGCTCTTTGTTATCCTGGGTGCTGCCAACTTGTAAATTAAAATTGCAAGACCCCCACGATCCCCAAAGTGTATTTTGCCTTGCGGGAAGCGCAGCCTGTACATCATTGACTCCTGTAAATACAGACCACGGCAGGGTCCGTACAATCCCCACCACCACCAGCCCTGCTCCATCCTCCTCCTCCTCCTCCTCCCTGGCTCGGTGCCACATCTGCTTTATGCGGTGAGTTTTAGGAACTTTCAGCTTCCAATCACTACTTTCACTAACTCCTGCGGCAGCCACGGTTCCAACGGCGGGGGCGGACGCCGACGCCGCGGTCATTTTGCCGTTGGCCTCAGCCGGGGAGAGCTACGGCACCTTCCCCTTCCCGGGAAGTGATTTTCTCCTTGAGTTTCAAAACAATGTGTGAAACCTTGCTCTGCAGAAACGGCAGCCTCGGGAAGCTTAAGGATGACTGAAGCTATTTCTTCTCCTGGAAAGGTTTAGAAGCTGCCGGGGGCTGGGGCGGGGAGAGGGGGGATGAATGGGGTTAGACCTATCGCTGCATTTCTAGCAGCCGTCCTATTACAGCGCTGGATAAAAGCTGGAATGGCACCGTCTAGCTTAGGTTAATCAACCCCACCGAGTGCATGCCTGCCTTAAAAGCACTACCAACCAGCCTTCAGTCGGCTTGAGATAACTAATTTCAAGCATGGCTGTCTAGTGTGCCCGTCATTCCTATTGTCCTCCCAAACTATTTCAGACATTTTGAGCAGGGAGAACTAAGCTATGAGTTAGCAGAGGTCGTGTGACATTAGCGGTCCAAAAAAAAAACACCCCCAAAAGGTTTAAGCACCGGGAGGGAAGGATGACAGCGCTTAACAACTGGTGGCAGTTTGGAGGATTCTGCTGGATCTCTGTTTATTCCTAATTAGGCTTCGCCTGGGAGGAAGATGTGACAACTCTCGGAGGTAGGATTTGCGTGGGAAACAAAGGGAGCTGTTGCTGTTCGCTGCCCGTTGTTTGTGCTTGGCTCCTTGCTTGGCTCTTCCGAGAGCACCCAGGTCGGCATCGGTGGTGGTGTGAGGGGGGTGGGGGTTGTGTGATGGGACCTGGGGCTGGGGGGAGCAGAACCAAGGCTGGAAATACTGTTGATCGTCCTGCATTTTATGGCAGAAACGCCTCGGGGACAAACCGGCTCCAATCTCGCTGCCTGCTGAGTGTGCATTCCACGTTGCTCTTTCCCACGGAGTAAAATACATAGAGGTCACACAGGAAAAAAAAACAGCCCCAAAACAAAAAAAACCCACTTTCCTCTCCTTTTCCACCGAGCCAGCCGGACTGGTTCTGAGCTGGGAGAAGGGAGAGGGGAAGCTGCCCTGAAATAAAAGAGGAAGAGGAAAGCTAGGGAGCCTGTGTGATGAGGGAGACAATGCTATTAATGTGTTAAATGTGTCTGGAGTGAGTGTGCCACCCGTGTCATTTGAAAAGGGGAAAACAGAGCTGGGGCAGGGGGGACAGGCAGGAGGGTTTTTTCGGGGTGAGGAACTCCTTAGGTTATAACCCATTGCAAAAAGAAAAAAAAATTAAAAAAGGCATGATGTGTCCATCCATTTTGCATAATCAAAGCTTCCTCTGCACTGTTGGCATTGTTTTGCTGGATGAGAACTGTAGTTCCAGACAGAAAAAGGTATGATTTCCTCATTTCCAGCCCCTGTGCCACCGCCAGCCTCCTGCCACCCTCCCTCTCCACCCCTCCCCGAGACACACCAGTGTGGGGAGGGATGTAAACGACATTCTTTCGGATGCTGGAAGGGCTAGGAGGGAGGGCTGAGGGGGGAATGCATGCTCAGTAGGATAACAGGAAAGCTTCCCCTTCAAAAAGCTTGGGTTTTCCCTGCCAGAAGTCCAGGAGGTGATATGCAAAGTTAGAAACCTCACGTACTTGGGGTTGGTTTGTTGGGTTTTTTTTTTACGACGCGCCTGTTTAGCATCACTGGGCGAGAAAACATCCAAGAGCGGGGTCTGGCTGGCAAAGGGAGGGTCCTGGTGGGTGCTGGGCTCCGAGTCGGCCTTTTTCTCACGGCGTGTGACCCTCACAGCGAGATCAGCCGCGGGAACTTAATGAATGAAAACCTCACGCCCGTCCGTCTGCAGAACCCTTACGGTTTGGGGGGGGGGGGGTTGAATCTCAGCGTCGCGTTCCCGGTGCCGACGGATTGTTTCGACTCGTGCCTTAAAGTTTCGTTTCCAGACAAGAGAGGGACTTCGGGGCGAGCGGTATTTAGTGACAATGAAACGTTCTGCTCGTGGAAATGCTTCTCACAGGAGCTATTAAAGATGCACTTAGAGGAGCTGAGAGTGGTATCTTGCAGTCAGAGGTACGGTGGCACTCGCTGTGCTCAGTTTTTAAAATTAAGGTTATGATGCTGTATTAAATCTCCTTTAATGTAGGTGTCACTAGGCACGCTTTACAAGACTGCTGTCAGAAGCTCACGACTGGAAGAACTCTTTTAGACTGATTGTTTTCATTAAATCTTCGTTAGGACATAGATAAATAAATAAATAAATAAATCCCATACAGAGCAGCAACTCACCGAGTAATTTGAATTGACTCTTTCTAACCAATGTTCCCCCTTAAGGAGATTTCAGTGCTCCATTGTAAATGGGTCATGATCTAATTCATTCAATAAGAAATCGCTAATGACAATTTAACAACAAGAGTGCTAAATGCATTCAGCCCAAGTAAATACAGATTGTGCCAAAGAGAAGTGAAATTGCATCAGGAAGGGTAGGAATTCCTTTTAAAAACCGTAACGTAAAGATTCTGCATTGGATCCAAGCAGTAACTTCTCAGGCAAGTGCATTACTTTGCATTGCAAATTGGGGGGAATAAAAACCCCATTTCAATCTGTGTCACAGACACTACTTGGTATATAGTGATAACAGTGACAACTTTCCTCCAAAGAAATTGTTTCTGGCGGTCTGCAGCATGGATCAAAGAGATATTATGCAGAGATATTAAATCTGTGTCAGAAACGAGCAGAGCATGTGGAAATCAGGCACCTATTTTGTCTTTTCCGGCTCCCTTTTTTTTTCCCAGAGGCTTAGATGATTTTACTTTGTTTTACTTTGCTGCTTTTTGGAGGGAAGGGGCTGAAGGGGAAAGACCACAAGAAGGTGGGACACTGCGCTCCGTCTATGTCAGGCCACTGATTTCTTGGCCGGGGAAGTGGGGGGGAAATTGGGCAAGTCCCCCAAAGCTCTAGTAGCCCCACCTGGCAAAAGAGGGTGGGGAGAGTGGGCGAGTGGTGCAAAGGAAATACAAAGAGTGGTGCTGAGGGAATGAGGCTGAACAAAGGGCTGCAGGTAAGGCAAAAACGCAAAGTTCCAGTGCAAGAGCAGGTTCGTATTTCAGCTGTAAAATTAGACTTATTGCTCCAAAACCTAAATCTGCTTTCAAAACTATTCCAGAAAAATTTGCCGCTTGCAAAAAAAATCTGCCAGCAGCATGTAGCTGTTCACCTGAGAGCTTGTCAGAAGCAGCTCTGAATCATAGAATCATAGAATAATGGTTAGAGTTGGAAGGGAAATTAAAGAACATCCAGTTCCAACCCCCTGCCCTGGGCAGAGACACCTCCCACTAAAGCAGGTTGCTCCAAGCCCCATCCAGCCTGGCCTTGAACCCCTCCAGGGATGGGGCAGCCACAGCTTCTCTGGGCGACCTGGGTCAGGGTCTCACCACCCTCACAATGAAGAATTTCTTTCTGGTATCTACTCTAAATCTCCTCTCTTCTAATTTAAAACTGTTACCCCTCATCCTGTCACTCCATGCCCTGACAAAGAGTCCCTCCCCAGCTCTCCTGTAGCTCAATCAGATACTGGAAGGCCGCTCTAGGGTCTCCCCAGAGCCTTCTCTTCTGCAGGCTGAACAACCCCAGCTCCCTCAGCCTATCTTCATAGGAGAGGTGCTCCATCTCTCCCTCCACTGGACCCATTCCAACAGCTCCATGTCCTTTCTATGTTGAGGACTTCAGAGCTGGACACAGTACTCCAGGTGGGGTCTCACAAGAGCAGAGCAGAGGGGTAGAATCACCTCCCTGGCCCTGCTGGCCACACTGCTTTTGATGCAGCTCAGGAATGGCTTTCTGGGCTGCCAGCAAGCACTGCTCATGTTGAGCTTCTCATCCACCATCACTCCCAAGTCCTTCTCCTCAACCTGCCCTCCAGCTATTCTCCTCCCAACCTGTATTTGTGCTTAGGATTGCCACATCCCAGGTGCAGGACCTTGCACTTGGCTTGGTTGAACTTCATGAGGTTTGCACAAGCCCACCTCTCCAGCCTGTCCAGGTCCCTCTAGATGGCATCCCTTCCTGCTGCTCTCCAGCCTCCCCTTTGCCAGGCCAATGTAGAGCAGATAATGAGGCAGCCTGCATCAGATTGACTCACTCTGCAGAGAAACAACTTCCTTGTTTTCTGTGGAAGCCCAACGAGTGCTTTTTTTTTCTTCGCTGCGACTCTCACTTGCCCCTCTGCTTAGGAATTGTCTATCGGAGCTTCGTGCCATTTTCTCCTCTATTCGGTATTGTTTGGGAGTTTCTTCAGTGAATACCTCTTGGCTTACAGATCTGGTGGGGATGGCAAGCGTTTGCAAATTCATAGCGTGCTGCTTGGTTCACTCCCGGGGCGTTCCTCGGCGAGCTGATTTGTATGGCTAACTCGGCGCAAAGCGATGGGCAAATTTCACAACCAAGGATGCTGCTTCACGTTGGGTTTCCATCACTGCCTGAGCAGTCAGGTTTAAAATTCACGTCTTGCAAGGAGTCATACGAGCAGCACGGAAGCACTGAAGTGCTCCCACCAGACAGATGCGAGAGCTGGGTTAAAACAGCTTTCCGATTCAGATGAATATTCATCAAAAAGGGGTTGAATTCTTGGAGCTCGGTGAAAACAAATAGTCAGCATCATCCATCGTGCCCACCTGCATGGGCCACTCTCTCAGTGCTCCCCATGTTCTCCCTAACTAATGTTTTAAGTCCACAATGCCTGTGGAAACTGTTTGTGCAGCCAAAAGGAAATGGGGGGTGGGTGTGGGTGAAAAAAAATGGCCAATGTGGAAATTTCTGCATTTTCTGCATCGTAGCCTTTGCTGTCACTCTCCTGTCGTGCCGGGCTTTGCACGTTGCAGGACATGAAGAGGGCCAAGAGGGAGGAGGGCATCAGCCCAGAGGCAGGGAGTGCAGGCAGAAAAACGATGAAAGAGGTGATAAGAGGTGAAAAAATACGGGTGACCACAGGCAGAGGAGGGACAATCAGCTGCAGAGCATGGACATGAGGAGACAGGGATTCACACAGCATGAGCACCTAAATACTCAAGTACAATTTTTAACCATGAATCTAGTGAATTTGGGTCATTGAACTCAAAGTTTCTGGTCTTACCAGTCCCCTGGCAAGCCCTGGAGCCATTGCTTCCTGATCCTTCCCCATACAGGTCCTATGTGGGTCTCGCCACAGGACCAGTCAAGCAAGGGGGTGATGCAGTTTAGCTCTTCTCATGCCAGAGAAGCACGGAAGAGTTGTGAAAATAGCAGACAAGACAAAAACTAACTAACTAACATCTGGTGCATGGTTTAAAAGCAGCCAAAATGAGTTGGGTAAAGAATTTCTGTCAAGTGTTTTATCTCAAAGAAGGAAAAAAAATAAAAGCAAAAAACAACCAGCTGTCAAAACACCAACCTCTTTTGACTCAGAAGCAAATGAGGAGGAAAAGGTTATAAAGCAGGAATATATTTGCCTTCTTTGAATTGTTTTTGCACTGTACTTATGTCGACAGGGAGAAAACCTCCTACTGAGTGAGCTGTATTGTCCAACCACTCCTCACTTTATGTAGAGTAATTCAGGTGTGTGCTGCATCAAGAGGGCTGCCCGGAGCCAGCCAGCAGTGTTATGCTGGGAGAGTTGAGAACCAACAAGTAGAGGGAATTTTTCCATGGTTTTGAAGTCCAATGATCCTAGATATCCTTTATTTATTCTCAAAGTAGAGACAAAGCACACAGTGAGAGTCACTATGGGCAATACACCTTCCTATTCTGTCAGGGCACGTGTAACGCCAGGTTAATATTGCTTGGGGGGAGTAAAAGAATGAGTAAAATTAGAGGGGCTAATATGAAGGCAAACACGGAGGGTCTTCACTAGGACAAAAATTGACTCGACGTAGTCTGGAATGAAATTCCAACTGGAAACTCCCTCCATATTAAAACTCCTGTTGGGCCTTCAAATACTTTGTGTTTCTTGATGTAACGCTGTCCCATTGCTTGCAAGCAACCCCCACCTCTGTTTGTGCCAAATATGCTAATTTTCTATGAACCACATTTAAAAAGTACTTCATTTTTTAAGGAAAAAGATAGAAAAAGGCAAATCTCAGCTCTCACATGGTTGGCTGCCCTTCTGGTCCATGCTTTGATGCCTCTAATGCTTCTTTGAGAGCAGAGAACTCCCACTTGATAAGCCATGCAGGGACATATAGCAACATCTTGGAGCTATAGCATCTTCTAAGATCCTTGAGAGGTTGGAGGCAGCAACACAGTCACTAGTGCACCTGCATGTCTCCATTTGTTTATTGTCTATGCTCCACAGGAGGAGTGACCTGGTGGTTCTGAGGTCCTCAACAGGCTTTCAAAACTACTCCAGTGAATGCACAGTCTCTTTAGGTAGCCCTTTGCATCATGAAACTACACAAAACCTCATCAGAGCCTGCACCAGCCTATCTTGCCTGCTGAACCCTTGGCACTGATCTGTACCACAGCTCCCCATCACAGGCAACTGGTAGATCCCAAAGCAATGCAGAAGTTGTCCTTCAGGGAAAATGAGAAACATATCAAGCTAGCTGTAGGTGGTAGATGTCTCTGAAACACTGAAAAGGGGTTATAGCTCGATGTCCAGACTGCAGATGTGATGGACATGAGCAGTCAGGACCTGTCCCCGAGCCAACCCCAGCCACCCAGCAATTTTGCCTGGATTCAGTGTTCCTCCTGCTCTGCATGTCACTGCATTGTCCTAAACCAGCTGTCACCAGAAGGGGTTTGAAGACCAGAGGAGACAAAAGAGCACTTGTCCCATTTCCCCACTTCTCTTTCAGTGGATCAGAGAAAGGAGTGGGACTGAAGTTTCTGATTAAGCCTGAAGTGGATCATCTGTCCAAGGTCACCACCCCACAGCAGGAGCCCTCTGGACAGCACTGTCCCTGCATATCTGCTGAGGTGCAGTACCGAAGAAGGGACAAGATAACATTGCCCTCCTTAAAGAAGCATTGCAGAAAGACATTCAATATACTTGGCTGTATTTTACTTGTGGGCAAGCTATTTTCCACCTCAGCAGAGTGGTGCTCCTCACTGACAACCATTAGTTATTTGCAAATTTAGATAGGCTTTATAAACATCAGGCTCCTGACTGAATAAATAATGTTTCAGAGCAATAACTTGAAATAAGTCAAACTAGGAATGCTGAGAAGACCAGGAGTATGGTCCCTTTGGGACACACTCCCTACCACTTCTAATTAATATCTGGTACTTAAAGCATCACAGCCCGTGGTTAAATCAAAGTCAGAGGAAACAAAGGAATGTAAAACCCTTGTGGAGACTTGTGTCCCTCTCTTCACCCACAGGAGTAGGTGTGCTCCTCAGTGCGACTGGCAGGCTTCTCTGACCTCAGTCAGGAGCATCTGGTTTTGGGGGGGAAAGGCAGTCCAAGGGACCCAGCAGCTGGGCTGGCGTCACCCCTTGTTCTCCCATTGCCTTCTCCTTTCTACCCAGCCACTCCTTCTTGTAGCAGCTTCCCAGGGTTGCCTGGCCCCATGGGGACCCAGTTCACCTCACAAAACTTTCAGAAAGTGGTGCTGTGGTTTGGGCTGGCTGAGGGAGAGAACCAACAAGCACCAGAGCTGGTGCAAGAAAAGCAAGAAGAGCAGGAGTGAAGTATTGGGAGCAAAGAGCAATCACAGTCCTGGAACAGCACATTTTCTTTCTAAACATCACTAAATTCCCTCATCTTAATGTCCCTGTGAGACTGCTGCAGAAACAGGCCTCAGATAACCAACATCTTTGGAGAATAAAACTTATGAAAAAGCAGTTCATGAGCTGAGACTGATCAGTTTAAGGAAGAGGAGGCTGAGGGGAGACCTCATCACTCTCTACAACTACTTGAAAGGACATTGTAGAGAGGTTGGTGCTGGTCTCTTCTCACAGGGAATTAGTGAGAACAAGAGGGAATGGCTGCAAACTGCAACAGGGCAGGTTTAGTCTGGATATTGGGAAAGAATTCTTCCCAGAAAGAGTGGTCAGACCCTGGAATGGGCTGCCCAGGGAGGTGGTGGAGTCCCTGTCCCTGACTGTTTCAGAGTGGTTTAGATGTGCTATCGGGGGATCTGGTGTAGGGGAAAACTTTGTAGAGTGGGGTTGATGGTTGGACTCAATGATCCCACGGATCTTTCCCAACCTGAATGACTCTATGATTCTATCTTGACCACAGCCCAAGAGTTAGAAAAAACTGGAAGACAAAAAAGGAAAACAGCTTGCCTGCCCTTTTTGGTCGCCCATCCTCAGAGCCCATCTCGCTATTGATGAGGGGTTTTTAAGCTTCCATGTTGAACTCCAGAGCTGCTGCTGAGGTGATAGGGGAAGAATTGACTCAGCTGTGAAAAACAGTCCTTGCAGTGCAGGTGTGAGGAGGACAGTTGTGATTTGGCCAGGTTTACTGATGCAGGAAATAAGAGTTTCAGCAGGAAAGCCCGAGCGGCAAACATCAATGCAACTAGGACACCTCTCCGTTCCTTCAACAAAGCAGATACACTTCAAGGCAGAGGGAGCAACAATCCAAGCAGGGAACAAAGGAAGTTCATTTGTAACCACAGCATTTTATTAACTGGATCTGCAAATGGCAAGTTCCCTGACTTCTGAAAACCCCTGGTAATGGCATAAACTGCTGACAAATTCCTCCTCTTTCTTTACTTCCATATAACACTTTGAACTTGCTCTTTGACAGCTCTGCTGCTCTCCTGGTTATTCACTGCATGCAGTGCATTTTACCCCCATCTTCCAAAAAAAAAAACTATCACAGGACACACCGTCTGGTTGTGAAACATCCCAAGAAGTCCCAGCAAAACCTTTTTTGGAGGAGTTTAATTAAGACGAGGCAGTAATTTGTGTGCAGCTGAGTTGGAAGGATTTTGTCACAGGTAAACACACTTCGAAGAAAAAATTGCTTTTATCTCTCCTTGCTTTCTGTTTTAGTCGTATTTCAAGTGGATTAGTATAATCTCTCCTCGGCCAAACTCCACAGCCAGTCTATTCCATCATTGTTCTAATTTTGCAAAAAAAGAAAATGACGGCAAGCAATTAATTAAAAATCTCTTTAGAGATGCATGTGTGGATGCGCTTATTCACTAAGAACTCACAAAATAACTCTGCATTTTAAAACAATTTATCTGGTGCATTAAGCGTGAACGGGATGTCTTTGTTAGGTGCACCTGCCTTGAGACGGTTCCCTACACGAACAGGCTTGTCGTGTAGAGGTATCTGCAGGAGCGCAGCCCAGGCAGAGAGGATCCCCTTTTTAACAAGGTGTGAGTTTCTAGGTGGCTTTCTTTTTTGTCTTTTTTTCCCTATGTGGTGAAGAAGACACAGAATCTCAGGGATTGGAAGGGACCTTGAAAGATCATCCAGTCCAATCCCCCTGCTGGAGCAGGAACACCCAGAGCAGGTCACACAGGAACGCCTCCAGGCGGGGTTTGAATGTCTCCAGAGAAGGAGACTCCACGACCTCCATGGGCAGCCCCTGCCAGAGTTCCCTCACCCTCATTGTGAAGAAGTTCCTCCTCATATTTAAGTGGAACCTCCTCTGTTCCAGCTTGCATCCATTACCCTTGTCCTATCATTGGACATCACTGAGAAGAACCTGGCTCCATCCTCCTGACACTCACCCTTNCCCTATGCTGCTCTCCAACAGGTCATTTCCCAACCTATACTGGTACCTGGGGTTGTTCTTGCCCAGATGCCAGACTCTACACTTGCCCTTGTTTTATTCCATTAAATTTCTCCCTGCCCAACTCTCCAGCCTGTCCAGGTCTTGCTGGATGGCAGCACTCCTCCCAGTTTGGTGTCATCAGCAAACTTGCTGATAGTGCACTCTATTCCCTCATCCAAGTGGTTGATGAATAAATTGAACAGCACCAGTCCCAGTGCTGATCCCTGACTGTCGATTGATTTCAAGTGAGGAGTCTTTCTCTGCTGGGACCTGGGCTGTCAAAATCCATCAGAGAACTTGCAAAATTCTGTGGAAACACCAGCAGCTCTAACACAGCTCCAGAATCAGCAGGGTTGAAGGAAAGTTCCCAGCAATTGACAACAGAAGTTTTCTTAGCAATGATATTCTGCCAGAAGGAGACCTGATTTTCTGCACACACAGGGGACAATGCTAACACAAACACTAAACTCTATTGACACGAGTGAATTCATCATCAGCCAGAAGACACAAGCTCGTTCACACTAAAACCTTGGATTTGGATTCATAGACTCTTAAGGTCAATCAAACCCACAAATGCCCATGTGGTAAAGTTTCTTTGATTTTGTATGAACCAACTCAAAACTCTAAATTTCCTTGAAGTCAGGACTCCTGATCTCAAAGCTGTGCCCTTCTTTAATAAAACTCTAGCACATCTGTGCTGCGAATGAAAATAAGTGCTGGCATCCAGAGCAAAGCACAGAGGTTCTCCTGGCACAGCAGGAAGAACCTTCCTCCACAGAGGTGTTCCTGCTCCTTGGTGAATGTCCATCTAGTCCACAAACACGCTCCCCAGGCAATATTCTGCCAGAAGGAGACATTCTTGTCTGCACACACAGGGGACGATACAAATACTGAACTTTATTGACACAAGTGAATTTATCACCAGTGAGAAGACTGATAACTGAGACCTAGAGAGGCTCCTAGAAGATTTCACATGCTCCACCTCTTCTTTGAGCAAGAAATCTTGGACAAATCTTTGATGGTTGGACTCGATGATCCCAAGGGTCTCTTCCAACCAAAATGATTCTATGATTGGGATTTCTCCAGCCCTCTAAGGTCACTTTAACCCTCTCCAGCCTCTGTTAAAAGACACTGTTTGTCTACTCTTTTTCTGCTCTTTCTGCTCTCCATTCTCTTGTCTCTGTTTAAAAAGCCTGACATATCACAGCCTGCTGGTCCCTAGCCAGATATCCAGATGGTGGTTGTGTACCACATTGATAGGTGCCTTAGAAATAGCAGGGAGAGAGAGAGAGCAAAATTATCACTGGAAGACTTCAGATGCTCTTTTTGATAAATGGCCGTTGTAGATCTAATTAGGCAGTTCCCCCCTTTTGGAAAAGCAGGGGAACCAACAACCGTTGTGCTCCCACAGAGCGAACAGGCGAGGACACAGCTCTTGCTGTCAGGTTTTAGCTTTCCACCCCGAGCAGCACCAGGCTGATGGCCCATCTATCCATCCTTCTTCTCGGAAAAACACTCGGTTTTTGCCTGGGTTTGAAGGTCTCTCCTGGTGGCCGGCACCCCGCTGCCTTGGCACCACTACTGCGTTTGCACAGACAACTGGTTTCTAGCATTAAGAACAGACACCGCTCACCTTAATTGCCTGAGCATCCCTCTGGCAATAATCAGGCTAATTGCCTCAGTAAGGCCAGTAATTTGGCTCTAAATCAACAACCAAAATGATTTAAGCATAAGTGCATGAGTTCCTTTATAACTCCAATAGCCACTCGTTAAACTTTAGTCACATCTCAGAAGTGCTGTTCCTTTTCTCTCCTCCGTTTGCCAAGGAGAGAGGTAGAAGGATGAGGTGTCAGGGACACCTGGGCTAACCCCAGATACAAGGACAGGGAAGATGTGTCTCCTTCCTCATTGATGAAATGCCTCAAGAAGTCTGCCCCATGGGAACTCCAGGTTACATCGTGTCTGGGGATTACAGGGACGGCCCAAACCTGCAGAAAATCTACCAAGAAGGGAACCATTGCCTGAACCTGCCATAGCTGTATGTTTGACTTACACCTTAAAGCATGAGATCATAGAACCATAGAAGTGTCTTGGTTAGAACGGGTCTTTCAGATCATCGAGTCCAAACATCAGCCCAACACTAACAAAAACCGTCACTAGACCATGTCCCCCAGCACCCCCTTTACCTGTCTTTTAAATACCTCCAGGGATGGTGACTCCACCACTGCCCTGGGCAGCCTGTTCCAAGGCTCCAACTCATTCAATGTAAAAATTTTTCCTAATATCCAATCTGAACCTCCCCTGGAGCAACTTGAGATCATTTCCTCTTGTCCCCAGACCAAGGGACCTGGAAAAGGTGCAGATGGGAAAGGCTTGAAATCCCACCTCAACCAAAGGACATGTGACACAAAACCAGCTCTTGAAGACAAGACCTTTGATCAGTCTTTCACAGAACTGGGTCTTTTCAAATAGTCTTTTGGGCTGTTTTGACTGGTTCTGTAACCACAGGCCTCGGGCAGAGCCCCAAGCTGGGCTGCTGTGGGTCATGTCTGTCCCATAGGTTGGGATGAGTTGTTCCTGCTTGCCATGACCCTTGGTTCCACAGGGACTTTCCATGACCCACAGCAGGAGGAAAAGTTGGCACAGATGCAGAGCCAAGAACTTCCGGGGCCTTGAATTAAAATCCCACCATACTTATGGAGCTCAGGAGAGTAGGGAGGAGAGGAGTCAGGGGACCACATTTTGCATCTACAGCCCTGTCGTGGTCCTCCTGAGATGTCCAGGTCTCTTACTGGAACAAAAGCTTTTTTCTAAGCAGCCCCAGTTCATTTCCTCCCCTCTTGCAAAAATCTCTACACGTCCCTAATCATTTTCACTGTCAATCACTGCACTCTTTTTATATCCATTAAAGACTTTATGAGATAGGATGACCAGAAATGAAAAAAGATTCTGAGGATAAAGCATGCAATTGGTTTATGTTAATGGAACTGTAATAATATTTTCAGTGTTTGATTTCTTTTTCATTCTGTACACAGCTAAAATGTTGATTACTTTTCTATTCCTCTCTCTTTTATTGAACAGCCACTTACATTGGGCTCCACAAATCTATTCTCAGGTCTGTCTCCCACGCAGTTAAAATATATTTCATTTAAAATCCACCAGCACGTGAGAAGTTGAGGTGATTCTTTCCAATCAATCTTACTAGAATTCATCAATGAGTTTCACCAGCTGTCATGCCGCTCGTACATTTGTCTTTGTAAAGCTCCTCTGACTTCATTGGGTTTGACACATTGAACGACTGGTAATACCCAAAAAAAAAAACCCCAAGCCTGTAATTTCTATTGAACCACGCCATAAGCCTTAGAACTCCCCCAGATGTGCATGAATAAGTATCACAGTCACCTGCGACAGCATCCGTAGTGATTTTTGCCTTTCTTTAGACTGATCACTTTCATCTCTTGTGCGTATGTCAGAAGTGGAAAAAAGCAAATTGTGCCAAGATGTGTTAGGAGTTTATAAAGACAGTCAGAGTACAAATGTTATTGCTAAATTTTGCCTTTCATAACCTATTCTGCCTTGAAAACTACAGTAGGTGTCAAATCGCCTTACCCTAAAGGGGTTAGACGAAAAGTATCCCTCAGTGACAGAGGGGGGGGGCAAAAATAGATGATTTTTATGATGGAGTTCGATAACCCAACAGAAGGGATTATACAGCCAGTAGTAGCGTGAAGTCCTGTTTGTCAACTAAAGATGAACAAACTGTTCTGGACAGAAACCAGCTTGATCCTTGTCTCAAAGCTGATAGAAAATCCACTACAAGGATTTCATTGGAGACATGACAAAGCCACTTGCTTTTCTTCTGTTCATTATGAGGTGACCATGCGCTGCCTTAGTTGGCTGGTGGGAGACAGAAGTATGATATCACAAACTGGGGACCAGCAAGAACAACGCTTGCTCTTCAAAGAGCCGCCAAAATTAAGGGCTAGATTTTTTAAAGAAGCTTGGCAACAAGAGGGCCTTCAGACTTCCCTGGGAAACAGAGAACCCCCCTGAGAACAGGAGAACCGGTCTCTCATTTCCAGCCCACCCCTCTAGAGCAACGAGCAGGCATCACACCTCTCCCATGGGGTCCCAAAGCAGCCGCCAGGTGAGCGAGTGCTTTTATGTGAAGGGATTTCAAGGTGGCAAATGGTCACATAAACCTCTTTGGTAACAGTGACACCTCGTATCAAAAGTTTCTAATTTTAATTATTTTTGAGGGGGGGATGAAGCACTCACATTATTAGCTGCTTCAAGCAGAGGTCCAGGAGCAAGTCCCCAGTACGAGAGTCGGTTCCGGAGACCTTACAGCTAGCACACAGCAATGTTTGTGTACCTTCATGCATGATACATAACACAAAGCAGTTACCGAGCTAATAAGCATAATTTTATCTAATTGGCATATTTATTATTGATGTGTGTGACACGGTAGCCAAGTAAAGCCTCGGGCTGTGCCAGGTGGAAGACAAACACATAGCCATAAAGATCAATTAAACGCAGTTAGACGTCGCACGGGAATTGCAGCGCTTGGAAAAGGCATTGGAGAACCCAGTGAGGATTGCCCAAGGTGGGGACAGAGGGAAGCACCCCACTTCTCCCACCCCAAGGATGCGCCAGTGGGCTTTGGAGGGTGGCTTACACCACATGATGACCCCCCCAGGGTGGATGTCAGCAGGACTGCGGTCCCCACTGCAGCCAGAGCCCTCCCACAATTTCATGTTGTTTCGTACCCCCTCCCCAGCCTCCAAGCAAGGCTGCAAACCTGACAGCTCTGAGTTTGCCATTTCAGAAGAAATGAAACCTCAAACGTACACACATTCACTTGTGTTGGTTTTGCACCTCAGTATAGAATCATAGAATGGTCCAGGCCAGAAGGGACCTCCAAAAGTCATCTAGTCCCACCTCCCCGCAGTCAGCAGGGACACCCCCAACTAGATCAGGTTGCCCAGGGCCTCCTCGAGCCTCCCCTTGAATATCTCCAGGGAAGGGGACTCCTCTTCTCCAGACTGAACAACCCCAGCTCCCTCAGCCTGTCCTCATAGCAAAGGTGCTCCAACCCCCTGAGCATTTTTGTGACTCTCCTCTGGACCAGTTCCATCAGCCAAATGTGTTTTTGCAGTTTCTAGGAATGACAGGGCAGCTCTAGATGGCATCCTGTAAATACCTATGAAAACAGTAAACTCCAGTCACCTTTGCTCTCACGGGTCAGCCCACAGGGTCAAACAGAATCACAGAATTGTTTAGGTTGGAAGGGAGCTTTCAGGTCATCAAGTCCAACCATCAACCTAACGCTGACTAAAACCACCAGTAAACTATATCTCTAAGCACCACATCTGCCCGGCTTTTAAATACCTCCAGGGATGGCGACTTCACCACTTCCCTGGGCAGCTCATTCCAAGTCTTAGTAACCTTTTCGGTGAAGAATTTTTTCCTAATATCCTTCCTAGACCTCTCCTGGAGGAACTTGAGGCCACTTCCTCTTGTTCTGTCACTTGTTACGTGGGAGAAGAGACCAACTGCCACCCTGGCTACAGCCTTGTTGTAGAGAGCGAGAAGGTCTCTCCTCAGCCTCCTTTTCCCCAGGCTGAACAGCCCCAGCTCCCTCAGCTGCTTCTCACAAGACTTGGGTTCCAGACCCCAGCTCCATTACCCTTCTCTGGGCCCGCTCCAGCCCCTCAATGTCTTGCTTGTCACGAGAAGAATACACTGACCTGCCACCGGTGTTGCGCCGTGTACAGGGAATTTCACGTAGACCCCATGAAGCAAACACGGTTCTCTGGGGCTTCTTCTCTTTCCTGGAAGGCCTTATGCCTATTTCTGAACTGGTGGCAGCAGCAGAGAGGGATGAAAGATGGGGGACAGTAGCTGCTGCAAACGAGTTGCAGTGTGCTGGGTACTGAGCCATTATTTCTCATCCATCTGAAGCTGGGTGGGTGATAACTAATATCCTGGGGCAGGGAGCAGCAGGGCTGTAGGGGTCTGGCTGGGGAAGTGGAAGGCGGAGGGGTAATTAGAAATCCTACTATTTTCTAGCTCGTTCTCCCTCGCTATTTTTTATCTGGGGGCGGGAAGGGGGGTATTTACAGCATCGCAGGAAGCCGGACCATCAGCTCCTCTTTCAAAGAGCTTGTTGCCTGCCGTTAAACGGCACTGTGTCATCCAGGCAAACGACGATTTTCATTCATGAGCTTTCATAGTAACTAGAGAAACAAATCTTCCCTCTCAGAAGAGCTATCTGCCTTTTGGATTCTCGGGCTCACATTTCTCAGGGTAGTATTTTATTCATTTTTTCCCATTCCCTCTCACGTGTAATTTCATACGTTCCGTTTCTGGCTTTCACATGCACTTGACTGGGAAACTTTGCTTCTCCAAACACAGTTCCTTCTCCTCTTGAACTCATCTTTTTCATCTATAGCTTATTTTATTTCCAGGCATGAGAAAACAGTTACAAATTCCATCTGACAGCATCTCCCCAGCTCCTGAGATTTCAGATGTGTCTTGCTCCGTAATATCTTTTCTGCTAAATCGTGTGAATAGGACAGAACATGTGTTGCAAAGGCAGCAGTTTATCATAAATTAACCCTGATTTCTTCATTCAGATTCTAGTGATACTGCCAAATTAATTCACCTTCTGCTAGCTCCTGATTGTCTTTACTCCCCATCCACACAACTGAAAAAAATCCAACAAACAGGCTATTATGCGCCAAAAGTGGGTTTTAAAGCAAGAAAACGAACCATAAAAAACAAACGCTGAGATGAATAAACTTCAGCAAATGCAAAGCTGCAGCTGTCATCCCTGTCACCAAGAGTGGCAACAGCATCATGCACGGCTAAAAATGAAAATAGAATCATAGAATCATTTAGGTTGGAAGAGACCCCTGGGATCATCAAGTCCAACCATCAGCCCTACTCTACAAGTTCTCCCCTACACCAGATCCCTCAACACCACATCCAATCTACTCTTAAACACAGTCAGGGATGGGGACTCCACCACCCCCCTGGGCAGCTGATTCCACTGACTGACCACTCTCTCTGGGAAAAGCTTTTTCCTAATGTCCAGCCTAACCCTACCCTGCTGCAGCTTGCAGCCATGCCCTCTTGTTCTGTCGCTCATTGCCCGTGAGAAGAGACCAGTACCAATCTCTCTACAATGCCCTTTCAAGCAGTTGTAGAGAGTGATGAGGTCTCCCCTCAGCCTCCTCTTCCTCAAACTAAACAATCTCAACTCCCTCAATCGATCCTCATAAGCCTTATTCTCCAGGCCTCTCACCAGCTTCGTGTCCCTCCTCTGTACTCGCTCCAGCACCTCGATATCTCTCTTGTGCTGAGGTGCCCAGAACTGGACACAATACTCGAGGTGTGGCCTCACCAGTGCTGAGTACAGGGGGAAATCCTCAAATTCAATGTTCCATGATCACACAGTACCAGGTATTCACCACAGCAAGAACCGATCCCTGCTCAGGAAAGGGTTGGGTTTTCAACTGAGAAGGTGTGGGAAGAGGGATGGGATTTTCTTACGTTAAAGCAGATGAGCAAAGGCACAGAAAAACTACCTGTGATGTCCAAAACCACAAAGGAAACCTAAAATAAAGTTAGCAGTCAGTCTCCGAAATCCCAGCACAATGACTAAACCCCAGTTAATGTCTCCTGCTCCTGCATTCATGGAATCGTGCCCAGTTTTGCCTTATCCCCCTGGGCCATGGCACCTGGTGGGAGAGCTGCAACAGTCTTCCAAGGAAGGCCCAAGAAATTCCTTAATTGGTAAGTGCAGGATAATCTATGCCAACGAAGGTCTTATCCTGACAGAGATTAACTTTAAGCCTTGACACGTGAATTTTTATGGCTCTTCTAAAAATCTCATTTATTGGTGCTAAATACTATTACTTAAAGCATTCACATTACCCGTAGACACGTCCGCTCCGACTCAGGAGTCGCACCCCCACGGCGAACCGCCCGGTTAGCTACTTAATTAGCCCAATTTATTTGTGCTGGACATTAGGGGACAACACTAGACCCACAGGCTTGTCAGCTAACGAGTACTACCAGGCTAACGAAGGAGGAGCGCAGCGTATTTTTGGCTGGTCCCAGGATTCACGAGTGAGATTTTAGACCAAGGTAAATAAGGCTGAAACGCTGCCAGGCTCGTTCCTGAGGATTTCTGAACAGCTTCCCCCCCTTCGCTGTTGTGCTGCCAAATTTCGAATTTGCTCTGTGCCAAACTCCCTACAAGCAAACGTGCAGAAAATTCGTTTCAAGGGCTGCCTTACGCGGATACGAGCGAAAACCCAACGCGAAAGGAGCGTGTTTGAGCATCAAGGCTCAGGCTGCTCTTTCTGTGATCGCTTAAATGAGGAAAAGAAACACTCAAGCCAGATTTAACTATTCATCTTGTCACAGCTAAGCCCTAGTTTTTGCATAAACAGATACCAAACACACCTAAAACTCTTAACCAGCTTTTTGGTTTGTTTGTTTTTTCAAGCACACAAACCACAGTATAGCTTTGGGGTAGGAGGGAAGGAAAACTCTATAGGATCACTTTAAATTCCCTTTTTCGAGGTGTCTTTTCCCACTACAGCTCCTAGAAACTCATACAATGCTCCAGTTGAGATCAGTAGAATCAGGCACCTGAAGGAAACGGACAATGAGAAACACACATGGAAAAAAAAAACACACAAATTTATATTTACTGTCAAACTGGTGGGAACTAAAATGTTGTTGTTTTTTTTTCCCCTTGAGTACCCAAAGATACCAAGATGCCCGAAGCACTTCAGTGCCAAGCCCTGGTGGCAGACACATGCAGGGGGTCTCTGGCCACAAGCAGCAGAAGCAGCTCCTCAGATCAGGTCACCCCTGTTTCCCCCCTGTCACCTCCTGGGAGGAGGTGAGGCTGGCCAGAAAGCTGCAGCCAATTAGAGGTAATTAACACAGCTGGAAATCCATCCCAGGCAGCTATTAGTGAGACACTCGGGGGAAGGGAGAGGAAGATGAGTCCAGATGCTCTGTTTTTCAGTTCCTCAAGCAGCTACTCAACAGAATTGTCAGTGGGAAACTCTTCTCCCACGTGCCAAGGAAAAATCCCCCAGGGTGCGGGTCATCCACCCCATCTGCACTCACCCACCTCTACTGCTCCCTCTCCTGCTAACTCTAAATACCCCAGATCACCTCAAGGTCTCTCTAGGAGAAGGCTTCCTCCATCCCAAGCTGCCACAAAGCTCCCTGGACAATGAAGAGGAAGGTTCTGGCCAAGAGGGTTGAATGTGCTGTCTCTTAGGTACCTCATCAGAGATACACCCTGAAGGGACTAGATGTAAATTAAAAGCGGCCTTTGACCCTGCCTGCTTCTGATGAGCTGATGAAAGGGGCTATACAGCAAGGACTGGGGCAGGACTGGGGTGTTTCAGGGCCACCCTGTCCAAGAGGAGGAGAGCTCTGCTCCCAGCCAGGTTATACAGACCTCCCCAAACCCCCTCTTTTCCACTCCCGAGCACGAGACGACACTGTGTGCCATCTACCCGAATGGCAGCTGCAGCTCAAATGAAGGCAGCTCAGGTTTTCAGATTTGCACTTGCATTCATGGACATTTAGCTTTTTTATTTTTTACAAAAGGGTAATGAGTTCAGGTCAGCTGGGGATGAGCCAGGGCTCCTTCCTCCCCTGCAGTAAAGCTCCCACTGCAGTGAACTCGTTGCATGGGCTGAAAGCAGCCCTGGCAGAGGGGCTCCACAGGCAGTATAACTTAGTTTTCACTGCCCTACAAGATACACAGAACTCCCCCAAAGTTGGGGTTTGTACTTTGAAAGAGCACAGATGGCACAATCCCCTTCCTCACCGGCAGCAACCTGACTGCTCCTTCAGTCCCTGGCTATCTTTGAAAGCGACAAACCCTCCAGAGGAAGCCCTAGGCAGCTTTCTCCAGCTTCTCCCTCCACTCTTGGGCAGGACAATCCTGCTGCCACCAAAGACTGACTGGGCTTATCGCGGCACTGGGCTGACCACCCCTCACACCCTGGCTTTGCAGTCGAGCCCAGGTGAGGAGCAATCAGTGCACAGCACTAATGGCTTCTGCGCTCACCAGCTCTACGTGATTTTGCCACAGTAATTACTCTGCTCTCCTGCTGATAATGACTTTGGGGTAGTGAGAGCCTTACACCTACTTGCCAGGTGCTTGCTGGTGGTCCAGTCTTCTGCCAGCTCCTTCTGCTTTGCCCCGGCTCAAGCTGTAATTTGCTTGTGCACGCACTTTTCTGCACTGTCTTGTCAGGCAGAGGCCGGGGTAAAGAGGAGATCACTTTGGTAAAATTATCCTCCTCCCCTTCCATCCCATTTTCCCTCATTATGTCCTTCCCCCAACCACAGTGAGCAGCTGAGCTTTGGAGGTACATGCCCCTCAAAGGCAGGTAGACATTTATGGTGGCACTCAAGATAAGTTACAGCTTTTAATCTTTCAGAACAATTTGCCTGGCCAGCTGTTAGCCATCCAAGTTTGCTCCAAATAAGACCCTCCAGTATCTAAGTGTCTAAAGAGTATAGTGCACTTCAAAACCTCTTCTTCTGCTCTCGTTAATTCTCTCTAGATGGCAGTGGAATATGCAAATATTTGCAGCCCCCTGAAACCCCTGCTCCAGAGAGCTTTCCTCCAAAGCGGCAGAGAAGGCGTAAAAAGCACGTAGCACAACAAGCCTGGGGCAAGGGGGGAAGAAGCAAGGCTAAGCACCAAAAAATTCTCCCCAGCAGCGCTGTGGCAGCACACAGGCTGCATGCTGATGCAGGCCATGGGGCCAGGAAGTTAAAGCTTTTAAATCTTGCCTCCTATTTTTTGGGCTGGCAGCCTTTCGTGCCCAGGCAGCTCCACAAGGGTGACCAGCCACCAACACCGGCCACGGCACGAAGGCAGTCCCTGGTACTGAGGGTGTCCACGTAAGAATTGCAGACACAGAATAGCCAAAAAAAACCCAAACCAAAACAAAAACCAACAGAGAGGTGACAGCATAAAAATGTCAGTTCAGAATACAGTAAAAAAAAGGTGTAAATCACTAAATCACTCATTTTTAAGGACACGACTAGTCTCACTATGAAGTCCATTTAGAGTAAAATTATCTGAGCCAGGGCAGAGAAAGGTCAGTTAATCCTTTTACTTGGAGTTATTCCCTAGGACTTCTATCTTTTTTTTTTTATTTTTTTCTTGCTCCATGCCAGTCTTTGTATCACAGTGGCCCTAATCTCCTGCACAATTAAGAATCATTGAATTTTCATTTTTGCAGTTCCTTCAACCCCGCCCTGCTGAGGGAAACGCAGTTTCTGGCCCCGCTTCTTCACAGTATTAATTTTTCCATTGGCTTTACAGAAGCTATCAATTTATTTGGCTGGCTTTTGTCACGATTTAAAAACATCATCTCAGTAACTTTGTTATCTTCCAGCCATATTTCACGGTTATATTATGAAACCGGTTTATACTGATATCTTACTTAGCATCTGGCTGACAGCACTATTGCAGGGAAGTATCGACGGAGATATAAGGCCATTATAGGATAAATAATGAGCTTTAAAGATTAACAGGTTGTTTTCTTTAGAAGGGACCACAGCAATGTTCCTGCACGCAAAATAGCCACTTACCATACAAAGGCCGAGGTGGAAAACATCCCTTAATGCATGAAATGAATCCTAGAGAGTGGCTGGACAACAGCTTAATTCCCAGCTGAAGTTTTTCAGGGGCTTCTTGAATTATCTCATTTTCCAGAAGTGAGTGACTGCTTCTGGCAGTGTAGGAGAGCTAATAATGCATTCCGGAGTCATTAAGGTTTATCATGTAAATCTCTATTCAAGTGCTTTTAAAATGCATATTACTTTCTTGATAAACTATGATGGCTCCTTAGGAGCCGTTAATACAAATTAGGGCGCATACCATACACAGTAGAAAGCCCTGTGAAAACTACTTACTCCACATGCAGGGTAATCAGCTTTTAAATTATATTAAATACTGCAGCTGTAATGTTTTCTCCCCTGTCTCGGGGATCAGATTGCTTTTATAAAAATATTTTTTACTGGATTTCATTTCCTCAGATAAAAGCCCGGGTCTGACTTGTGCAAAGAGGAGGTGAGAAGCTGGAGATTGACGAACTGCAGGGAGGGGGAAGACGAGCTCCTTTCATTTGTGCCGCTTCAAAATCCCCAGATACTGCTTTCATAAACAAATTCTATAATCTGAAAAGAGCGTTGCTTTCAATCAGAATGTACATGTGAAGCAGAGTTTCTTGCTTATTATTTTTCCTCTTGCTCCTTACGTTTGGAGCCTTTTTTGAACACAGCACAGCTACCTTTACCCTCCACAGCGAGCTCGCTGGGCCACATTCCTTATTTCCTATAGGCACAGAAGGCTTTGATGTTTATTTACCACACCATAGCAAGACTGCAAACATCATCCCCGTCTGGAAAACCCTACCCTGATCTATATAAAATGAATGGGATGAGAGAGAGAAAAGTTGCATTAACTTCAGCTAGAGTGGGGTCAAATCACAGCATCTCACTTTGGCCTCCTCTGAGCTTGTCAAAAGGCAAAATAAGGTTTCGAGCTGAAAGTGCTCCACCAGGCGAAAGAGAGGGACCTGGAAATGAGGTGGTTGCTGGGGTGATGGTGTAAACATGAGTTCAGCTGTAATTAGAGGGCTTGTCTAAAGGAGATGTTTGGCTTGCAAATAACAGCTGAGAAAAAAAACAACAACAACAACAAAATCTGAGTAAAAGCCCCAGGATCTTCCCCATGCTGGATAAAGCGACCTTGTAATCGCTGTGAGTGGTGCAGGAGCTTCACAGACCAGTTATCACAGGTCATGGGAGGGTAGCTTCACGTGCAGATGGTGACAAATAGAAAGACTGAATAAAAACTGCCTTCGTGCACGGAGAAGACCTGAGGATGGGTCCCCTTTTGCTGCTCCTTTGGGGATCTAAAGGATCCCCAAAGCTCTCCATGCAGTGTCTTTGCAGCTTCACCCCAGCACTCCCAAGTCTAGTGGAGAAGAGAAACAGCCCTGCACCGGCTGGGGACAGGGCAATGCCTGTTTGCAAACCTTCTCAGGTGCTCATGAACTATGCCTGGGATGGAAATAGCCATGAGGAGGGGCCGGGAGGGGAATGTGGAGAGCAGCTGTAGGCACTTAGAGAGGAGAGCTGTAAGCTGCTGCAGCACTCATCTACCTTACATGGTCAGATAAATTAACTTGATGGGGTCTACAAAACCAGGGAGAAAACTCTTTCTCTTTGGCAAATGCTGCTTTCTGTTCATCAGTTACCTTTTTTTGCTACCTTTTGTAGCATCACAACTTGGTACCAGTTAGGCATTTGAAGACAAGCCAGTGGCAAAAAGCTTTTAGCTTTCCATACCATAATTTTGCTCACTAGAAGATTGCATCAGGCAGAAACACACTACAGCAAAGAGAGCTTGTTTATGGCTGCAAGCTGCAGCAGGGTAGGTTTAGAATTGACATTAGGAAAGAATTCTTCCCAGAAAGAGTGGTCAGACCCTGGAACTGGCTGCCCAGGGAGGTGGTGGAGTCCCCATCCCTGACTGTGTTTCAGAGTCAGACTGTGTGGTGTTGGGGGATCTGGTGTAGGAGAGAACTTTGTAGAGTGGGGCTGATGATTGGACTCGATGATCCCAAGGGTCTCTTCCAACCAAACGATTCTGTGTTAAACCTGCTGGTACTCATCTACAAAACTCTTTATTTATCAGTGATACAGCTTTCTGCTGCTACCTCTGGTGTTGAGCACATCCTATGTACGTGCATGTATGTATCTTCTTGACAGACTAAGAGAGTTGGGGTTTGGAGAAAAATGCTGATTTTCAAAACAACCTCAGGCAGAGCCTCAGGTGAACTCCCCGCCACAGATCCTGTTTCTGTCCTTTGCATTTTGGAGCCCCGTCTCCATCATTATCACATTATGCCTGAAAGCTTGTGGTTTTAGACTTTGGCAAGACCTGTTGAAAGCAACATAATTGGAATGTGTTAAAAAAGCCTTTTTCAATGGCTCCTTTGTTTCACACATTCCGTGATGAAATTTCTGAAGGAGCCTTTCCCTCCCCGCAGCTCTTCCCTCAATTATTTTTTGTTTCCCTATAATGAACCTACTTGCTTTAAGTACAAACTTTTACCTTTTTCATACCCTTTGTATGGAAGAAGTTTGGGTTTACTGTGGCAGCCAGGTATCCAGGGTAGGATCCTTTCAGACTGCTGTTTTTGCCTCTCTCTTTCCTTTGAGCAAAGACTGAAATATATATATATTTATATATATATACATGGTAGCAAGGCTTATAACACCCAGTTTCTACAGATGTGGGTCTGAATCATTTCCTTATTTATGAAGAGCATCAGACAGAGAGGCAGATGGGGCTCAGATTAGTTCTTGGGTGTGGGGGGCAGATGCCTTTGGAAGGTTCTCCAGGCGCCTGGACACCAAAGAGCAGGGCAGTCAGAATAACGTTGCACTTTTACGGTACGAAAAGCGGGGCGAAAGCGCCGGGTTCCTCACTGCTATGAAAGATTATAGCAGAGCTGGGAGGTACAGAGAAGGTGGTAATTCACAGGGTAATGTCCGATGGTAACGTGTGGTGCATTCGTCCCCATCAAACGCTGAGGCGCTCTCAGAGTTTATCACTTTCCGCACAATTTTAGTCTCTACACAATTACACACGAAGGCCTTCGGCTGCCAGGACATGTTGACATTTCTTTTTTGTTCAACTGAGCAAGCATTTGAGCGGTATTCTATTAATCCTGGCCTAGGAGGTGGTTTTGGCATCGGATGCTCCTCTTGCTGCCATATCCAGTGCCTCCAGCTGTTGGCTTCGTGCCTGGGTTTGACGCGGAGGGGACAGCAGGGCTGTGCGAGACAGACAGTTGTAGGCAAACAGATTGGGGTGCTATAAAAATTAACACCTAAGTGTCGAGGAGAGCTAAAAATACTCGCTGTGTGCCTACGGCCAAATGTGGGAGCTTGGATTAGGCGGGCTTTTTCTGTCATTCCTCACCCCAGCTCCAGGTTGTCTCCTCCCAGCAGCTGATCCGGCAGCACTCGGGTGCTTCCCCAGCAGTTTTGGGGTGGTCACCAATGCCTCTTCTCAGGGTCCTCTCAAAGGGAGGTGGCAGGGGAGCAGCAGGGCTCCAAAGCTGCTTGCAAGCACAAGAGCACCCATAGTCACTTTTCCAGCACTTCCCCTCCTTGCTCTTTACCACGAAAACCTCTCCAGGTAGATCAATAACAGAGCAAAAACACTCAAGTCCCACATTTGCACCACTCCAAGAGGGTGGGAGCACTGGGAGCACTGGAGAGACCAACAGAGGGAAAATTACCCGGCAAAACATCTAAGGCACTAAGCATTTAATATACTCGATTCTGCCAGAGAGACTCACGACTGTGTCTAATGGGCTGTGCTCTCCCAAGAACGTTTTCTTTGAAGTGTTTACAAAGTGGATTTTGTAACTCTGGAGGGGCAGAGACAGGTACACCCCGGCTGTGTTGGGGCTCAACTGCAGCAAAGAAAGGTGCAAATTCAAGCTTCAAACCTGCCAGAGAAGAGGCGTACTCCAAAAAGCCAGGCAGCAGGGAAGCATTTTCATAGAATGGTTAGAGTTGGAAGGGAACTTAAAGATCATCAAGTTCCAAGCCCCTACCCTGGGCAGGGACACCTCCCACCAGACTAGGTTGCTCCAAGCCCCATCCAGCCTGGCCTTGAACATTCTCAGGGATGGAGCATCCACAACTTCCCTGGGCAACCTGTTCCAGTGTCTCACCACCCTCACAGCAAAAAACTTCCTTCTGGTATCTAATCTAAATCTCCCCTCTTCCAATTTAAAGCCATTACCCCTTGTCCTGTCACTCCACTCCCTGACAAAGAGTCCCTCTCCAGCTCTCCTGTAGGCTCCCTACAGATAATGGAAGGCTGCTCTAAGCTCTCCCCAGAGTCTTCTCTTCTCCAGGCTGAACAACCCCAGCTGCCTCAGCCGGTCTTCATAGGAGAGGTGCTCCATCCCTCTGGTCATCTTGGTGGCCCTCTGCTAGACCTATTCTAACAGTTCCATGTCTTTTCTATGTTGAGGACTCCAGAGCTGGACACAGTACTCCAGGTGGGGTCTCACAAGAGCAGAGCAGAGGGGTAGAATCACCTCCCTGGCCCTGCTGGCCACGCTGCTTTTGATGCAGCCCAGGATGGGGTTGACTTTCTGCGCTGTCAGCTCATGTTGAGCTTCTCATCCACCATCACTCCCAAGTCCTTCTTCTCAGGGCTGCTCACCAGTCATTCTCCTCCTGACTCGTATTTGTGCCTGGGATTGCCACGTCCCAGGGGCAGGAGCTTGCACTTGGCTTGGTTGAACTTCATGAGGTTTGCACAAGCCCACCTCTCCAGCCTGTCCAGGTCCCTTTGGATATCATCCCTTCCCTCCAGCATGTTGACTGCACCGCAGCTTGGCGTCATCAGCAAACTTGCTGAGGGTCCATGTCTTCGACAAAGATGTTAAATAGCATTTTGTTTCTTTTCTCTGTAGCACTGCTGCACCTTTCCTTTTAAATTATTGAGAGGTAGAGTTAAATTTACAAGCTGCAAGGGCACAGGAAAAGTTGATGGTACCCACGGGCTCAATCTATAGGGATCGATCCTGCCAGTGATTGAGCTGTCTTCCATTAAAGAGCTGACGGCAACACTGGCTGCTCAATTTACCCTTCCACCACCAGGCTATTTTTTCACCCAAACCTCCTCTCTGCCCTCTCCAGGGCTGTCAGAAAATCTGTTCATTTTGCTAAAGACTTAATTTCCTTGATTGCTGTACCAATCCAATACACTAATCAAGCAGAGGCAAAAATTTCTCAAGCAGACAGTCACGGTGACCGCAACATCCCAGGGGGATTTTCGATGAGACTACGAAGCCAAAGAGGTTTTTCCTCTCAGTTTCAGAGCTCCCAGAACTGATCTCAAGGCATTAAAAATTATCCTGATGGTCTCACTGGACCTGCTAGTCACTGCAGCGCCTGGCAGCCTGCATGGGTTCTTCCTGCCTGGGGGACCTTTATTTCCACACAAATTCAGGTTGCTGTAATAGTCCCCAAAAAGACACTCTTTTGGGAGGATGAAATTCTGTCACGATATATCACATGCACTTCTTCACCTCCAACCCCTCCTGTCTGTCTTCCCGTCCCCCAAAAGGCTGGTCTCCTCAGTCCACCTGAGGTATTGCAACCTCTCTGACCTACCAACAAATCAGTTAACTAACTAAGAGGTTAAAGCTAAAATTCCCTAGTTTAGTAATTAGTTATTTTAAACAAAACACCCCCACAGATCTCCTGTTAAAACTTCCCTGAGGGTTCAGAGGACCTTATTTAAAGCTGTTGCTCATCAGAGTTGTGGTTTTATACTAGCTCCAAAGCAGCGTGTCCTCCAGCAGCAGCTCTACCAGGGACACCAGTGTCATCCTGCTTGACCACAAGTAGTGGGGCTGGCAGAGGGCCACAGCCCCCACAAGAAACACAGCTCAGACCTCCATCCAAGGTTTAAATCCCAAAATTACTCCCTGGTACCAATGGAAGCATTAGAAATGAAGGCAGGCTGAAGCCACCATGTTTTGGCCAAGACCACGCATCTCCTGCTGTGGAAGTCAGGCAGGATGGCAACCGGAGGTTCACTGCAGGCCCCTCATTTGTAGCAATCAGTGCAGGGAAAATCATGGAAAATCAGATTGCAGAGGGATAAGAAAGGAGTAACAAGCCCATGAAGAACTGGGACCAAGCATCGTTCTGAGAAAACGGTCACTGAGATTGACACTAGATCTTTCCAGCTTCAACAATCTCAGCTGAAACACGACTGAAGTCAGTGCAGGAGGCAGTCAGCCAGGAATGGGAAATTATTTCAGCTCAGGGTTATTTCTATTTTTAACATTTCTGTGTTTATTTCTGCCTTTCGAACAAAATGCAGGGAAGAGGACTACCTGTGCACCAAACTGCAGAGGTAACCGGAATAGTTTCAGACCTTGGTGAAGCTGCAGAGGGAGGAGGAGACAGATTTCATAAGTGGGAAAAGTCAGTGATAACCTAACCAGGGCAATTAGAGACCTTTTTGCCCACCTAATAAAATCCTCTCCTGGGAATTCCAGGACAAATCAGCAATAGGTTGTGACTGCCAGATGTTGATTAGGAAGTCTCTGTTCCATCTGATGACTTTTGGGTCAGCTCTCAGCAATTAACAATAACAAGAGTTATTGAGCAAATGTAGCTAATTCCCCCCCCACACACAACTCTTTTAGCAATCTGTCCCAAGAATAGTTGGCAAAGAAAGCAGCTACCCTCTTATCCATGGGAGAGGGTTCACCCAGGCACAGTACTGCAGACGACTGTGTATTGTAGCAAGTAGTTAGCAATAATGAATAATTAATGAATAAATAATGTATTTGTGTCTCAATACCCCAAGGTCTTTGGGCACCTTCACAGAAAATAATTAAAACAATAGATTACAAATAAGATGACAAGTCCCCAGGCAAGTGGATGTACATAAAACCACGGCAATGGAAAAACAAAGAGGACGTGGATGTGATGCAGAAGCTGAGTTCTTGTCCTTTGCTCTACACGCCACCAAGCTTCTGATCTTGCACCGTGCCCCAACGTTGGGAAGGGAAGAAGCCAAAACCAAAGGCAAATACCAGCCCTAACAAGCAATATTCACTGTCTTGAAAACATCTTAACACTGAAGACTTACAACTAGGAAGGGAAAACACAGGTTTTCAGGCTATAGAGATGCCCAAATCCATGTGTGCAACAAGCATGAGGTGCAGGCAGCTCCTGGCCATGTCTTCTGTGAAGGTCTTTTCCAGTCAATCCTGCAGAATTCCCAATGGTTTTGGGGGCAAAGAGAAATTCCTGGCTACTTCCAGCTTTGTGTCTCTTAGACAGACCCGTCAGTGTATTAGGACTGCTATAGCTAGGGTTACCAATAGCTGGGATTACCCAGAAAACATCATTAGCAGAAAGCAGCCAAGAAGCAGTTATATGTACAGACACCTTTGATCTTTGGGATAGTCAGAGCCTTCCCCAAGTACAGCCTGTACTGGGAATTAAAGTAAACGGCCTCCTCTGCCTGCTCTATCCAAACACACAAGCTGTTTTCAAACCCCTTTCACACCCACTTGAATAACACAATCTGAGCAAAACACAAAAGGCTAAAAGTGCTGTTTCTTATCAACCTGGTGGAATCATCCCAAGGAAAGATTTCCAGCTGCCATTTGAGAAGCCACAGGAATTACATTTAAATAAAAGGATTCACCAGGCTGAATGGTTATGAGCAAAAGGCAGAACGACTCTGGGGTTGTTCCGTCTCGGGGAGCAGAAGGGGAAAGTGGCTGTTTGCAATCTGGAACACCCTCGTCCTCTCCGTGCAGATGCTCAAAGAAACCTCTTCCCTGATCTTTATTTCTCTCTTGATGGTGCAATACAAAGGTCCCTGGAGGCTGAAAACTAATATTCAGTTCTTCCAGTTGCTTACAAGCACTGTGAAGCAAACATTTGCCCGCCGCGGAGAGTGTAGTTTTTGTCACGTATGCCCATATATCCAACCCACAGCATTACCAGTTATCCCATTATACTTTCAATTTTACGGCACAGTTTGGCAGTGCTGAAACTTCACTCCATTTCCAGCAAAAGCAGCAATCTCCTGCTGACTTAAGCTCAGTGATCCCACAGAACACTAACCCCTCAGCTCTAAAGACGGCTCATATTCAAGCGGCTGAGCATGAGCCAGCAGTGTGCCCAGGTGGCCAAGAAAGCCACAACAGCATCCTGGCTTGTATTAGAAATAGTGTGACCAGCAGCAGTANGAAATAATTATTCCCAGAAACAGTGGCCAGACACTGGAATAGGCTGCCCAGGGAGGGGGTGGAGTCCCCACCCCCGAATGTGTTTCAGAGTCGATGAGATGTGGTGTTGAGGGATCTGGTTTAGGGGAGAACTTTGTAGAGTGGGGCTGATGGTTGGACTCGATGATCCCAAGGGTCTTTCCCAACCTGAATGATTCTATGATTCAACTTGCCACCCATGTGATAGTATTGAGTATTAAGAAAGCAGTAAAATCTACATGCCCAGGAGCAGAGGGTGGGACAGCTTCCTTCAGCTGCGCCCACAGTTAGTTCAGCATCAGTCACTTGGGAAATTTCACCTTGGTTTTCATTGCTTCCCTCATTCCATTCCCTATTACATTTGTAATTGCCTCAGAGAAGCTCATCATTAGGTTTCTCCATCCTTTCTGAACTCTTCCCCTGGGGTTCAATGCAGTGATGGGGAAAGCATGAACATCCTCATGCATTAAGGTAAGGCTTGTCAACAGCAATGCTTCCCCACCTCCTGAAGCAACAGTGCTTCTAGAGAGGGGAGAAAGCTGCAAGCCTTGGGTGAACACCTCAAAACCTTTGCAGACAAACCAGGAGCCACTTTCATGTGGTCCCATGACCACAAGGCTCTTCTAGAGACACTGCAGAGTCAGTGGGAACTGTATGTCACAGCTTCCCATTGGCACCTTCCCAGATTTGGGATTAGACCTCCTCTGTGGGAATCCCAGGGTGGATGTCTCGGTCCTTCCTCTCGGTGACACTAAACATGACAGGCAGGTGTAGGTTATGGAGCCATGCTCTAGCAAAGAACAGTAACCTTTAGAGATCCAACTGCCTCCCTCCTTCCAGTAAAGCTCAGGATAGTGGAAGGTGTCTGGCTTCTGAACACTGTTGATTCTCCAAATGGGCTTGTAAAATTGTACCAGACATACACAGATAATCTATGAAACCAACTCCAGCACCAGCAAGTGTCATAATGTGGTGATAAACTATGTCCCAGGGTTTTTTTTCCCCTCCCTCCTACTATTCAGGACCAATTACGAGCAGCCTAGTCACTTGGGACCTGATCCAAAACACACAGGAGTCAGTAGAATTTCTCCCCCTGAAGCCAAAGCAAACTTTTAGGTTTGTATTAGACAATCATTCCCACTCATTAGTCTTTTTTTCTCCAAAACAACCCATTCTACTGTTTTATAGAGTTTGCTTCCCATTTCAGCCCTAGCTGAGGGTCCCAGGTATCCAGAGCATCTTTCCTTTTGGTTTCTGCTTTGTCTACCTGTGCTGGCAGCAGGTACAACAGTGATGTGCTGTCTGAGATGCTCTACAGGCTCAACTACTTGTAAATAAACTATTGTGAAGAAGAGGTGATGAGCCAACAGCTCATCAGGTTGCCCTTATTCCATGCTTCCAGCTGCTGGTAGCAGCTCAGGGTCAGCCAAGGCTCACCCCCAAGTACTGGTGCTATTGGAAACCTTGGGACGAGGAGAGGCTCAGCAGGGACAGGGACCATCCCTGACCCCAGAGGCCACCAGCTGCCTGCTGGAACACTCCCAGTGTCCCCAGTTCACCTTGTTATACCATCAAGTTTGCAGCCAGGCTCAGCCCAGACCAAGCTGGATGGAAGAGGCTGAGTCCTGGCTACAGCTCACTACCAGTGTAGGTAGTTTAGGGGCAAAATGTAAGTTCCCTTCCAGAAAGGTTGTTGTCTCCTTAAATTTGCCAAAATGTGAGCTCAGGGAGCAATAAAGCACGTGCTGTTGAGTTTAGAAATTCTCCTTCATACTTGGAAGTTATAACTATTTTTAAATCAAATGTTTTATTGTCTGTTTGCCAAGAATTGTGATCCGTATGTGCTATAGCTCTAGAAGTGTGTAAATAACTACTTCCAGAGCTGTTCAACCAGATTGCCTCTAACGAGTCTGCTTTGGTGAGTTTTTTGCTGTTTGTGCTGTTGTGTTTTGGTTTTTGAAACAGTAGATTAAAGGGTTATTTTTGTAGGAAAGAGACATCTTGGTAATATTGAAAATGAAATGTCCTAAATCGGAGCCTAGGAATGTACTATTTCACGCACTAGGTGCTGAATGATGAATTAATAACAGTATCTCAAATACATCTTCCATCAATATGCTTCTTCAGATTCCATCAGCATTTAATTAACATAAATTATATGACACAAGGAAGATTCAGGCATCATCAGAAAGAACACTTCTCTCCTAAGCTACTCTAACTCTTGTGGTTTCTGCAAGGCTCCAATCCTTTCTATTTCCCACCCCGTAGAAATTCATCACAAATCAAGTATTTTCCACTGAAAATGTAGGGGTTTACAGAGTTTTTCAAGACTTTCATAGGATAGGGTGTTGGATCTTTGGCTTTGGTTCAAGTCATCTTCTAAGTGTTATGCCAAGGAATAGCAGTTATACAGAGGAAATAATGGCAGTATCTAGCTACCAAGGAACCTTCAACAGTCCCCATAAGCCCACAGCGCAGTGGAGCGTCAGTAAACCACACAAGCTGCTTCTCATTTAAGCATCTTAAGTCAAGAGAAAAGTAGTTCTGACTGTCCTAACACACCTGGGTATTATTTTTAAAAAAAAATAAATATCTCATATCAATACAAAAGGCCATACTGCAAAGAAAAACAGACTGACTCCAGGAAGGGGAAAGTTTAGGTGCGCAGTGGAAATGTCAGCCAAATGACCAGAATGATGAGGAGGGAGAGAACAGCTGTAGTTCCCCATCAGGCTGAACGGTTTCCAAGTGCACATTTGCAAAAAAAAAGAAGGGAACCAAAAGGCAAAAGGCGAGAGGGAAAGACAAGGACACGCAGGCTCCTAACGGCAGGACTGGGGATACTGCTTTTTCTCTGCACCTTTCTGAAACTGAGAGGGAGATGTCTGCTTTAACCCACAACAAATTGCTAAAAGCTGGCTGACTTAAACCCACAAAAAGTTATTTGCATCAATAATCACATTTAAAACGTGTTTTGCTACTTGGGGGGTGGTGGGTTGTGGCTCATGCTTTGATTTACCTGCGTTCTTTTGCCGTTAAATTTTGTCCAGTGAAAAAGTTGATTTTGAAGTGACCTGGCAAACCCAAATATCTCATCCCTGTAGGTGTAGTTCTTCTTTAAACTAGGACAGGGGATTGCTAAGAAGTGGCCAGCTCCTCAGCCTGTCACTCCTGGGAGGGCAGGTAGCACAGTGCCGCAGCAGCACGGATGCCGCTATGCCGGCGAGGACGGCAGAACTGCATCTACCACTGGAAAGTAGCTCCTTCCAGAGACCAGCAATGACTACAGAGGCTTTGTGACACGTAGCAAAGAGCCAATCTCACCCAAAAAGCCTCTGGGGAGGTTGTAACAGGAGGATGACTCTCCTTTGCATCACACGAAGGAGAAAGCACGGCAATATAAATAACTGGATTTAATGTATACTGTGAGCAATGGGGAAAAGATGAGCCCTGTGTTCAATTACACTGTTCTAGTCCATATAATCCGCTCCAAATTAGTTCATATAAAGCTGGGTATCCAATAGCCCTCCCTGCTATTGTTACGAGTTGCCATGTCGTAACAGCACTAAGCGCCGCGCAATCCTGCGGCAAACAGCTGCACCTTCTCCAAAGAGTCCACGAGAGACCAAATAAGCAAAGGAAAAATAACAATAGCACAAAGCATCAAAGATTTGGGAGCAAGTCGGTGACTGAGGCAGGGACAGAGCCCATGCCCTTCTTGTCCTTGCTGCGTGCAGTGGACCACACAACACGTCTCCTGGTCCATTGGGTTCTTTGCATATAAGATGCTGTGCTAAGACTCCCGTATCAACAACTGTAGTTTCCATGGGTATCACACAGGTCGATAAAGGCTTGCAAATAAACCAGCATGCATGGAATAGTCCCTTGGACAGGCTAGTTCTTCCCTAAACTGGCAGTTAATAGGCATCACCATAAGAACATCAAAGATGGATCCAACCAAAAGCACTCCTGAAGGAAACCATTTTCAAAGCGTGACCCATCAAAGCCACCATGGCTGTGAATATTTGTGAAGTCCATCTCAAACTCTGGTCCAAGAACAAGTCTCATTTCAGCTTTGCCCCATTAAATCAAATCACACATTTGAACCTCGAAGCTTGAAAAGGGGAACTGTGGGACCATTTTCATATCTCCATTCGCTTCCACCCCAGCCTTTTTCATACCTAGAAGTGAATGACTCAAAAGCAGTAATAATATCTCTTAATCATCCCCCCACCACAAGATACTATTTAAACATGGGGAGATGGAACAGACATCCCACCACACCCACAGTTCAGCGCATCCCAACCATATCTTTACATCACCTACACATGTTTGGGTTCACACCACAAAATACTACCAGAAGCAGCCCCCAGCAGCAGAGGCAACGGCACAGTCGGGAGAGTCGGTCCCACTGAGGATCTGGTATTTTTACAGCAGCAGCTGAGATTTTCAGAGGGGAAACGAACTGTCCAAATCTAATTACAAGTCAGTGTGAGTTGGACTCCTAACCTCTTGGGTCTTTTTGGTTTGTTTTGTTTAAAAAAAAAAAGAGCAAACCAAAACAAAACCAAACATCCAGGCCAGAATTAGTCATAAGAGTAGTTGTTGGTTTTTTTTCCCCTCTTTGCTCTTGCATTTCTCATTCCATGAGTATGGAGTGATATTGTGCTGTGACAGGCAGCCAGAGCTAAGCTGAAATGCTGCTTCTGCTATAATCCCTCTCCTTCCATTCCTCATTTCCCTTTCTCGTGACATTCTCAAGAGGCTTATTAATAACAACTGGGGAGACAGGTCTTTCTCATCTCTGACTTAGTAACAGGTACGTTTTCCCTGGGACATATTACTAAGATTTCTTCCCCAGACATGCCCCCTCCCTGCCCCACTCCTCAAGAGCAGTGATATTTCCAGAAAATTAAGTTAGCCTCACTAACTGCGTTATATCCTCCATTCTCGACAAACCACCCTTGATTGCCTTAATGTTCTCATTATGCTTGATACATTGCATCACTGTTCGTTTATTATAGCATTTTAACTTGGGTTCACGTTATATATCAGTGGAGCTCTCCGGGATAAAGGGCAATGAATACTTTAATTGCCTGATAAATTATTAAGGCCGCTCCTTTAATTGGGTAACGTGGTGTTTACATCTTTGAAGCAAATACTTATGGAACCTGTATGGGTGCAGATTTTTGCTAAACACACAGCTACAAGCCGTCACCTCCCCTGGAGAAGAATAGTTTTATTGGGCTCTGAAAATAAACACCACACAGGATAGGTCATGCCAGATGCCAGGCGAGATCTGCAGCTGGAAAGGAAGAGGCGAGTCGCCATCAAAGTCAAAGGAGTTACATTGACTTACATCAGCCAAGGGACCAGTCCTCTGCCTCCAATGGATTTTTGCTTAAAGCGAGGCAAAATAACAAGAGACCTACATTTTTTTTTTTTCCCACTGCTTTAGCTAACCTAGTTCATTTGAACTGAAGTGGGTCACAGTGTACCCACACAAGGAGTTCGGCAGCAAACCCGACTTCAGAAGGAGCGCAGGGAAAATGCAGCTGGGGAAGAGCAGGCACCTATCGCGTTAGACAAGAGCCCGGCATGACAGAGAGCCCGTCTTCTGGCTTTTCTCTTGCCACACAGGTCAAAAATAAAACATCCCCTGGAAGGGCACAGCCTACACCACCTCTTCCAGCCCAAAGGGAAAAGATAGGGCCCTACAGCTGAGGGGGAAAAGGCACATTCCTGCCCCAGACCTCACTGCTCCCGGCTTTCTCTTCTCTCTTTTTCATCTCTCTGCTTTGAAACTCAGCTTTCTTGAAGTTTTGTGGCATCCTTTCTCTCCTGAGCTGTGCAAAGGCGAAAATATTTGTCGCGTCCTTTCCAGCCACACGCTATGCTTCTCGCTTATTAAAATCGGGAGAAGGGAGCAGATTGTCTGGGATGAAGCTCTGTGTCGCTTAAAGTTATTCAAGAAATAGGCTTTTCAGAAGAAGTTAACATTTCAAAGGTGTTTCATATCTGTTTGTGATCAGCTTTTGGCGACACAGCGTGCCTGAGCTCAAGCCCTGCATACAAAATACCACCAAAATAAATCGTACATCACCTTGCTCCACCTTGACCCCTGCGTGTCCAGCTCATTGCAGGTTGAAGGTAAAGAGGTGCCAAGGCTACAAAGGACAAAAATCACTCTTCTTTTAATTCTGTAAATGCTCAGTGGCTCCTTTTTCAGCTGGCTTTGAAGCAGCCCCACTGTGACTCAGGGCAATCCATTCCGGGACCACCAGGGCTAAGTGACACAAGGTGGGCAGGAACATCCAAAGAGCCCTTGGGGAGGTGAGAGAGGGGAGGCAAGACCATATTGATATCTGCTTTTAGTAATCTGGGCACAAATATCCACCTCTTTTCATTAAAGGGATGTGGCACTTGCAGAGAGCCACAGTGAGGGGCAGGCACAATTACACCCCAACGAGACTTGCTGGAGGACGGGCAGCAGTGCCACCAGGCAGATGTAGTTGGGGAACCTCTCCTGTAGCCCTCTGGTAGATCCTGTGACTTCCTCCTCTCCCAAAGCATGATTTCCACCAGGCTTACACAGCCAAGGGCCACCTGGCTTTCACTTTAAGGCTCCACTCCCATTCTTCCATGGCCAGAGGACAAGAAATTTAGGGAGAAAATATACATAGGCATATATGTGCTAGTCTCTTCTCACGGGGAATTAGCGACAGAACAAGAGGGAATGGCTTCAAGCTACAGCAGGGTAGGTTTAGGCTGGACATTAGGAAAAAATTCGTCACAGAAAGAGTGATCAGACCCTGGAATGGGCTGCCCAGGGAGGTGGTGGAGTCCCCATCCCTGACTGTGTTTCAGAGTCGATTAGATGTGGTGTTGAGGGATCTGGTGTAGGGGAGAACTTGTAGAGTGGGGCTGATGGTTGGACTCAATGATCCCAAGGGTCCCTTCCAAAATCAATGCACAGATCTTAAGAAAAATCAATGGCTGAGAACATGCACCCAAATGAAAACAAGTGTAGATGGAGAAATTCCTCAGGTGAAGACTTCCAAACACATCAATGCACAAACTCCTGTGAATTGATTTCCTTGAGCTCCAGCTCCACTTTAGCTCTGCGGGACAATCCTAATCCACCACAGATCTATGAAACCAGGGAGTGAGGGTATATACTTGCAGTTTCTTGCCCCTTCTTCTCTAATTCTTCTCCTTTCTACTCCCTCCAGACTCTGACTCTGGCCTCTTGTTCGGCCCCTCCAGGCCAGCCCAGGAAAGCCTTCTCTGCTCCCTCTGCACACACATCTTGTCCTCCCCCTCAGAGCAGGTCCCCATCCATTCAAGGGGGGTTCTACCCCTGCTAATCACTTTTCTGCTCTAAGTTGCAAGGTTTTCAGCAGAGAAAAAAGGCCCAGTAGTATCCAGAGGCAGGAACAAGGGCTGCCAGGGGAGATCAGTGAATTCCAGATGTGCAGGAAAAAAAAAACAGCCCAGCCAGCTGTGAAAGCAGGAACAGCCTATTTGCTCATTTTAGCATCTCTCCTGTACCATACCGTGCTAATGGGAGTTGGAAAGAACCCAACCTGACTGTGCCCTCTCTTTTATGGGATCCCATCCCATTTTATCCCTCCTTCTTTCACTGAGGACCTTTTAAAATCGCTTCCCAAGAGGGCCCCCTTTGCCAGTCAAAACATCATTGCCTTGCTCAGGCAGTTCTTAAGGGCAGGGCAGCCAAGCTGTGTGATACCTGTTGTGCCCTTAAGGGGTGCAAAGACCCTCACACCCTGCATTACACTCACCTCAAGGTGTTTCCCTCCCATAGCCACGCTATCAGAGAATAGTAGGTTTGGAGAAGGTGACAGAGAAAAATTAAAGAGCTTAAAATGCATGCTTGGGGAACAGTCGTGGTGTTTAAGTGTCTTCAGCTGCACACACAGTGGACAGGGAAACCCCAGGGGAGTCTGGCAGTGCTGGGATTCCTGCCTCCAAAGCACCCTGGAGGAAAGGAACTTCATGTACTGTCATCCTCCTTCCACATGGGACTGAAGGAAACTGTCCATCCCGAGGGTCACCGACAATGGCATGGTGCCCTGCCCTGTGTCACACCAGCTGCTGACAGCTCACCGCCCAGTTTGGCCCCTTTTCCCAACAGCTCCTTGCAAATTTAATGGGTGCTGCTTCCCAATCCAGCCAGCCAAGGCTCTGTGTTTCGTTCTGCTTGTGGCTGCCCACATGCAGCTCCCAAAGCTTTTGACTTGCTCGTGTTTTACGCTCTCCTGATCTACAGTTCTGGCATTGATGTTAGCTTTGTGTCCATCCTCTCTGAGTCACTGCTTTGTCATACAAAATACAGCAAGAGCAAAGTGAATATGTCTCCGATGGTCCTGTTGGGCAGGACAAATTGCCCAGCAGAGAGACAGCCACACGGTGGGTCAGACAGTCACTGCTGTCCCATGACAACGCTCATGAGGCTCCCTTTGCTGCCTCTGCTCAAGCCTACGAGGTCTTGCTGGGAACATGAGGCTTCCCAGGACTCAGGCTCAACCCAAGGTGGATAAGGTAAAGGGGACAGGAGTAGAAAGGGTTTGTCTGGCTGGAGAAACATTTGAAATGAAAATCCACAGTCAGAGGAAAAGATCCCTCTATGTTTTCCATACCCCACCACAGGCATTCACCTGGCTGCAGCCGTGGTGGTGTCACACAGCTGTAAAGTGACATAAGAGACCAAAAAAAAACCCACCTCTAAAACCTGTTCTGAATCATAAATGCTCTCAAATGCGATAGGCTGACAACGACACAGGCTAAAAATAATGCAGGATTTAATTTGTAGCACTCCACGAGCTCTTACAAATAGGCAGGGGGAAATAGCTTCCTATTTTCTTCCCTTTACCTCAAGGCATTTCTTATCTGCCTTGGCCGGGGTGGCCATCTATCGCACCTCCTCGCACGCACTGGAAGGAAAGCAGGCGTGTTGCATCTGGTTCTGCTGCTTTATCTCCACCAGTGTTTTAGAAGCCGCTTCCACTTTTTGCCTATGTTAATCTGATACCATTATTTCTGAGCAAGTCGCTGCAGCAGGAGGACTAAGAGCTGCCTCGCAGAGGCCAAACCCGCTATAATCAAATACGCCGCTTTTGTGTTTCAGACACTGATTTCAGAGGGTGCCAAGTACATCGTTTCTTTGATGCCAGAGGCAAAGTAGAATTAAAACTTCCAGGGAAGTTTTAGATGAGGCAATATATATACAGCAGGGGAGATAAGGGTCCCACGCTATGCTGGAAAGGGTATGGGAGCAGGGAGGAAAGCACTCCAAAACCTCCCCTAGCAGGACCAAAGCCTTCTCCCAATCTGACCACGTCTCCTTGAAGGTTGGAGCTGTTGAAATGGCTTTCAGCCCCAGCTGAACTCCGCATCCCCATAGCCATGGGTGGCAGCACACCTCTTCCCCCCTGAGCCCTGCAGCTCCAGCACAAGAGCTGCAGCCCGGTTGCTGCCAAAGCACCAGGAAAATCACTCATTTCCACAACATCGCCTTTAATTTAGCATTCAGGTTGCCCACAGCAAATGGCTGGAGAAGGTGGATGGATACCCTTGCACCAAGGGACCAGGAGAGCAGAGCAGGGTGAGACACAGCAGTGCAACATACCCCCAGGAACACACTCCCACAGGCGGCTAAAAGGCAGCAGATGCTGCAGTCAAGTAGTTTGGGAATGTCAGGTTTTAGCAATAAATGCAAGAACACTGTGGGGAAACAACCTTCAAAATCCATAGCAAAATCTCAAGCATCAGAGCTCTCAGGCTTTACTCCTTTGGCATCAAAGCTGCTACGTCAGGAAGAGCAATATGCATTTCATTTCAAGTCTACTTTAAATATTTTTATCTACTTTAAATATTTAAATTATCTAGCCTTTTTTTTCTTTGTAAGTTAAGGGACATTTTTAAACTAGAAAACTAATTCAAAACAGAGTCCAAGAGCTTCATTTTGAAAGTGTTGAAACAGCATTTTATGAGCTTTGAAACAAAGAGAGTGACAATTTCAGAAAGCATTATCCTCCTCTTATCCACAGCCAAAACTATCCCTCAGATTGAGGCCATTTTTGTGAAAAGTTTGAGTACTTGGAGGCAGAAAAATTCCACTGAGCTGATTCAACCCTAGTGCTGGCGATGTCAAATGGAGTGGTAGTTTGCTAAGACCTTCACCTCCACCTCGTATGAGGTAGCTTTCACGAGGCCACAAACCCATTTGTTCATGGGCTGAGTGGACATGTTTGCAGTAAATAAACCTTGGGTGGTCAATTCACCTTTGACTGCAACTATTTTTTTGGTCAATCAGACATATAACCTAAGAAAAAGATATGTCCCTCCCATGGTCCCAGTGAAAACCAATAAGAAAAACCAGGAACATGTATATCAGCTGATTGAGAATTTAACTCCATTCTGTAGTTTCAGCCCCACCACACATGCTGCAAATACAGCAAATACTAATTGCCATGGAGGCAATTAGGCCAAACCACACCATTAAGACCAGAGCTTGGACATCCCCAAGGATGCTGCTTTTTTCTGCCGCTTTCAAATTATTGAATTACAGCAATGGAGGCTCATACCACTCATGGTGATGCCTCCAGGAGTAATTCCAGCACTCTGTTGACTTGGCAGCATCTCCATCCTCCCCATAGCATGGCAGTGATGTGCTGGAGCAGGCACAGGTTCCACTACTCAATGCTTTAGGGGACTTGGAGGAAACTGGCACCGTCTTGCAGTGAGGCTGCCAGAAGTAGGCACTGATTTTGGCACATCAGATACCTGCAAGGAAGAGGGGTGGCAGGACCAGCAGAGAAGAGCACTCGGGAAGCGTTGGTGACAACTTTCTGCAGCCTGTTGCCCATTCCTTCCCCTCCCTGCACTTCACAAAAAAAACCCTCAAAACCAAACAACCACCTCATAAAGAAGGATCGACAGCAGAAGTGTGTCATCTCCTCGCTCTGCAGGGATTAAAAAACCGGTATAAATTATCCTTTTCATTAATTACTTGATCCTGCCTAATCCCCAGTAGATGATGTTGACCTTGATAGACCAAATCTAGGTTTCTTAGGCTACACCACCTCTTTACCCTGTTTCCTAGTTTCCATGGCAGAGCCACTTTTCCAGTTCTGATCCGTCCTGGCCAGCTTCCACCATGGTTCAGCAGACCCACAACATCTCCTCCAGGAGTCCTGCCAGCTGCAGGGAGCAGACCCAAGCCCTCCTGTGCTCCTCGGCTGTTTGTTTCTGTCATACTGCCCAAAAATGTTGCAAATGCTCCAGAAAGGACAAAGTGTTGGCTGGGCCCCTCGACCACCCTGGAAATCCGGGGAGATTTTCACATCCCTCCTGCATGTAAAATTTCAGAGAGCTCAGGACTGTTGGACATCCCAGACCAAAACTAGTCCTAAGAGAAGAGCATGAAAACACAGCGTACATCAGGCAGCACTATGGATTATCCCAAGCAAGTTCTAAGGGATATCATAAATATGACATATAAATTGATTTCTTATTATTATTTTTTTTGGCCTAAACTCAATGACTACTTATCTGCACTAGCAAAATTAACATTCGATTAGATTTGCTAAATAATTCATGGCAATACATTTTGATGTGGTAGCAAGTTCCAGCAGTGAATTATCAGTGTTTCACATTATTGCCCTGACAGTAACCAGGATTATTTCTCAAATGAAGGCATCTCTCGCCGTTTCCACCATCCATACCCAGAATCTTCTGGGGCTTGAAGTCTCACCGTTTCATATTGCCCAAGGCTACATTTGGAGGGATAAAAGGAATTGTTGCTATTGAGATTTTTACTTTAAAGCAATTTAACCATACATACAAGCTCGATTTAGTGCTGGGTTGGTTGTTTTTTTTTCCCAGCAATGAAACACATTTGGATCTCAGCAATTCTTTTGTAGTGAAGCGATGCAGAACCGCCGTTTAGTCATGCAAATGAAATGAGAGTTAACTATAAAAAAAAAAACATTCCAGGGACCAAGAACCTTTTGCCAAAACTCACAGCAAAGACTTCTATTGTCAATCAAAAGGTGCAAAGCATTTCCAAATTGTCTTTTGTGTGTGTGCATTGTTGGGAGAAGGGCAAGCGGGAGAGAGTAAACACTTCCTGCAGTCTATGAGGTACCCAGGGTATGGAGCGTTGCAGGAGTGACTTGAATAGTTTCCCAAGGAATTTCCACCCATCACTGAAGCACCACAACCTTTACCATATCCATCCTTTACTGCTATCCTATAGAAACCAGAGCAGACTCTCAAAAAGCGAGCCCTTTGCAATCAATCCACAAAACTCACCGCATTTTGCTTTGCAGTCTGAACCTCACTTTCTCTTGATGGTCAGACACACTCTTCCACCAGAGTAAACCCACTGTCTTCTCCACAGAAGCCTGGGGAGCAACCCCAGACTTGGCCCCAGACACCCAAATACAAGCTGGCTCCTGGCCTCAGTGGCTTTCCACTTTGCCATTTGAAAACCTTCTCATTAATTGCCTTTTATACACATGTATTTATACACAGGGAACCTGGAAGCAAGGGCTGGGAGGTCTGTTGGTTTGGAAACAAAGAGCCTGCAACTGTGCCTCCAGCTAGCTCCAGCATTTTGTTTATTTGTGCAGTTGTGTTTTACACCCTCCCCTGCAGAGGAGGTGTAATTAAAGCCACCTGGAAACGTGAAGTGCCTTTCACAGAAGCACAGAAGATCAGGGAATGGAAAGGACCTTGAAAGATCATCTAAGTCCAATCCCCCTGCTGGAGCAGGAACACCTAGAGCAGGTCACACAGGAACGCCTCCAGGCCAGTTTTTAATGTCTCCAGAGAAGGAAACTCCACAACCTCCCTGGGCAGCCCCTGCCAGTGCTTGGTTACCTTCACTGTGAAGAAGCTTTTTGGTTTTCCTCATTTTTAAGTGGAACCTCCTCTGTTCCAGCTTGCACCCATTGCCCCTTGTCCTATCATTGGATGTCACTGAGAAGAGCCTGGCTCCATCCTCCTGACACTCACCCTTTACATATTCATGAACATTAATGAGGTCACTGCTCTGTTTCCTTTTCCTCTTCCTCTTCACCACGCAGCCAGCTGACAGCAAAGCCACTAACCCCAGCCTTGCAGGACAGTATATTCCTCTTAATTCGGTTTTACATTATCTTTCAAACCCAGCCTAACTCCATCTCTGCTGCCCAGGGATGGCCAATTGGGTAAATGTGTGGTACCCCCTTCCCCTGAAGACACCAGGTCCTGCCCTTCAGCTTGGAGCATCCACAGCACCACAAAAATCAGACCCACACACACTTAAAAGCCCAGAAGAAAGGTGAAAGAGAGGAGACCCAGACCATACTGCATGGGCAGTACTTCCCTCTTTGAAGGGAGACAGTTTGTAAACAGAGTTGAGCTGGCTGTAGATAAAATTTGAGCTCTCTATAACCCTAATCTTAGAGATTACTAGAGACTCTCCTATTGCTGAGGGATCAAAGATGAATAGGCATTTTAGCCTGTAGCTTCCCCGGCAGCTTTTACAACATTAGATGTAATGACCAGGTGCTCAGCTGGTATAAACTGCCTCGACTTTATTTTCTCTGCTAGCAATAAGAGGTAGCTCACTCATCCAAGGACTTCTTGCAAGGTCAATATTAGATAAAGCTGATACACGGGTCACACCAAACTCTACGGCATTTCCCCGTTTCTGCTGAGATCTCCACAGATGCTAACCAACTCACAAAGATACTGTCTCTGCTGCAGACACTGGAGTTTTCTGACACACAAGATCAGCAACAGATATTTGTTGCAGGCAGAGTGATTGACTTCACCCCTAAGAGAGAAGCAGTGAACTATTTATTAAGGTGAAACAGTGATTTAACAGAATTAGTAGTAAACGCGACAGTGTTTTATGAGATCCGATGGCAAGGTACACTTGATTACTTACTGCACAGAGGATCGGGTCAGACAAGCTGTCAGGGAGACCTTCCCATTGAGTCATGGCCCCCCCTTCTCAGAAAAGAAGTCCGGGTGAGGTTGGATCCAGTCCTGGTCCCAGACTTGGTCAACCATTCACGTCTAAAGGATTATATTCACACAATCAATCCCTTACATCGCTTAGCAAGGATTTCAAAGATTAGCATGCTATCAGACACTTCAAGAATCCGTTGCTGCAAGGAATTGCTCAGCCGTGAGCAGTAGAACCTTAAGGAAGTGTCCTCACCAAGGGGGAGATCCTGGTGTGCAGCAACTGCCATACAGGAGAGCTCAATGGGCTCTGGGGCTGTCCACTATTTATAGAGTAAGACAATTGACCTGTAGTCATATTCTTATGGGAACAAAATAGCTAGGTCCCAGCTCCAGACGGTGTTTTGGCTGTGTTGCCAGCCCTCCCCCAAAATCCAGGTGCTGTTTATTGCAACTGACATGGTGATGGCCATGGCCTGAGCAGGAGCTGCAGGGGAGGGGGGAAGAAGGGGGTGGAAATAGGGAGAGCACACGAACTGGGGAGCCAAGAACTGGATGCTGTATTCCAGTTGTAGCCTCAGCAGTGCAGAGCAGAGGGAGAGAATGACCTCCCTTCACCTACTGGCCACACTCTTCCCTAGGCAGCCCAGGATTCCATTTGCCCCCTTGGCCACAAGGGCACATTGCTGGCTCAGGGATAGTTTACTATCTACCAGGACCCCCAGATCCTTCTCCTCAGAAGTGCTTTCCAGCAGGTCCACCACTAGCCTGGAATTCTTCCTCCTCTATACTTGCCCTTGCTGAACCAATGCTCCACAAGCAGCAGCCTCCCCCCCTTACGAATGAGCCTGCCATCCCAGACTACGCATACAGAAAAAAGCAGAGCCTGGTTTATCTCTAAGAGTTCCATTTGACCAGAGCTACAAACTTGCCAGAGAGGAAGCCTGATTCAAAAGCTTTGGGAAGGGAAAGATGAAAAACCAACCATACAGGTGCTCTAAGAACACAGTGTTAACTCCATCCACACTTCTCTGATAACGCAGCCGGGTAAAGGGCAGTGCTGGTCACGTCCTGCAGCAAAAGCAGGCAGCATCCAGCATAAGAGCCTGAACAGCAGAGGTTATGAGATGCATTGCAGGAGCCTCTCCTGCGATATATTAGAAAAAAATAATGGTTAGTGAATTAGTCATAGAGAGATTAGCAAAAGAGAAGCAAGGTTGGAGAGCACTTGAGCAGGATGCCAAAAGCCACAAGCCACTGAACGGCTCCGCTGTTTTGCAAACGAAATGGCTATTCACGCCAGTAAGACCAAGAGTGACAGCTGACAAGCTTTATCAAAGGAGATCTACTCTGGACTCAGTGAAAAACTGCCCCAGCAAAAACCCTGCCAGCTCTGCTGACATATATTATCTTTATTAGAAAGGCCTCTCCAATACGCAAATTCAACAGGACTTTTAGCAATTTGCTTCTTTTTATCAGCTTCTGGATGTGTATGAATTCAGCACAGACAGATGGCACAGGAGCTTTGGGGGTGTACCTTGGGGGTGCACCTTGGGGTGCAGTAATTAGTGTTCTTCATCGTCCATTTTTCTTGGCCAACACCTACATGTGTTCCAAATCAGGCACAAAAAGAAAAGCAAGAAGCTTTCCCAACAGAAAGTTAGTGAAGAGGGATGGAGCAGGATCCAACACCCCTCCCCTCTGAGTTTCCCCACCAAAGGTGCTAGGTCAGGAGATGCCAGGGGTGGTTGCAACAATGAGCACCAGCTCCCTGCCAAGCCCTGGAGAGCAAGGATGGGAAATGGCAATAACTGTCACTTCCCATTTTTCTTTCTATGAGACGATGCAGAGTGCTGCCCAGTGACAGGACAAGAGGGAATAGGCACAAACTTTAACATAAGAAGTTCCATCTCAACATGAGGAGGAACTTCTTTCCTGTGAGGGTGACTCAGCCCTAGAAGAAGCTGCCCAGAGAGGTGGTGAGGTCTCCATCTCTGGAGATATTCAAAACCTGCCTGGACACCTTCCTGTGGGACCTGCTCTGGGTGGACCTGCTTTGGCAGGGTGTTGGACTAGATGATCTTTCAAGATCCCTTCCAACCCCATAGCATTCTGTGATTCTACAACATCCCCAACACAAAAAAAAAGTTCAAAGTTCCTCCATGCTCCCAACCTGCAACTTCCTGAGACTTTGGCTTTGTGACTGTGGCTTTGCACAGGCTCTCCAAGATTTCCCAACCCCAGGCAGCAATGAGGTGTGCTGAAAAAATCAGTGTTTCAGACCAGTCAATCCATCCCCTTTAAGCCCACGAAGAAATAGGTGTAACCCAGAGCTGGCAGCAAGGCAAGTCTCACAGTACAGACAAATAGCAACTTGATTTTAGTGTCATATTTATACCACTGCATGGCCAGTTTTGCTAAATCACTAGTTCTCCAGAGGGATAGACATAAGACCAACAAAAATTTGCAGGATGTTGTTATTGCAACAGGCAGGTGAGGAAAAACACCTTAGAGACCTGGGAGTCCATCCTACAGGAGGGGAGGCACAGAGATTCAACGGTGGCAAACGACACAGCGCGGCTCACTAAAACTCTGCCAGAAGAGGAGGAATAAAGGCTGACAGACCTGTTGTCCTAACAGAAAGTTTATCGTGGTCTGGGTGGAAATGAGGTGCCCGTCCCTGCCCCGACTCTGGCAAACACGAAGCGACAAGGCGGGCAGATTGACTGGAATCCTAATTACGCGGCGCAGGGTTCAGACAGCAAGGGCGCAACGTTTCAACTCAACTTACACCACTTCAAAAACCCTTAAAAGACAGCTTTAAAGAAAAGGCCAAAATGCAAATCTCACTTCTTGCCTGCTACAAAAGAATAATGAATGTCCCACAACGGCCTCTGAAAGAGTGGGCGCGTTATTGTTAACGCCGTGTAAGAAGTGGACATTAATTAACGCTGAATTGCAAAGAAATTCCGGTAGTACCACATATTTCATTCCTGCCACTGCAGCAGGGAGCTCAGTACGAATAAAGAAATTAAAAACATATATCAGAAGGCAAAGTTAATGATTTTCCACTTATTATTAAGCGTGAGCAAGATATACTGCTGGGCTAGAGTGGAAGAGGAGGAAGGTATCTCAGCTTTTGTCACGGGATAAGATCACAGCCCAAAGCACATCCTCTGCCCAGAATGAAGTCTTTATTGGGTGATTTCTGAGAGACACACTGTGACCTTGAGCCAAACTCTTAACATCTACCACCCAGCAGGGGTGCTCTGTCTACAAAACCCAAACAGCAGCACTTACCTCCTGCAAATGTAGAGTCAGGTTTAGGGTGCGGGGACCACTTTGCCACTCTGTCTTCCTGCAGTGGATGCTACAACAGGCATGGACATCCTTGAAGCTCCTTCAGCCACAACATGGAGATGGTGAAACCACTTCTGAGGCCAGAGTGTGAGAGACGGTGAAATCAACTCTGAGGCAGGTGTTTAGGAGCAGCCCTGGTGGAACTAGAGACACCTGGGCACGGTGGCTGGCAGGAGCACCACAAAGCCCAGCAAGGGTTGGTTATGGCCAATCAAGAGGAAAATTGGGCTCAGAGGAAGAGCCAGAGGTGAGACAGGACCAGCTGAGGTGGATGAAGCAGACCAAGCAGTAGAGGGGCAGTCAATCAGAATCGTATTTTTGCTGCCAGGAGGCTTTTTGCTTTACCAAAGATTTGGTTTGCTTTGGCTTTTTATATTACCAAAGATTAAAAGAACCCCAAAGGCGTAGGATTGTGTAATCAACCTTAAACACAAGCGCCAAAGCCACAGCTGCAGTAAATCAGTGATGCTCCAAGGACACCCGAGAGTGGCTCAGCTCCACGAGCAGACCTGGCCCAGGGACACCAGCTCTTTTCTCCAGCTTTTGCCCGTTCCCAAGACATCTGTCACCTTGCAAATTAACCCAGGCTGACACTCAGCGAGGCACGTCTGCAGCCGCAGTGAACCTTCCCTGCAAGTTCCCCTCTCAGATATTTATTTCCCTAGCCCTTGCTTTCACATCTTTACTATTTTTACTGCTTCCATGAGTCTTTTTGGCTCGAAGTGAGCAGTTTGCCTTCACGTTATTTCCATCGTTGCTCCGCGCCTATCCGATGCGTGCGTCCGTGACTGCGAAATTCCACAAAGCTTAGCTAAATCCATGTTTTCTGGTAAATAACAGCAGCGTGTTCCCCCCCTGTTCACAGGAAACGACGAGAGATTTAGTAACGTAGCATCGGATGAATTCCTGTTTCATACAATTATGCATTGAATTTAAAAAGAGATGTCACGCAGGCAATCCTTAGAGTCATAATAGACAATCTGTAAGGAAGAACAAAGGAAAATAATTTTAATAAAACATTATGCCCTGAGCGAGAAATATGCTTCATGTATCATACATGAGAAAAGATGGTTATTTGATGTAAGACAGAATTGTGACCTTGCTGCAGGAGCCTTCGTTACCTAACGCCGCAACAAGCAAATTAATGGGGTTTGGAAATGGTGCAAATAATAGTAATAATAATCATCTTGTTTCCTGGCGTTTGCTTGCTGAAAGCCAGATTTATCAGCAAGGGGTTCGTATGTAGTATTATCAGTTATTATTATTTATAAAAGGGATGGCAGATAGGACGCCACATAACCTTAAAAGACATTGCAGAAGCGTGTGTCTAGTGCAAGGGTATTACACATGAGCTATCGAGGTTTTGGAAGTGCTTATAGGGAATGAAGCAAAACGCTGGATGCCAGAAGCCTTTGTGCTTTATGCAAGGACACATATGTATGCAGTACTACCAGGTACTCCTCAGTCTCACCAGCAGATTTACCAGCAGAAGTAGGGAGGTGATTGTCCCCCCGAGGTGGTGCCCCCCACACTTTGAGTCTTGCATCCAGTTCTGGGCACCTCAACACGAGATCTCAAGGTGCTGGAGNGTATTGAAACCCTACAGAGACAGATTGTGATTATGGTTACTATGGAAATTATGCTGCTTTGTATGCATTTTGCACGTGGTAAAGTGTTGTGTGATAGTAAGTCACACAAAAATAAGGTAATATTGTTTAAGGGAACTGGGGAGGTGGTGAATCATCAGGTCTGGACACGGCCCTGTCTCTGCAGAGTCTTCCCTTCTCTGTCTCTTCCCTTGCTAAGGATGTGCTGCCTGCCTCAATTATCTCCTCCAGTAGCTCCCAGTCCAATTCTTGGCCTTTCTGGGCTGGAATGGAGCTGCCCGGAGGCCTGTCCCAGTTCCAACACAGCACCATCTCAAAATACCAGTATCAAATTGGCTTTTTAGTAGCTGAAGGAGAAAAGTTCTCCCTTCCCACTTGCCTCAGCCAGCCAGTCTGCAGAGCCCTGGGAGCGGGCAGCGAGAGTGATATATGTGTTATTTGGGGTGAAAATTTACTGCAAGTGCAAACTGCTGCTCCCGGAGAGGGAAAAAAAGCACAGAGTCGGCACAGAGATGTGCTGCCAAAAAAAATGGAGAAAAGGAGCAGGAAAACACTTATACAGGGGTGTTTTATCTCGATAAACCTGCACAAAGCCTAAATCAGGCCCTAGGAGCAGCTTGCGACGGAGCAAGTGCTCTGCAAGGAGCTGGCGGGATTGCCTTTAGTTTTCAACAAAGATCACAAAGAGGTTTCTAAAACACCTCGATGTGATTAAAATGGTCACGTTATTAGGCAAGCAGGTACAATAAAAGAAACATCTCTGCAAATGGGAAAAAAAAAAAACCAACCCCAAAAAACCCCCAGGCATGCACGCCTTCAAACTGCTATTGGAATTTTAAACCCTGATAATTGCTTTATAATGTAAGCCACTGCACTAGCAGCGTGAACGGGTGCCTTGAGTCACCTCCCCCAGCGAAGTTCCCTCTGATGGCAGGAGGCTTAAGTGTATCACTCACAGCGTAACTCATGGCATATGACTAAGTGAGTTCGTTTTCATGGTCAAACCTGGCTGCTCTGTCGGTGTTTGGGCAGAGGGAGAAAGCCCCATGCCGTGGGGCACTGGAGCGTGGGATGGGGGCTCCTGCAGCTCCCCCTGAAATGGACCCAGCTTTGGGTCTCTAAAGCTGTGATTTATTAGCACGCCACTAGAAAAAGGCAACTTTTTCTAACAGGGCAGGTTTCCCCCCTTTAAGTGAAACAAATTAAAGCCAAGAAGTCTGAAAACAAACCCAACTGTCCTTTCTGTCAGGCTTGCCCTGAATTTAGCAGCTTCAGAGGCTGCATCTAGACTATTTTCCTTCTCCCCCCGGGGTCCCCCAGGCATTTCTTCTCACCCCTCACTGCCCAGCAGCTGGCAGAGGAGATCAGTGCCCCACAGGCAGCCTCTATGCCCCACTTCTATCCACTAAATCACAAGGAAACAATGGGGTGGACAGAGAGGCTAAAATTAGCCATGAAACTGCCTGGAGGTACACAGAATCATAGAATCATTCAGGTTGGAAAAAAAACTTGGGATCATCGAGTCCAACCATCAGCCCCACTCTACAAAGTTCTCCCCTCCATCATATCCCCCAACACTACGTCTAAACCACCCTGAAAGGTGAGCTTTCACCTCAAAATTTTGCTGTTTCTGAGGAAGAAAAAACAAAACAAAACAAAACAAACAAACAAACAAAACTAAAAAAACCCAGTCAAACTGGCCAAATTGTGAGACTATCAAGGTTTGCAAACATTCTGTAAAGAGCTGCTCAAACAAATGTCGCTGCCAAATTCAGCCACCAGGCTTGGTTCTGGATATCCTTCTTCCCACCAGAGCCCAGGAGGGGACACTGCCCACCCCCTGTCCCTTCCCATGGATCCCCAGTGTGACCTGGGATCGCCCAGACTCATGATCCCAGTCCGGTTTTCCCCAGACTGTACCCATCTCCCTGCCCTTCCAGCAGCGCTCCAGTCGCCTGAGAGCATTGTCCGCTTTCCGCACTTTCAGTTCCTCAATTACGTTGATTATCACATTAAACATTCCTGCTGCTACAGGAACAGACTAAAAAACAATAAGCCTGTATCTTCCTAATAGAAATGAAACCCATTTGTACTACTGAGAGTGCAGTGGGCTTATTGTTTCTCCGTAATGAAGCTTTCATCTCAAGAGATCCAATTCATAAAAAAATACTTGCAAGGCTGGGGACATTTCCTTCCTTTTTTTTTCCTCCTTTTCCCCTTTTTTGGTGTTTTTTTTGTTTTGTTTTTTTTTATTGCTATTGCCATTCCTTTAAGTTCAAATCTGATGCAGGATTAGACCAGCAATGGAAATAAAAGGGAAAAGCCAAAGACAAACCCACCTCTGATGGCAGCCCCATGCCCACCCTGGGCTGCGGGTGCCCAGATCCACGCACCTTCCCCTGCTAGAAATAGCTGCAGCCACCTTTGCTCTGTTTCCCAAAATAGAAACCCGTTGCAAAGGAGATGGGAACAGCAAAACACTGTACATAAGCACTTTTTTAGATATATATATATATAAAAATATATGAATTTGTAACCAAAACCACCCGAGGCAGGCAAGCAACCCAGCCGAGATGCTGTCTGCAGACACCTGCAGGGGAACTGACCGAAAGCTGCAGGCACCAGCTGGGGGCCAAGAAACAAGCAGGTTTTGATGCTTTTCCACTTTTCCCAGTGCTGAGCTCCAAATCATGACAGCACCATTAAAATGTATAAAGTAAAAATTGAGATGTGCCCCTCCGGCTGCTCCAGAGCTTCAGCAAAGGTTATCAGTCCATCTTCAGGTCCACCTACTGTCTCCATGGGGCAGGATGGCCTCCAATGGAGCATCCCCAGCTCCAGGAGATTTGCGTGGTAGGACATGGCACCCAGGCTCTGTCCTGATGGTCTCCTTGGGAGAAATGAGGCTCCTGCTACCCACAGGCAAAACAAAAGTGAGCCTGTTTTTCCCAGTCTGGTTGTTTCAGCCACAGCATGGTCACATAATGGCACCAGATATCAGAGACACCAACAATAGGCACCGGTGCTGTTGGACCTGACCTCCTTCCATCCAGGGATTCTGGAGATGAAGTTATCAGGGGCATACAGTTGGACTAGACGATCTTGTAGGTCCTTTCCAACCTCTGTTTCTATGTTTCCTTCCCATCAGGGGCTTTGCCTTCTTGCCCGCTTCCCTCCCACAGAGAAGCAGAGAGATCTGACAGCAGCCAAAGCTTTGCTCTTGCTTTCATGCCTCAGAAATAAAACTAAAAGGCAGGAAAGAGGTGGAGGAGAGGCTTCCCCTCGTATTTCCCTTTGGGCTGGAAACAGTAGCACCTGGTGGCCATGTGGGACGGAGGAAGGACCAGCATCTCTCACCCCTTTTATCCCTGATCGAGGGTGGGGAGAATCAGGCCTCGCTTATCACAACTTTGTCTAAAAACCCACATCCAAATCAGAATGAGGTTTGGATCAGGCCTGGAAGTGGTGCCACATTCCTGGCATAAGTCAAACTGCATCAAAATTAAGCATGATCTTCTTAACCCTCAGATTTTGCCCCAGATGGCCAGCGCTTGCAGCACATGATAGCCCTCCCACCAGAGCTGCCCGCGGAGCCTTCCTTTGGCTGCTGGGCTCTTCCCTGGGGGTGGCTCAGCTTTAATGGTGAGCTCAAAAGCCTCTTGCAGGGATAAAAGACACCTCCAGGACCTGGAGGTTTGTTGCCATTTGTTGTATTTATTCAGAGGGATTAGTGCCATGGGACAAAAATGCACAGTGAGGGAACACAGAGAAGAAGGTGACCTGCCCCATTCTCCACCCGTCAGCTTCTGGAGGCTGCTGGAAGGGTTTGGCTTGAGAAATCTAAGAATGCTTTTTGATTCCTAGTTTATCCATAAAAGGGAATTAAAAGCAGCTCAGCTGCACCCCTTTAGAGTTGCCTGCCTGTCCCCTTTTCTATCCTGGTGGGCTCAGCATCACAGAGCTTGGGCATTCATGGGTCAAACTCTTCACTCACACTGACTTTTTGAAAACAAATTACCAGCTGTTTCAAACACCAAGCACTAACTTTTCCAGCAATGTTGGTTCCCAGGAAGAAAAAAACCCAAACAGCTCTTCAGCAAGCACCTTCCCTCTGCCTGGAGCAGAGCTGGAGCTGTGCTGGGCACCCATGGCAGGGAGGGAATCCAGCAGCAGAGGGCTCATTACTGGAGCAGGAGGGCTATGAAGCAGCATCAAACACTCCAGCTGCAGCTCCTGCAGAAAGTCACCCTCTCACTGAATCTTTGTAATTGGTGATCAGTCCCACACAAGGCCAGAAATTTGGCTTATTAGAGCATGACTGGCTGAGTCCCTCATTAGATGCCCACACTACCTTCTCATGTGGTATTTTTTTACCCTGCAGACAGGGTTACCAGCCCCCAGAACAGCAAAAAAAAACCAGGGGGGGTTTAGCAGATATGGGGCAGCCAGGGCACATTTCCCACCCCTGGGGTGATGCCACACTGTTTCATGGAGAGGGTTCTTCCCCATATGCATCAGAAAAGAATCCAGTGTAGACACACACACAAGGCATATGTTCCTCTATAAGGTATCTATACAGTGCCGCTCCTCTTTCTGCTTTCACTGTATTTTATCTTTAAATTAGGAGAGCTTTTTTGTAACAAATCATCAGAGAGGAACAGCTAGTTACCAAGGAGATTCTCTGATGAATCAGAGACCGACTGGTATAAGATCTAGACAGGCTGTAGCCTCTTAATTCGTGAGACCGTACATCTTAAACGGGGAGGGTGGGATGAGGAGCCGGGGGGGAAGATCCTATCACAACCAACCAGGGACCACACCAGCAAAAGCAGCTTTTATTTTCACCATGGGAGCAAATGGCAAGCGTGCAGTGTGGGGAATCAGTGAGCAGCCCGAGATGAATGGGAGCATCTCCCCAGCACGCTCTTGACTCAGAGGGGAAAAAAAAGAAAACAGAAAAAAAAAGAAAAGAAAATACCACCCAAGGACAAAGTGGTCCAATGGAGGTGACTGAGGAAAAGGCTGGGAAGCTCCTGATTTCATGCCAGCAGGATCTGCAGGGTTGAGCAAGAGCTGCACGTCTGCTTCCACACAGCCCTGGCATTGGGGAAAGTAAAGGTTGCAGGACCAGGCAAGGGGCTGCCTATCCGTGGGCTCTGCATAACAGTAGGATCACCCCAACCTCCAGCCCACTTTCTGCCTGATTCCTGCAGTTTTCCTCCAAGGAGCAGGTGAGAGGAATGAATTTTGCAGAGTGACAGCAAAGGGACCGACCCAGCGCTGAGCACCCTGCCTTTGCTGGGGGGATGGCCATCATGCCCCGGAGGAATCCAGGCAGCACAGATGAGAAAAGGAGTTTTTGTAAAGGTGGGGATAACAAGGAGCTTTGTGACATAAAGTTTGGAGAGGGAAAGCTCAGCTTTCTTGGGCTGACTTTATTCAGAGGGTCTTTAACATCATCCTCCTCCTGGCAGCTCATTTCTGAATAATTGCAGAACACCGGGTGCTTCTCCTCTACTTCAAAAAAAAAAAGACCAAAACCAGCCAACCAACCAGACAGAAAGTACTTAAAACTGCCTGTGAACTGCAGGAGCAATGGGAAATACTTGGAGGCATCAAGAGACAAGATACACAGAAACCTCCTGCTTGTAGATGGGCTGTTTTCCCCAAGGTGGAAACTGCAGAAGTATGTAGATGAGTGGGAAAAACTCCCTGTCAGACCCCACTGAAATCTCCAGTTCGGACACTTCTGCTCCGCTGCCACTCAGGTAAACCTCATCCTTTACCCGGGGAAGCCACAGGACACACCGAGGCGTTGGGGACAGTGCTGAGAGGGGCTGTTGTGAACTATCAGGGAGTGAAGATTAAAGCGTGTGTTACAGCAAATCCAGGCTTTACTGATTGGTTTTGGGTTGGGTTTTCTTACTGATGTTAAGCACACCCTAGAAAAGGGTTTGCCAGAGCAGTTTTATTTGACCAGCAGCTGGTGCAAGCCAGGTTTTAACAGAGGATTCAAGTGAAGGATGTTTTAGAGGCAGACAGTTTCAAAGTGGTGTTTTACAATATAAATTGCACTTGCTCATCCGAGGAGTGAATTGGGTGTCAGTAGCGTTTGCAAGCTGGAGATTGAGGCTTACGGTAGTATTTGAGTGATGCTTATTGTAATGTTGTTATGGGGGACAACTTGAACACCCTGGGGGCCTCTTGTTTGGAAAGCAAGATACTCCAGGATGCTGTGATAGAGGCTGAAAACAGCGTAGGGGGTAGGGAAGGGGCACGAGAAATACTTGCTGATAACAAGCTGCTTTTGGCACCGAAAACAAGAGGGAAAATTGTTCAGGAAATTCCTTCCAAACCTGTAAGTCCCTCCAACCTCACACCCAGGGGCTTGCACAGCCTTTACTTGCTGTGCTTCCCAGCTGTGCCAGGCAAATTAAAGGTGTAGTGGCAGCAAGGTCGAATAGGCTGCCAGCTTCAATGCCACTCAGTGGGCTATTTGGGTCTTATTTGACTTCATGTTTATGATCTTTAGTCATTTTAGGATGAAGCAGAAGTTTCCCAAGGGCAGAGCACACACTTCCACCCACTCCCCAGCTTACAAACATCTTGAGATGCCACAGCAGAGCCATTATTCCAGCCCTGGGCTGATTTGGGATAACCACATTGCCCAGAAAACAGTTGGAGTTTGTTTTCCCAAGCACATACAACAAGCAGAACATCAGCCACATCTTACACAGTGCTTCAAGTCCAAGGAGAGCAAAGGGGTAGATTAGGGATTTACAAATGGAGAAACTGAGGCAGTTCAATATTTGGATAAAATACTTGCGAATATTTCAATAACTTGGATAAAAACCTGCAGCTGAAAAGGAAGAGCGTCCAGATGGGAACTCAAGTCCTCACTTCCAATGCTTTGCAGTAACCATTAGTCTGGAAAGCCTGGAAATACATTACTAATGTGACTTTTGCCATGCAGCAAAGCTGGTCTGAAACACAGGGTCTAACAGTAGCATCATCCCTCTATCATGCGGTCCCCAGGCTGGATGAGCACTTGCATTCTCCCTTTGCTTATGAATTTTGCCTGCAGTAAATGAGTAGGAGGTTGAAAATGGTCTAAGCCACCGGCTTTGGAGTTAGATTTGTTGCCATGAGCATTTTCCTGGGTAAATACCTACAATAAAAACCAAGAAAAGAGGTGGGGATCCATGAGGAATATGAACTGTCAGGTGGAGGATGGCTTCCACCAAACCATTATGCTTGACAGCACACATGGCCCCTCGATACCAAACTGGTGGTGGAATGGGGAGAGGCTTTGCTATAAAGTTAAAATACAAAGAAACCCATGTAGTTTGTTCAGGACCCCTGCATGCATGTATTCTTGCACAGTGTTTCTGAGAAATCATTTATTCCCAGCACATATAGTGTCTGTTGCTGAGTGCAGAGTCCAGGAGCTGGGAAAACTTATGAGACAGCCATACAGATTAGCTCTCGCTTGTAATCTACTCAGTCCCACTCACAGAAATCCTGTCTCTCCCCAGAAGGGCTTTGTTGTCTTGCTAGAAGTCCCCTTATTCACCAGCAGACCCTTGGCAGGGCAGGTGGGTTCTGCACCAGCTTCAGCAGTTGACTTCTCCCCACCCAATAAAGCACTTAAGATGGAGCCCACAGGATATTTTTTCCACCCTGCTGTCCCCAGTGTGGTGCCCCAACATTGCCTTGCTCAGGCAGTGGCCCCAGGGGATGCCCCAGAATTCCCAAGACTGCAGTGGGTCAAGCAAGCCAGGTTTGGTAGCAGGACATGGGACTAGCCTCACCCCTTGCATACCCTGGAAGGCAAAGCTGAGTGTTGCTGGCACAGCAGAGAAGAACAGGACCCTTTCCAACAATCCTCTCCAAATGGCCCAGATTGCATCAACAGGCTCAGGAAGGAGCCTGCAGCTGGTGCTCTTCCGATGGGAGCATAGGATTTACGACACGAAGCCTAAGAGAGACAAGGAGCATGGCCATAGGGAAGGAAAGCAGAAAGCCTCAGCACCCTTCAACACCTTCAGAGCTGGTAAATCTTTCTTATTTCCCTTTCTACTCTTTTTCTTTAACAAAAACTAGAAGTCACCCCCTCTCTGTGCCACTTTGCCCAATGGCAGGGTGTTGGTTTGTTGAGGAAACTTGGATACTGAGAGCCAAATGCTACCTTCCAGGCCACTATTCAAAAGCCCAGAGGCAACCTGATAACCTGGAGCATTGCATGTGTCCAGGATGACCCAAAATTTCTCCTTTTGTACTTAATCATTTAGTAGATAAGTTTACTAATAACCATGTTATGCCAAGAGAGGGGTCACGGTAGCAAAGAAACCTCCTGGATTTTGCATGCTTGTTTAGAGGCTACAAACACATACTGATGTTTGAAGTACCTCCTCCAGGTGAAGGGCAGCAAAACCCAGTCAGAGAAAGGGTCTGTGTGAAAAGTGATGCCTGGGGGGACATGCCAGAAGTCCCCACTCCCATGAGGGTTGTTCTTTGGGACTTTGCAGGGCCTCTTGGGTTGAGCAACGCCTTCTGGCTCAGATATTATATTTTTAAATGCAACAAACCTCCTCCCCTCTGCAGGTGCCAGCCACAGGCACCATTATTCCAGGCATATAAGCCACTTAGAGCAACATTGCCTCTCTCAATGGAAGAGAGGCATCACAATAGTAGCTACACTATGGACCATTAATTTACTGCCAGTTGGCTTGACCCTCGACTTTAACATGCATTTAACAAGAGGTCTACAGCAGAGGTAGCACAGTGCAACAGTAGAAATGCACTTTTACAGGAGCAGTTTTAGTGCTAGTTGAACTCCCTCTGGCTCCTGTGTGGCTGGGACTCACTTGTAGTGGAGTGTTGGTCTGATTGAGGGTAAGGAGGCTCCCCACAGAGGGACCTGCACAGGTTGGATTGATGATCCAAGGCCAATTGTATGAGGTCCAATAAAGCCAAGTGCCAGGTCCCACATTTTGGTCAGAACAACCCCCAGGCTTTGGGAAGGGTGGCTGAAGTTGCCCAACAGAAAAGGACCTGGGGGTGTTGGTGGACAGGGAGCCAAATATGAGCCAGCAGTGTGCCCAGGTGGTCAAGGTCAATGGCGCCCTGGCCTGTATCAGGAATAGCATGACCAGCAGGAGTAGGGAAGTGATGGTGCCTCTGTGCTGGGCACTGGTGAGGCCTCACCTCAATTGCTGTGTTCACTTCAGGGGTCCTCACTACAATGACACTGAAGTGCTGGAGCATGTCCAAGCTGCTGAGGGGTCTAGAGAACAAGTCCTGTGAGGAGAGGCTGAGGGAACTGGGCTTGTTTAGTTTGGAGAAGAGGAGGCTGAGGGGAGACCTCATTGCCCTCTACAACTACCTGAAAGGAAGGTGTAGACTTCTTCTCCCAAGTGAATAATGACAGGACCGCAGGAAATGGTCTGAAGCTGTGGCAGGAGAGGCTGAGCTGAGATATTAGGCAGAATTACTTTACTGCAAGAGTGGTCAGGCACTGGAACAGCCTGCCCAGGGAGGTGGTGGAGTCACAATCCCTGGAGGTATTTAAGAAAGATGTAGATGTGGCACTTTAGGGCATGCTCTAGTGGCTGAGATTGTAGGGAGTGGGTCATGGTTTTGTGTATGGTTGGACTCTGTGATCTCAGGGGTCCTTTCCAGCCAACATAGTTCTGTGATTCTGTGTAGGCACCCCTGCACAGGTAAACACTACTGGCTGGAAAACTCAGTTGCTTACAACACAGTACAAATTCAATAGGTGTTCCACCAGAAACGAAGCAAGATGGAAAGTATGGCCTTAAACCAGGAATTAATTGCCATTTAGGTAGAGCTTCTCCAGTCAAGAACTGGAAACCTGCCCTCCCCATGCAGCCCCACAGACCCTTGCAACCTTCCTGCTTCAAACACACCTTGTTAGTCCCTGCCGGGCTGGGTCCACAGCAAGTTGGCATCAATTCACACCACACTCGCCCTTCAACACAGGCACGTATCTGCTGCTTGGCACTCAGAAACACCCTTTCCCAGCTGCACTGCCAGGGGTGTGCAGGAGGGATAACGAGCCAAATTTTCTACACGCCCCCAGTCAGTTCAACTCCCAATTTGCTCTAAAACAGGTCAGCTGTCCCCATCAGTTGGTAAGCTGGTCTTGCTAACTGGTCTGCATCCAGCAGCAGGCCTCACGCTCCTGCTAATATGAGTGGGGATTTCAAATTGCCTTTAATTAGAGCTCTGAAAGATCCCACTGTTTCTCAGCAATTAGCTTCTGTACTGGGTTTATTTGAACAGTAGCCCTCCACACTTAGAGATGAGGCAAGCCTGGAAAACCTTTTTTACTCTGCTTCTCTTAACTCTGTTACTGGTGTGTAAAAAGCTGGTGGGGAGACAAGACACCCCACAGGAGGAAGGAATGACTGAAAACCTAGAAATAGCTTAAGCCCATCCATATCCTACCCACATGCTCACAGTTGGGTTTATTCTGCTTAAAACCAAAGTCTGTCTCCACTAACACACAGTTAATTAGCTCTGAGTTAAGCCATCCGGTTTTGACAAGCACTGGAAGTTTCAGAGGAGAGGGAGGGTGATGGGAAGCATCCCAGTGTTGCCAGCAGACATGCCAGGTCTCAGCACCACAGGCTGCCTCCCAGCAATTAGCAGGGCAGCCTAAAGAGGCAAAGGTTGCTCCTGGATGGGATTTTGCTGTCAGCACAAGGTCTTGGTGTGGAAGGAAATGGCCTCTCCTTCCCCCTCTCCTCTCCCACTCTTATCAGACCTCCCATCATTCTCCCTTCCCAGATCAGGCTAAAATGCTAAAACACTGCTTTATCTCCCACCTCTCCCATCGCTCTGCCCTCCATCTCATGGTCTCCTGTGCTCCCACCCCTCTGCTATACCCCCTGCACCAGCTCCAGAGTTGCTGCCACACCATCCCAGGGACAGAGTGCTTTCACCCCCTCGAAACAAACCTCCGGCCAAGTTATTAAAGCCATTTAATACCACTTGTCTAACTGGTACTGAAATTACACTACTGAAAATAATGGCATTTCTCACTAGTTACAGATAAAGCAGAGCCTTTTTAATCATGAAGGTATGGCCTGATGTGCATTAGGAGATATTAACGGCCCCATAAGTGAAATAACAGATACAGGATGACAAGCAAAGTTGTAAGTGTGTTCTCAAATGCCTGTGGAAGAATCATTTTATATCTCCATAGGAGCAGTCACCAAAACTTTCCATCACTGTACTGTCTTAAAGCCACAGGACACCTCTGTCCCCAGTTTCAGCTCTGCCTTGGCTACAGGAGGCAAAAGCAGGGAAGGAAGGTGCTCGTTTGCCTCCAAACACAAGCTGATCAAAGCTGAAAACAAAATCTGGAAGTTCTGTCTCCCTGTTTTCTGTTTCACCTGGTAGAAAAGGAGTCCCTCATTGTGTCTGTCTTTACAGTGATTATAAAATGAATGAATCTTCCCAAGTGTTTTTGCTTTGGAGTATACATCCACCTGGGATCTCAGGGGCTCAAACTGTACTTTTGATATTTTGGGAATTGATTGCAGCCTCCTGATCCATGAAAATAAGCAACAGCTCCAGCAAAACAAGAACAGGGGTGTTGCTAAAACAGCAAGCCCTCTTCAGGATCCTACCTTGCAGGTACACAACCCAGGCAGAAACCCATTGCCTCCTCCTTGCAGCCTAAGAGGTGATTGCATAGAATGGTTAGAGTTGGAAGGGACCTTAAAGGTCGTCAAGATCCACACACACCCTGCCCTGGGCAGGGACACCTCCCACCAGACCAGGTTGCTCAAAGCCCCATTCAGCCTGGCCTTGAGCCCCTCCAGGGATGGGGCAGCCACAGCTTCTCTGGGCAACCTGGGTCAGTGTCTCACCACCCTCACAGCAGAACTTCTCATATCTAATCCTAAATCTCCCTTCTTCCAATTTAAAACCATTACCCCTTGTTCTGTCACTTCACTCCCTGACAAAGGGTCCCTCTCCAGCTCTCCTGGAGCTCCTTTCAGATACTAGAAGGTTGCTCTAGGGTCTCCCTGGAGCCTGCTCCTCTCCAGGCTGAAGAACTGCAGCTCCCTCAGCCTGTCTTCATAGGAGAGGTGCTCCAGCACTTCCCCTCCCTTGGAGGATCGAATAGGTGATCACACAGCACTTACCTGACCTCTCTGCATCCCTATGAAGTGCTGGAGAAGCAGCAGAGCTTTGCCTTAATTGCATAAGCACACAGCTTGTTCAAACTCCTCACAGGCCCATATTCAAGGATTTAAAACAGTCTTTAGAGTCACTGCCTTGAAGTGCCTCAATCTTTCACATACACAGCAGCTCCCGGCCTCATTCCCACCATACCAACCACAGCTGGTTCATTTTATGCTGATGATTAAAAAAATGCCAGCAAGAGATTCATGTCAGAGAAAGGCAAAGATTCTGAGCAGAAAAACCTCTACCAAGTTCCAGCCTGAAGGATCACTCAAGTTTAACCTGCCCCCTTTTTCATCCTTACAATTACACTCACAGCCCAGAAACAGCAGATTCCATCAGTGCAGCAGGAAGCCACAGCTGTTATGGAGCACTGCTCTTAGCCCAGCATCCTCCACAGGAGGGACCATCATCTCACACCAGCAAGAAGCCATTCCAGCCTGCCCAGTTTTGTAGCCACCTGATACAAGTACTCAGCCACAGCCATAAATCAAATCAAACCATCTGCAGTTTCCATGGGTAAACTCAACATGTGAGACAAATCATAGAATCATTTTGGTTGGAAAAGACCCTTGGGATCGAATCCAACTATCAGCCCTACTCTACAAAGTTCTCCCCAACACCACATCCAATCTACTCTGAAACACAGTCAGGGATGGGGACTCCACCACCTCCCTGGGCAGCCTATTCCAGGCTCTGACCACTCTTTCTGTGAGGAATTTTCCCCTAATGTCCAGTTTAACACATCACTTATTGTCACCATGGTTAATGGCCATGAGCCTGGAGGCTGAAATTCCAGTTCATGCCAAGGAATACAAGGGTCAATAACAGATTCAGCCCCAAAATAACCAGAGAAGTCCTGACCAATGGACCAGTGAGAGAAAGGAGGGCTCATTTATTCCTCCATCATTTATAATTTCTGCAAAACTAGCAAAATTGGCTCCCTCTGAGTTATATAAGTTATTGCTATCGTCTCGCCCAGAACTCCTCCAGCGATATGTCATTAGATCTACTGTCTGGTGCTACAGGCAGCTGCTCCCATCCAATAAAGCACACATCCAAAGAGCACACACACTCGTCCATCCAGGAGAAATGGCTTTGGAGTTTGAACATCAAACCAAGACCTACCACGCACCCAGGTTGAGCCATTAACATCCTTAAAGTCCTGGATGTACAGCATTAATTAGGGGCAGGTAGGCAGCAAGAAGGGAAAGCAAGTCCCCAAAGACCAAAGCTCCCTGTCACAGGATGGTGGCCAAACTATTGCCACTTCAAGAATCTGGGTGAAATCCACCCCTCAAAAGCAGTGTCAGTAGCATGGTGTTCGGTGTCCTGAGGTAGAAGATATTGCAGAAATATGGACTGGCATTCATTACTGCTGTCACTTTTATGGGACAAATATCAGCATAACACAGCCAGGGCCTCACACTTCCAATCCCCACAGGAGCTACCAGCCCTGGAAACCAGATCAGCCAGCCTTCTGCTGGGCCTCAGACAGGAGCAAGATCACCTTCAAGGGCTACCATAAGCAAGCCCCCCCAGTAGCCCAAATCTCTACCGTTTTACACCTTCTCCAAATCGGCCTTAATCAGGGATGCATCCCCCCCCCCTCCACCACCAAGCAAGTTGCTACCAGCACCCCTCCTTTATGCAGCACTGCAACTAAAGCTTTATTTCACATGGGGTTTTAGTCCAAAATTTTCAATACCTTGGTGCCCACATTCCCCTTCTCCTAGATGGTCCCTCACGTTCCCCCTGAGCTGCACCCCCAGCATGAGCTCCAGGTGGCCACAAGAGCACTTAGGTCCTGTCTCATGCTGTTAACCCACTCTCCCACCTGATACAAGCTCTCTCCTCACAGACAGCACCGATCCGCCTCCCTCAGGCAAGGTCTTATTACTCAGAGTTGAATTTTCCAAATATTGACTCATTTTAGGCTAAAAAACATCATTCTGTTATTACCGTTCTCTAAAGCTGGATCTGTTTCACCTTCTACAATATTTCAAGAGTGACTTGGCTGCATCAAAGATAACTCACATGTAACAGCAGCAGAACCAGACTGCGTTTAGCACAGCCCATCAGCTAAACTAAAACTCCAAGGCCCCCCATCTACTCCCATCAAACGGTGATGGGCATGAATCAATACACTCATTTCTGCGCAGCTTTTCCATAACCACAATGCCTACAGAAGGAGAAAAACCAGGCGTTCAGCCGTATTTAGGCTTTAAGTTACAGTAAACACCAAAAAAACCAGCATTATCTTGATGCAGTACAACATACATAGCTTTCCCTAGAAGGCTGCAGTAAAAGACCTAAAGGTACTTTAGGAAACAATGCACAAATGAAGAGGAGATACTTCAGAAAACTAAACACAATACCTTGGGTGTGCAAATAGAGCTTTTCCTCTCTCTTGCAGGCTTCTTCTCCCGTTTCAAACAGCTCCAAAAAGCAACTTTATTCAAAATACCCTAGCAAGAAACTGCCCAGAACCGCCCCCAACCAAGCAGCCCCCTCTGCTCCAGGGTGAGCTCTTTGTCTGCTCTTCATCCAGCCTTAATCGTGAGCACCTGGAACCAGCAGAAAGCCAGCCCATTCTGGGCTGATTGCTCTGAATTGCCATAGTTTCGTTGTCTTTAACAGGTCCTCAAGGACAATTGGTATCAGCTGAGGATCTAGGAGCTGCTTTATTTGTTTATGAGCCCAGGCAGTGTTTGGAGATAGCATTGTAGGAGAAAAAAAAGAAAAGAAAACAAAAGAAAAACTATTTTTTCTATTAAGCCTGGAGTCAGGGCAGTTGCAAAAGTTAAGTTGTTTGCAAGGGAAATTTTTTTACATTGATTATACCTCTAAAAGTCAGGTAAGAGGTTCAGCATCCACTCACTTAGAACCAACTTCAAGGAAGGGTGACCAGGATGTTTAAGGTGTTTTTTTGTGGCTCACATGGCTAAGGAAACTGCCTCTGGGCTGCCTGTGTGCTCCTGGAGCTGGGACACTTGGGCTTCCCTTCTCAGAGGAAGGGGTGAATCATGGCATAAACCTGCTAAGGAATGCCTTTGTTGAACGTTTGCACTCACATGTGACAATATGCATTAGTAATAGCAGTTAATAATAAAAAAAACCCCACTAGCAGGAGTAGAACTATATTAATGCTTTTGCTGGTAGCAGCATGCTGGGCGTTAGCAATTCCACCCAACGCCTCAAATAAATGCAAGAAGAATCATAGAATGGTTAGATTTTGAAGGGACCTTAAAGATCACCAAGTGCCAACCCCTCTGCCCTGGGCAGGGACACTTCCCACCAGACCAGGTTGCTCAAAGCACCATCCAGCCTGGCCTTGAACCCTTCCGGGGATGGGGCAGCCACAGCTTCTCTGGGCAACCTGGGTCAGTGTCTCACCACCCTCACAGCAAAGAATTTCTTTCTAGTATCTAATCTAAATCTCCCATCTTCTAATTTAAAGCCATTAACCCTTGTTCTGTCACTACACTCCCTGACTAAGAGTCCCGCTCCAGCTCTTCTCTAGCTCCCTTCAGGTACTAAGGTCTCCCTGAAGCCTGCTCTTCTCCAGGCTGAACAACCCCAGCTCTCTCAGCCTGTCTTCGTAGGAGAGGTATTCCGTCCCTCTGAGCATCTTTGTGGTCCTTCACTGGACCTGATCCAACAGGTCCATGTCCTTTGCATGTCCAGGACTCCAGAGCTGGACACAGTACTCCAGGTGAGGTCTCATGACAGCAGAGTAGAGGGGTAGAATCACCTCCCACGACCTGCTGGCCACACTTCTACACTGATTGTTTTTCCATACGCTGTTACAGCTTCTGGCAATGTTTAGGGTATAACGTGAGGATATGTCAAGCCAAAAATGTCTCAATGACACAACACTGTAAATAATCAGTGTTTTCTCGTTCCCCTCACATGATACAACCAACGCCTGAGTTACTAAAGCACCTAGTCATTCCTGAAACTGTCACCAGGAACAGATGTTTGAGTGAGTTGTGTGTTGAGTAGGTTTCAATTGGTGGTTGAAAAAGAAGGAAAGGCATGGTTATTAACCTTTACCAAACCAGTCCAGTGTGCTTACATACAGAAAGGTGCTGCTATATGAATGTGATATATATAATTATGAATATTGTCTAGAAATATATATATATACTCTCCACCTGTAAATGATGTGATCCCTCTATACCCTCATGCACCTTGTCTCTGAGAAGCCACCAAAGAAGTAGCTCTTGTTTCATTTCTTTATATCTGTTTCAGGGTTTCTTATGTTTTTATTTTGTTTCTGCAAATAGCAATGAGGTCGATATAGGACCAGGTGGCTTTAGGTATCATAAATTATTAATATTATAGAGAGGCCCATTACAAGGCTTTCATTAACACTGACAGACATTATAGGCTTGTACTTAAGGCTAAATCTGGATAATGATCCAAAAGCTTAGCTGAGCTTGCTGAGCCTCATGGGTCTCCAGCATGGCCTGGGGTTCTTCTGATTGATCATGGGAAGACATGGTGACCAGGAGCCTGAATGGGACCCAACTTTGCTCCTTGAAATTCAGATCAAACCTCTGCTCTGGGCAGTGGCAGTCAGTATTTCTTACCCTATTTTTTGGTGGGGGGGAACCTCACGTGTCCCTTACTTTGGGCAATACCTGTTCAGCATTGCCCTGGAATGAAACTGGAATGGATCCCAGCGAGCTGGTAGTGTTTCTGTCCAAGTGAATGATACTTTGAGATGTTCCAAACTGGAGAGATGAGCAATCAATGAGTTGGTTAAATCTGCATGCTGTTCTGTCATGTATTTTCACTACCCTTTCAGACTGTTAAGATCTTCCATCTGGCATTCGTAAAAGAAAGTATCTAAGGGTTAAGGGCTTAAGCAATGGGGAGTAATTTCTCATGTCTGCCACCACAAAGCATGGAGAAAGCTGGAAATGCCTCTTTCCTTCCCTGCTCCTCCACCGGGGGGTCGTCTCATTTTCCCATGCAGGAGGAGCTGGGCTGCCTGACTTTTCCATTTTGCTGTAAAACAGTCCTGTAAGTGTCAGAAGAAGAAAAGGCAGAGGCATCACTGGCAGTTGACCAAGCAGAGGGAGCTGAAGGTCAGCAGGTGAACGCTTTTGGTGCTATGATTTGGGTACTCCAGCTTCCATTTGGGGCCCTCGGGGGACCCTCATGAGGATGCCAGGCATGTTTTCTTTCTTATTATGGAAGTTTGCAAGTGCCAAGATGATAATTTAACCCTTGAGGGCTTGCATTCAGCACTGGTGGCCCATCAGACTGTGAAGCCCCCACCCAATGGGCCAGCTGGGTGGCTTACCATGGCTTTGAGTGACTTTAAACAGTGGTTTTGTGGACCACAATCTCAGGGGCNCCATTAACCCTTGTTCTGTCACTACACTCCCTGACTAAGAGTCCCGCTCCAGCTCTTCTCTAGCTCCCTTCAGGTACTAAGGTCTCCCTGAAGCCTGCTCTTCTCCAGGCTGAACAACCCCAGCTCTCTCAGCCTGTCTTCGTAGGAGAGGTATTCCGTCCCTCTGAGCATCTTTGTGGTCCTTCACTGGACCTGATCCAACAGGTCCATGTCCTTTGCATGTCCAGGACTCCAGAGCTGGACACAGTACTCCAGGTGAGGTCTCATGACAGCAGAGTAGAGGGGTAGAATCACCTCCCACGACCTGCTGGCCACACTTCTACACTGATTGTTTTTCCATACGCTGTTACAGCTTCTGGCAATGTTTAGGGTATAACGTGAGGATATGTCAAGCCAAAAATGTCTCAATGACACAACACTGTAAATAATCAGTGTTTTCTCGTTCCCCTCACATGATACAACCAACGCCTGAGTTACTAAAGCACCTAGTCATTCCTGAAACTGTCACCAGGAACAGATGTTTGAGTGAGTTGTGTGTTGAGTAGGTTTCAATTGGTGGTTGAAAAAGAAGGAAAGGCATGGTTATTAACCTTTACCAAACCAGTCCAGTGTGCTTACATACAGAAAGGTGCTGCTATATGAATGTGATATATATAATTATGAATATTGTCTAGAAATATATATATATACTCTCCACCTGTAAATGATGTGATCCCTCTATACCCTCATGCACCTTGTCTCTGAGAAGCCACCAAAGAAGTAGCTCTTGTTTCATTTCTTTATATCTGTTTCAGGGTTTCTTATGTTTTTATTTTGTTTCTGCAAATAGCAATGAGGTCGATATAGGACCAGGTGGCTTTAGGTATCATAAATTATTAATATTATAGAGAGGCCCATTACAAGGCTTTCATTAACACTGACAGACATTATAGGCTTGTACTTAAGGCTAAATCTGGATAATGATCCAAAAGCTTAGCTGAGCTTGCTGAGCCTCATGGGTCTCCAGCATGGCCTGGGGTTCTTCTGATTGATCATGGGAAGACATGGTGACCAGGAGCCTGAATGGGACCCAACTTTGCTCCTTGAAATTCAGATCAAACCTCTGCTCTGGGCAGTGGCAGTCAGTATTTCTTACCCTATTTTTTGGTGGGGGGGAACCTCACGTGTCCCTTACTTTGGGCAATACCTGTTCAGCATTGCCCTGGAATGAAACTGGAATGGATCCCAGCGAGCTGGTAGTGTTTCTGTCCAAGTGAATGATACTTTGAGATGTTCCAAACTGGAGAGATGAGCAATCAATGAGTTGGTTAAATCTGCATGCTGTTCTGTCATGTATTTTCACTACCCTTTCAGACTGTTAAGATCTTCCATCTGGCATTCGTAAAAGAAAGTATCTAAGGGTTAAGGGCTTAAGCAATGGGGAGTAATTTCTCATGTCTGCCACCACAAAGCATGGAGAAAGCTGGAAATGCCTCTTTCCTTCCCTGCTCCTCCACCGGGGGGTCGTCTCATTTTCCCATGCAGGAGGAGCTGGGCTGCCTGACTTTTCCATTTTGCTGTAAAACAGTCCTGTAAGTGTCAGAAGAAGAAAAGGCAGAGGCATCACTGGCAGTTGACCAAGCAGAGGGAGCTGAAGGTCAGCAGGTGAACGCTTTTGGTGCTATGATTTGGGTACTCCAGCTTCCATTTGGGGCCCTCGGGGGACCCTCATGAGGATGCCAGGCATGTTTTCTTTCTTATTATGGAAGTTTGCAAGTGCCAAGATGATAATTTAACCCTTGAGGGCTTGCATTCAGCACTGGTGGCCCATCAGACTGTGAAGCCCCCACCCAATGGGCCAGCTGGGTGGCTTACCATGGCTTTGAGTGACTTTAAACAGTGGTTTTGTGGACCACAATCTCAGGGGCTTCATGACTGGTGTCTAGCTGTTTCCGTCAGGTAGGCTGCCTACCAGCAAGTCCTCATCATTCATCTTAAAGGAAACATATCAGGACCTTACAGACAAGCTTTTTAGCACCCTCTAAGCCCCATGGCCAGGCAGTCTCATAGTGTTCTCTTCCCACCTCCGCAGCAGCCACTAGACTGGGAGGACTTTGGAATAGGATTTAATAGTGAATGTAATCTCAACAATTGCAACAGGTAACTTAAAGGCAAAGGTCCTCCACACCCCTACAGTGGGTTTGCCAAGGATGTGTTGAATTTATCAGCAAGTTTGTTGTTGTTTGGGTTGGTTTTTTTTAATATTTACCATATCTACTGTCTTTTGTGCAAATACTGTGTCACTTTAGCAAACACCCACCATACCTCTTCTACCTTCAATTCTTTAGTCCTTGCTGTAGAGGTTGCCTGTTTGCTATGCTAGGTGCTTCCATCTGCTCATGTAAGCTGCCATTTCTCCAAATACCAAAATATTAATAGACTTCTATGAAAACGTCTCTCAAACATAGAAGAATGAGATTTAATATTGCTTCTTGCTGGCCTAATGTTTTTACTTGTTAAATCGTTGTTGCAATTTATCAGCCACACATAGGTAACAGCCTTTTTATGGGCTGGATAGCAAACTCCAACATAAAACTTTGCTCAGTGGTTTGTAGCACCCTTTCCAGCCGCTGCATTATGTGTTCCTAAATCGGGGGTGTTTCACCTCAGGATTCCCAGTTTGATTCCAAATTTTCCAGTCGTCGAAGGTTTAGAAGTTGACATGAGTGAATACCCAAACCGCCCTCTACTCTTGAGGCTGCGCTAGTCCAACATTACCTCTGAGTGGGATGAGATTCCATCTGCTGAACCTTGGCTCAGACGACTGGTGAATTTATCTGTTGTTGCCAGCTGTGAATCAGCGGGGTGCCCGAGATGAGCATCCGCAGCAGCCACCCCCGCGGGCCGGGATGTTGTTCTTGGTTTCTGGATCTAGATAAAAATTCATGGGCCTTTTGGGGAAGGAGAAGGGTGTGAGGGGTTAATAGTATGACAGCGCCGCGAGCTGCTGGGTGACCGTTCTGCCTGACATGATAGGAGTCTTGTGGGAAAGCTGCTTTTGTGGAGGTTTTGTTATTTACTTGGTCTGACCAGCAAGAGAAGGGCTAATTTTACGCGGTGTCAGCCACATATTCTCAGATGAGAACATGTAGAAATGGTTTATTTTCAATCTATCCAACAACCAGGGCTCACAGAGTAGCTTTGGATGCAAGGATTCAAACCCCATTCCTCAAAGCCCTTCTCAAGATTTAACCCAAGAGCCTCACGTGAGCACTTGACTTTACATCCACATTTCTAATTATTTGTATAAAAAAAAGGAAAAGAGGGCTGATTTCTGAGCTAAGACTTATACTGTAGCTTCACACATTGCCTCCAGGAAGCCAGACAACTGAACCCAAAAACTACCTAAAATTATTTGCCAGTTTTGTGTCTCCATTCTCCACAACCCAGCCGGCTCTAAAGAGAATTTCATTTGTTTCCAGGCTGCCTTAAAAAACCCTTCCCTTATCTTTGACCTCAAATCCTTCTGCCCTAGACAGGGCTGAGAAAAGATTGTTCCTTACGACTCCACCACTTGTTAATTCTCTTAAAGAGATTACTCAAAGCTCCTAAACAAATATCAGACTAGATTTTGGATTAAGCACGGGCACCAAAATGACCTTGCTGATAAAATCATCACCATCTAACCTCACAAGTTGGAGAGGGAAGCCTTGGGTGTAATTTTGACTCGGTAGGTACCACCATGGTAAGTTATTGGACTGCTCTGCGTCCGTTCCCATATCTCTAATATTCTTGAAAAGTTCCTTGAGAGCTAATACAAAAAATACCAGATCTTTGTGGGAAAGCCAATATACTGAGAAATCCAGTGTGGCTACACAACCTGCTCTTTTCTTTTACTAATGTATATTGCTTTTTTTTTTTTTTCCTTTTTTTTCCATTTCCCATCTCTGAGCTGTGTGGTTCATCTCGGCGTCAGCACGAGCCTGGCTCGCGCCGCATCCTGGCTCCAGTGTTACTTAACGCGCTGTTGTTGGGAAGTGGGGTTAACAGGGTGCTTTTGGTAGGGTTTGGGCAGGTTGGAGACCCTGAGTCTGCCTCTCCCATCACCTTCAGGCGATTTCCTGGCCAGGCAGCTAATAGTCAGGGTTCTTTATGTCTTGGGTCTATCTGTGTGGCTTTCTTTGTGTCCCACTTGGGCTTCAGAAATAATTACTGCTGCAAAGGCAGGTGTGGGTCTCAGCTGCCCATTTTCTGAAGAACCAGGAGTGGCGCAGCCAGGTCTGCCTTCAGTTGGTTTTGTCACTGTGTTGTGGCCAGGAATGAAGCCCAGAAATTTTATCCCTGATGAGCATTTCACAAAAGAGAGATCATTAAGTTCAAAACCATAGCATGTTCAACCAACATTTCTTCCGTCGTTGCTCTGATCCTGTTCTTCTATAAGCCCATCAGGTTTCCTTGCAAAATCTCTAGCATCAGTAATGGAAACAATCTCAAATCCATAAGAATTCACAAACTATTTTTTTTTAAATTAAAAAAAAAATCCTTGGAGGGCAAAGCCCATATCGACTGAAGCACTTAAATCCACTTTCAAATCACTTTGCCCAATTTTCAGTTTAATTTACTCATTTGCTAATCCTGATTTTCCAGTCCTGTGCTTACAATATCTAACCAAATATCACTCATGTGGAAACACATTATAAAGTCCACAACAAGCTGGAATTCATGGCTTCAAAACTCTTGTCAGCTTCGCTTCTCAGCCATCAACATGCAGTGGTGAGTCTGCCATCCTCTCCTCAAAAACCCCTCAGTGGTGGTCACTGGTCCCTTCCCGAGCACCCTGCTCCAGGTCACTCTCACTGTTGTCCATTATGGCAGAAGTGTCCTACCTTCATTAAATTTCAATTATACCAGATGCAGAAATGTAAACTTTTCTGAAAATTTTTGTCAGATGCCATGATTTAGTTTCCATTCAGTTTTAAATAGTTTCATAAAGGATGTTGATACTGTGATTCTCCACACTAGAAATAACAAACTGACAAAATATTGGGAATAGTGCTATCTGTGTAGAGCAATCAGAAGCTGTGTCATACACTCTTGACTCCTGCCCAAGAGGAAGAGCCATCTAATTTTGCGTCGTGAGGGGTGAGATTTGAACAGTCAGATCCAACGGCAACGTCCCCATCGCACCATCCCTGGTCCCCCCATCCCTGATGGAGCAGGGCCGGGTCTTGCTGCTGCACGGGGTGGGCACAGCAAATCCCACCCTCTCTGATCCCAGCTGGGCTCCCAGGGATAAAAGTGTCCATAAGGATCCCAGGCTGAGGCTGAAAGTGCATCTCCGGAGGAGGCAGCTGGAAGTCGCTTTGTACTCTGTTATGCTGGCTCCCTTCCCTCCACAGCTGTCTCCTTCCCTCCCTTCAGGGGGTTACATTTCTGTGAGCTAATTTAAGGAGAAAAGCCTTTTTAATCCGGTATCATACAGACTCAAAGTATGGATTTTATTTGATATGATTTGATTTTTGTTTTGAATAAAATATGAATATTAAGCTCTTTAGGCAGGGATTTTATCTTCCAACATCTCTTCAAAGCACTTAGCATGCTGCTGGTATCGCAGGTGTAAATACTACAAATAATATAATACAGTTTGGATCTCAGGGATCTGTTTCATTAAGAAGGGGCTCACAAAGCAAATCTCTATGTTGTGATAGAAAAGGCTCAGGTATGAGGAGGGCTTCCCCAGAAGTTAGTGCTGAGCTTCGCCCTGGAAGAGCTTGTGGTCAAGAACTTATTTTTAATTAAGTTTCCTTGTAATTCAAGGACACCCTCGTGTTTTGCTTCCACCAGTGGAAAAAAAAAAAAAAGGACACCCTGCAAAAATTAAATGTAGGACACAGAGCACTCATTTTAGAAGAGGACAAGAGCTGTTTAACCCTGCAAGATAACCCTGGAAGATGTAGTAGTTCAGGGCAGAAAGCGAGAATGAATTTCCTAACCAGCTGAAGGCAAAAAGGTAAAAAGGACTTAAGAAAGAAAAATCCTTGCAGAAAAGAATATGTTGTTAACTGAAAAAGCAATTCAACAGAATAGTAATGTTCTCATAGCACTGAACAAATCTAATACCCACTCTCCAAATCTAATAAGATTGCTGCAAAAGCAGAGAAGTTCAATCTGAAGAGCACTCTTTTGAGGCTGATGCCAATGTCCATTAAGTACAATAGAAATACTTCATCAGCTTCGATACAAGCCAGATCAGGCGTCCACTGGATTTGGGCTGTCGGTGGCTGTTATTGTCTCTACAGAATATTCCACTCAAGCTCGCCACGGCGATTGAAGCAACATCTAATTTCCACAACAATACGAGCAAATTCTCAATATGCTCCGCTCTTGAACACGAAGCGCAGCAGGCACCGCCGTGTTTGCGCCAGAGCATCTTGCCGAACGCTTCCTCTGTTAAACCAGAACCAGATTGGCCCAGAAAAATCACAGGCGGGTGGGAAGGCAAACATCAGACTTCAAATGAGGCGTAATCAATGGGTACATTCCACACAAGAACCCCGGGCTCATCCTCTGAGGGATCCGTGATGGTCAACAAGAGGCAGAGCACCTTTCTTGCCATGATTAGGCCATGGTATTTATTTCACTACTGGTTAGTTCATTATGCTTCAGCTACTTCTTTATTGCATGCATCAGCTGGAAATGATGAGCTTCATTACCCATAGCTCCTAAAGGCTCTATGCCATAATCCACGTGGAATTCAATGCGTGTGGGAAAGGCTGGCCATGCAACAGTATTTTATACAACGCAACTGCTGTGCTATCTCGGTCTGTCACTTTTGGCAGGTCCCAGCAATGCCTCCCAGTTGAGCGTTCCATTAACTTTTTCACCTCTGATTTCTTAAAAAGCCCAGAAGTAATCTTAATCCCCCCCTTATCTCACCACACTATTATCTTGCTGTGTTCCTGGTGGCTTCACACAGAGATTTTTTGGAACTGTTTTTTCCACTTAGCCCAAAATTGGCTTGGAGGAAGACAGTGCATTGAGGTCTTTCCTTAAGCAAGCTGGAAATAGAAATGGAAGTCTTAGTTTGTGCCTGATTTTAATTCAGATCAGATTAGAGGAGGGTTTGTTTTACTGCAGTTTAAGAGAGGGGAGCATCCCTCATTTGAGATGGAAGATTGATTCCTATTAGATTCTCCCTTTAGATTATTTCTTTGGAGGAGCCCAGGAGGGTCCACACACTCTTGTCTGCTGGGATCAACAATTAAGCCACCCCTGTCATCACTGGAAAGGGCATCACTGTGACATCAGTAGTGTCCTTTCCCTTGATGAATTGAGGGAAAAAGGAGGTGTAAGACTGGCAGCTGCTAAAATACAACTGGCCAGGAAGAAAAGGTACAAAACCCTATTACTTTAGCTTTGGATGGAAGTAATTTTATGGATCATATGTTTGTAATAGCTTGCTGTATTAATAAATTCAGTACAGAAGCTTTCACGTTTCAAGCAAGCCTCTCAAGTCTATTGCTTTGGAAAGAGCAGTCCGAAAGCTATTGATCTATTTACACAGATAAGCACCCGACAGAGTTATCGGAATCAATGCAAACACTCAGAAAAAAACATATTCTATATAAATAATAATAAATAAGTAAAGACCCAGGAAAATAGAAACGTACAGTTTAAAACCAATTGAAATGCCGACCCAAAGACTAGCTGGTTATGGGCATTTCTGCAAAGGCAATGCTGAGAAAGGGAAAGAGAACGCAAAAAGTAAGTGGCTGATTTCTGAGGTGGCAGCAAACAACTCAAAGGAAATGGGCAAGGGCTAGAAAGCGGTGGAAGCAATATTGAATTTTATATTTTAATTTTTTATGTGAATTTAAAATTACTTTGGACAAAACTAAGTCTGAGCACTGTTATTGAAATCAGCCCAGGAGACAGGAAAGGAGCAGCACAGGTATCTGCATAGATGAGTTTTTCATGGTGGGGCAGCCTAATTTTGGACCCTTGTTCCTATTGTTCCTATTTGTCTGACATGGACCCTATTCAATTAGTTTGCTGAGATATTTTTCATCCGCCCTGTTTGCCTCTGAAGCTGCCATGGGATGGGATGGGATGGGACCAACCACTGCCACCAGCCTTTCAAAGTACATACTAGCTTAGGATTTAGGCTGATGAGCATATGGTAGGCTTTGGGTCACGCCTGTCTCACACTCTTGTGTGGACAGCCTATCTTCAAACTATTATTTAAATTCTTCTTTGAAGCCTGATGAAGTCCAGGAACCCCAGCTGCTCAGTGCTGGGTACAGCAGTAAAGAAAGGCGAACTCCAGCCCTAAACAACTCACAACATGCTCTGGTTTCATTTCAGGAGTGGCCCAGCCAAAAATATAGAGGCAGGTTCAGACCAAGTGCTGCCTCATCCACTTCACTGAGTTACGTCTTAGCCTACAAGGTAAATCCCAGCTGGGAACAGCCATGCTTGGTTTGATTCTATATGAGAAACAGCAACAGTGCAGTATTCTGGGGAGAGAAGTTCACAAGACATGTACAATTTCATCTTACCCACTTTAGCGTACCTGAAAATATTAAGAGCTTGCAAAAATTTACAATAATTATCAGCTGAAAAAAATAAATTGGTTTAGCCTTGGAAGTCTGTGTCTGTCAGGAGATGTTTGCCTGGTTTTGCCAGCAAGACTTAAACTTCTCCTAGAGTAAGGAAATGGGCTCCATTGCAGTCCCAATGCAGTAAAACAGACATCTATCTTATGCATTGTTTCCGTGAACATCTGGTGTGAATCAGCATTGTGTGTACTTCAGTTGGCTGATCCCAGAAATCAAGCGCCCCCTCTCCCCAGAGGCAATCTGAGCACCCCAGGAATGTGAGCAAGCAGGATTTTGGCACCTTCAAACTCCTTGGTACAGTCACCTTGGTACAGGGCACAAAGTCACGCGTCTGCAGTGACTGCAGAGGTCATAGGACAGTTGCTTTGCTGGTACCAGTCAATGCAGCCCAGCTGAAGTTGGTGGAAGTGCCCCAGTGGGCACCAAACCTGGACATTAAGTGGACAAATCCATGCGGTCAGAAAGAACAGAGAGTGGGAAGAGACAGGAAACACTCAACAAATAGGAAAGGAGAAGATCAGGAGGTGACTTCAGGTTATCGAGCACAATGCTTAAAAGAAGCAAGGAGTAAAGTACTTTGACAGAGAACATAATTAAACTGTGGAGCTTCTTGGCAGAAGACCCAGTGAAGGTGACAATGAGAGATGGCTTGGGACAGAGGTTATACCAGCTCTGCGGGTCTGTTTAGACCATCTCAGGATGCCAGGAGGGTGTACAAGGTCTCACAGGCTGGTCACAGCATCCCTCACAGCTTGGTACAGGTCCATCTGTACCTACTGTTCCTCACACCCATCCCCAAGCACCCACCAGAGAGTGCTGGGCACTGAACAGGGTTGATCTAGGCTCTCACCCAGCACGTCTGCTCCTTAAATACCTTCCAGGAGGGAGAAGCAGAGGGCAGGTCACAGGCTGATGTAATTTAGGTCCTCTGAAATCAAAATGGACATCAGGATGCAGCTAAAGGACTGCTCAACTCAAAGCTGGAGGGAGGGGAATGCAGCTGAGTTTCATTCATGGTCCACAGCACACCAAGGAGAAGAAAGAGAGAAGTTAAAGACAAAAAAAAATAGTAAGATAATCTTGGTAAAAAAACCCAAGATATTGTCAAAAAGTTAACCAGAAGTCAAGATTTATCCAGATCTGCTCTTATTTAACCTTCAGTGTGAGATCAGGTCTTAGCCTTTCTATTCTTGGTAACTGCTGATGAACAGTGTAACAAGGTACTAATAAACATCTGCCCAGCTCCTGGGTGAATATAGGGATGAATTATTGGAGGTCCTAGCACGTTCATATTTTCTAATTATGGCAGATGCTTTTATTTATAGAAATAATAGGGAGAGTGGAAATTGTCACTGACACCATGTCAATATACAGAATGAAATCCAATCATTTAATTGCATTACATTTGCCTAGGGAGTCATATCAATAAAAGTCAGAGCAGTTCAGTGGTCAGTACGTACTTTGTGTTAGAAAGCTATTAAGATGAATAATTTTTCCAATGAATCACTGGGAAAATATGTCATCTCTGACACCCATTCCTGTCCTTCTGACCCCAAGAGGGACGGGGCTGGAGAGCAAAGTTTTCCACCAGGAGAGGTGAAAAGCCCCTTGAGGAGCCATCAGGGGAGAAATACACATTTCTGGACCCTCCTTGCATACTAAAGCAGCTAAAATAACATGCAGATTGAAGCCAGTGCCGTGCATCAGGCCTGCTTCGTGTGGTGCCCTCCTCTCCACCACGATAAAGTATCACCAGGGCTTCTCTGGGAACAATATTGTACTGTCCCACCGAGATAAATACAGCACAACTTTAAACCTTGATATGTTTATGCCTCCTAAGAGAGGAGGAAAGGCCTATAAAGCTCCTGCTGAAGGAGACATGGGCTGCTCGGTTCGTTTGCAGCTAGTTAGGTAAAACCCTGAAGCCGGGTTTTATTGGGAGGCACGGGCACTGGTGTTAGAGAGCTGCTGGGGTTTGAGGAGGCTTTGAGCTGACTGTGGCTGTTTCTCAAGGTTTTAAAATACATTTCGTAACGTTCAGTTCAGACAGGCAGCTCGGGGAGTTTGGCTCTTTCCTCCCAGAAGCAGGGAACAATAAAATCAAGCTACAATCACAGTGACAGATGGTCTGTTACACACAGAGCATTGCTAGTAATTTTGTGCCTTGCACATTGAAGAAGGAGATCTGGACTGGTGCTGAAGAGCCAAAAAAGTCCTCCAGTTCTCTCTTCTTCTTCCAAAAATGCATTTCCTAATCCATTCTGATCTTCCAAAGCTATCAGTCTGAATTAATGAAAACAGAGCAAGGAAATGTTACTATTTCTATTAATTATAGAGGCAGGTTTGTGCAATAAACAGGATTCATACCCCTACAGTGCAGCCTAAGTACCTATAATTCAGCTGCTCCTCTCACAACTGCAGCATCTTCTTCACCTTGTTTTACAAATTAGCAAACCTGAAACCCGCAGCCGCGTGCACCGCGACGACGTTTAGTTTAACTACGGGAGACCTGATCTGCTGAAAGCCACGGGTGGTCCTCCAGTGTGCTGCTTTCCACCACAGCTGTGTTACAGCTCCCAAATTAAGTATTCCTAGATCAGCTCTGCATTTTCCACCGAAGTGAAAACCCAGATGCTTAGGAAAAATAGTTGTCCGTTACTCGTTGCATTTGCTGGTACTCGGCCGAGGTAACACTTGGGGCGATGCTCTTTCAGAGATGAGTAGAAAGGGGGACCAGGGCACTCCTGAAGTCAACCCGAATCTCCAAACCAGTCAACCAGTTTGTGTTTTCTGCAGGGTACACAGTGTGAGAACCCACACGTAGATATCTTTGTTCATTGGCCAGAGCCCAGTATTTGCGTACTCTACAGGTACGCATTTTGGACATCAAAACCTGCAGAAACAGAACTGGGTGTGCTGGGTCCTACTCAGTCCTTCCTCTCCCACCACCCTAATGCCAGTGTTGGTGTCCTGTGGTAGGACAATGGGTTTGGATTACCATCTTCTGTCACCGTGTGGTCACTCACATCAGACCATGGCTGGGACTAGAAAGCCCCAGAAGGAGCTGGTGCTGGAAGGCAGTGTTGCTCCAGTAGCAGTGAAGGAAACGAGAGCTTTTGAGGTGGTGGTAGAAGAAAACCAAAATTCCTGGGGGCATAAAGCAAAGCTGAAAAGTGCAGCCTTTGGTTTTCTCTGTACCTGAGTGAGAGGAAGCAGTGGACAACTTTACACTCACAAACTGGTCTGGCTGGGGAGCACTCTGGCTACTGAAATACACCGGTAGCAACATTCTCCAGATGGCTTTGATGGCAACATGTTCTGATAGCAAATGACTCCATCAGGATAAAGAGAAAAAGAAAAGGCACTTCTGTGGGTTATGGTGCCAAAGGTTGATTTTCTCTATATTTATATTTCCACATTTCCACTACTCATGGTGCTGCTGGTGTTACATTTTAAGCATCTGACTCAGGCATTTGAGTGGAAAGGTGATAAAATGCTTGGCTTTGATTGAATATTGGACTTGAATTTCCATTGTGACAGAAGGTAAAAATAAATACAAACAGTGTGAAGAAATCAAAAAGCTACAATTGGACAGAATGTTCCACATCATTTTTTTCTAATCTTTACAGCTACTGAAAAGCCCTATTGGGCTGGCACGAAGGTCACAAGTCGATTTTTGAGAGTTCTTTCAGCAGGGATTATATTTAGATACCCAACCCCCTGCTAGTTTAAGGAGAGTGTTTCTTCAATTACATCCAATATTTGTCCAGCTGTTAGGACTTCCCAAGGGACCACAGCAGACTGAAAGAATCATAGAACGATTAGAGTTGGAAGGGACCTTAAAGACCTTAAATACCTTCGCTGTGGTGCCAACAGGTTCTGTGGCATCTCCCTACCCCTTCCCTCACCTCAGCATTAAGCTCCTGACCTCACTGATGGAAATGAAAAGGAGAATCGAGGACCAGATCTCTTCTGAAGTGCATATCAAAGAGCATTGAAATGATAGACTTCGTTAAGCTTGTACATCAGCAATTCCAGTGTGTGGAAGAGATGGCAGCAAAAGTTGCATTTTACACCCTGTGAATTAAAAATGCAGTCTGTATTGCAACAGCCTCTGGTAACAGTTTCTGTAACTGAAATACCACTCTCAACTGAATATGGAGAAAAGCTCCCTGAACAAATTAGGAGGAAGAGTACTAGGTGGGGTTTTTTGCCTACTACACTGTATTACAGCAAAAGGCACACGCAACCTTACAACAGGGCCAGCTCAAGTCACCTACCTGATGTTAGCTGGTACCTCAACAAGTCTTCCCATAGGTATGTCCGCTTAAATTGATCTAAATAAATTGAAGAATTCAAATGCCAACTTTTAGTTGCAAGGTAGGATCTTGGAAATACAAGACAGAACCATTTTTGGTTAAACTTACCTTCACAGCCTGCTCAGCCACAAGCCATGCTGTAAAGCACCTTGATAATTAGACACACACCCTATGTAGTCCTCCCTGCAGGTGGAAATGGCCTTCAAGATTTCAAGGACAATGTGAAAACACAGCTTTTCTGCATTTTGATTTGAATGTAATTCACATGATTACTGGGGCTCGGGGATTCTTAGGAGAGACAGAGGCAGGAAGAGCTTTCATAAAAGCAGCAAAAAGGGTGAAAATTAACAGGCGATTGTTAAGCTGCCCTAAAAAATGAAGAATACAGACATAACCCCCACGTCCTGATTTTCAACATCTATTTCCTCGGTTTGTTAATGGAACTATCAAATGCTTAGTAAAACCCTTTTGTTGTTGGGAAGAAGGCAGATGGAGGGTGGCCAAATGACGGGTACTTTATAGAAAAGGACCAGAGAAGGTAAGATGGTACAGCTGGAGCTGGTGGTAATTATTTGAACACATCCCATCTGTGTGAACTCAAGGGTAGGGGTGAGCTCTTGCTCTCTGGGCAGGCTTCTAGCATCTCTTCAACGCACGTTTTAGCAGCCAGAAACTGGTTTTAATCACCCATGTGACATTTGGTGTGTTAGGATGCTGAATTTTGTCTTGATGCTGATGGTTGTTGTCACTCAGCAACTGCTGGGCGGCAGCTGGGTGGCATTGGCAGCACAGCGCTGCTGCCCAGAGCAAAGCTAGCAGATCATGGGGACAATCCATCCCAGTGAGGTGACACAGGGCTCTCCACCTGAGGACTGTCCCCAAGAAAGAGATGGGGTGTTCATCTGGCTGTGATGGTGAGAAGTTTGGTGCCTAGAGCAGGTGAACCTCTTCCTGCTTTCATATTGCAGGTGCCGGTCCCCAAAGCACCAGCTTTGAGTGTGTAAAAGGGGACGGTGCACAGAGCTGCTGGAGAAAACTGGGAGCTTTTTCCCTGACAAAGGGTACAATACACAAGGATCTCACACACAGAATCATAGAATCATAGAATGGTTTGGGTTGGAAGATCATCAAGTTCCATCCCCTGCCCTGGACAGGGACACCTCACACCAGACCAGGTTGCTCAAAGCCCCATCCAGCCGGGCCTGTAACGCCTCCAGGGATGGGGCAGCCACAGCTTCTCTGGGCACCCTGTTTCAGTGTCTCACCTCCCTCACAAGAAAGAATTTCTTCCTATGTCTAATCTAAGTCTCCCCTCTTCCAGTTTAAAACCATTACACCTCATCCTATGGCTCCCCTCCCTGACCAAGAGTCCCTCCTCATCTTTCCTGTAAGTCCCCTGTAGGGACTGGAAGGGGCTCCAAGGTCTCCCTGGAGCCCTCTCTTCTCCAGGCTGAACAGCCCAAACTCTCTCATCCTGTCCTCAGAGGAGAGGTGCTCCAGCCCTCTGATCATCTTCATGGCCCTTCATGGACACATGGTGTGTTCTGGATGCCATCACTGTGTAAGGGGTTGTGGGGAGTGGGTAGGAAGCCGCCCACCCACACAAAGATGCCCATGCACAGCCTTGCAATTCCCCCCAACAATGGGGCAGGGGAGTGGGGAGCGGGAGGGTGGCTGAAATAACGGGATTTGCAGAATTTAGGGACCTGAGTCAGGATCTCTGCTGGATCTACAGCCTGCCATGGCAATTCTTGATGGCTATTTTGCACTTGAACTTCTGTACCGAGATGGGTACCTCCCAGGAGCTGCTCCAAAATACCTTTCCCACAAACAACACAGCAACTGAAAATCTGTTTCTGCACCCTGACAATTTCAGAGTGCTGCCAGCACACAGTTTTGCTGCCACCAGTTCCTTAAGGCAGTTTTGCCCAGCACTGTTGAAAAGGAAAACATTCGCTGTGCCCTGGGGGAAATGAAGCGTGGAAGTCCCCTTATCGCTGACAGAAGTTGCGCCTCTAATTCCCCATCTGCTCTTCTGAACGTTAACCTACCGTCCTGGCACATAAGCTTCATTTATAAATTAAGGGATTCCAAACAGAAAGCAACAAAATATTAGGCAGCCAGGCTGGTGGTGTCTGTGGAAATGTGGTGTGGGCACTCGTGTTTCAAGAAAGGGAAATTATAGGATAAAATAATGATGTTGGTTTATGTTGATTGAGGGAAAAATGCTGGCACGGAGTGGGACAAAGCGATGGGTCAACCCAGATTTGTTTATTTTTTGGATCTTTAATCCATATGGGATGCTGCACAGCTCCTCCTTCCTATTCTTATTGCTATTTGTGTTTAGCAGCCAAGTAAAACAGCACACGAGGCAAGAAATCTGAGAAGAGAGTAATAATGTGATGCATAGTGTTAACTCACTGGTTTTGGAAATACCCATTTATCTTGGTTAAATGAAAGCTTAGCCCAAGCACTAAGCCAAGTAATCATGATTAGGGAGAGAAAAAGACATTCACCTCCTTGGAAACTCAATAGTCTTCAACAGTAATAGCACTGCAGTGACATTGTTCGAAGCTGGACGTTTGCTGTAATTAATATAGATTATTGCCATATGAGAAATGGAAATGTCTGTGCCTGCTCCTACCGTTGTTTTCATTTCCAGACCAGTTATAAGGCCAAAATACATCGGGTGTTCCTTTCACAGACATGGCCCATCACTGTTGGGAGTGCTTCGCTGGCCTCAGAGGACTGCAGAGGTGTTGTTCTCTTTGTTGGTTCAAAGCTGCAGAGAGGGCATACGTACCCCGTTCTCTCTTAGAGAGACTTCACTTTTGTTCTTTCTCATGATCTTTTTTACTGAACCTCAAGAAAAAAATGGTTTTATGCTAAAAAGTATATTACAAGAATGCATCTCTAAAAGAGACTCACGAGCTCTCAGGGTTTTCTACTAAGGAGGCTAAATCTGCATCTGTGCCATCCGGTGTACGATGCACTGACCTCATCCACGAAGCAGGTGATTTAGTGCTTGCACTGATTCTTGACCTAATATGCTGGTGCAGCAGCATGATACTAAGCCCCGCTCATCAGCCTCATCTCAGCAGTCATTTGACTCATTGACTCTGCCAGATATCCTCTCCACTTCATACCACCACTTATGTAGATTGCATTCCTACCTTTCCGCAATACGCAGCCACTCCTACTCTCTCCCGTGTGTGCACATCACTATTAGCTTTCGTGTTGTGTTTCCTGCCTTCCTATTACTCTGCCTTGATGTAACCCATTTAATTTCTATCTTTCTCCCAGCCTTGCTTCTCAGGCTGCATTAGATCTGTGTCCATTACAACTGAATCCATTAGAAATGCTTCCTTCTTCTTCTTACACTGGAAATTGTTCTCTAGGGCCTGCACCTTCTCTGTAGGCATTAGGATTTTCCATTGTTTTTTCAATCAGGCAGTAGGTTTCTGTCCCTAACATACAACTTTGGGATCCTTACCAGTGGGTTAAGCAAACTGGGAGCTCCAGAGAGCGCATGCATGAGTTCAGTGGTCCGTGGAGACGTAGCCCTATCGCACACAACACAGACTCAGGAGCCAAGAGGCAGCTGCCTCTACAGAATTACAATTTTAAAAATACAGAACACTTAAACTATTAAATTCTGTGAAAATCACATGAAGTGATTTCCCGTGCTTTTCTAGAGCACTCGGGTACCAAATTTTGTGTTGTGAATTTGACAGTAGAGTTGATCATATTCAACTGAGAGGGCTACAGATTGTGAAGTCCGAGCCTTGAAAGAATGGGAAGCCACCACAGAGTGCTTATGCTGCAAAATTTACTCTTTTGTAATAAGATAAAGAGGGAAGATGCTCATGATCTTAAAGGTCTTCTCCAACCTAAATGATTCTTTGAGGTCCAAGCTGAGTGTTTGCTTTTACCACAGAGGTACTTATTTCACAGCTCTGTCCTCAGTACCAGTAGTACAGAGGGATTATATTTGTATTTCCCCACCAAGTTCTTTTCTTAGTTTCAAGGGAAACAATTTCTACCCATTTTCCATCATAACCAGGTTTCTGAGCTGATGAGGTCACAACCCCTGACATCCCACTGCATTCAGAGGTCCTCCAGCAGGTCCAAGAGACCAGCACGACTACCAGGCAGCTGGAGACCCAAGCTCATACTCTTCTCCTTCCACCAAGCTGACAGTCTCAGACACTGAGATCCCAACTAACTATTCTTTGCACACTCCAGCAGATTGAACACAACATCATTCTTTGGCAGCACATAGGTTAATAACTTGCTTGAATTTCCAGGTCATGCTGGTAGGGCTGATCCAGCACTCCCTGGCCACTCTTTTGGATCAGATCTTTTCCTAATTTACCTGCACAAACCCAATGCAAAATCACTTGCCTGCAGTGGGGAAGTGGCTTTAAACCAGTACCCGAGGCAGGAAGCCAGTCTGCTTACTGGGGGAGCAGTGAGGGCTGGTGGACTTGAGCCCTGGTCTGAACCAGTGATGAAGCCAGGGAAGGGCTTGTACATGTCACCTCCTTGCTCAGTGTCACACCTGCAGGAATAACACATATCTCTGAGTCACGATTTTTAGGTAGATGTGGTCTTTTGTGGGATGTGACACGTGAAACCACAGCCATGGTCTGGTGTTCCTGCTACCTGCCCACCCGTCGTTAGCAGCGCACTCATCCAGCCAGCCGCAGCCTGCTAGATCCTCATTAAAATTAACAAGCAGACCAAATGCAGACTGCTGTATTTTGCCACAGAAAATAAAGTCAAACAACAGTTAAAATAGGGGAGAGGAGGAGGGGGGGGTGGGGGACGAGAAGGCCGACCAAAGGCAACCTAAGAGTTGTGTTTATATTTTAATCCCATCTCTTTTTAGTGCCTGCGATGAGCGCTGTAACTAAAGGAATCTAACTGAATTAGAATTTCAATATGTCCTGAGCAGATTGGAGCTGTTTCCATTCACGAGCAGCACGTCCCAGCTGTAATTGCCTGCTTGCTTATCCACACAGCTCTTTGCAGCTAATCCAAATGTGGACTCGAAAATAAATACTGCCAGAGCATTCACTTCCCGCTGGGCAGTAGTTTTAGCTCGCCTCTGCCTTTGCTTTGTTCCGGCTGGTGCTCTCCATGGCACGGGGACTGCCTCAAAGGAGATAAAAGATGATTGACCCGCTCAAGGAATTAGGTGGGAGAAAAACCTTCTCCTGCCATATCTGCCCTGCCTGTTTGTGCTTTTCCTCTGGGTGCTGCTCCGTGGTTGTTTATCTTTCTCTCCCCTCACCTCCCTCCCCAGCCACATCGCTGGCCTGATCTCCCTCTCCTTTGTGGCTTCCCCAAGGGCAGCTGGTGCCCTCCCTGTTCCCCAGCAGCCCATCACCCTTCCCCTCCCTGTGCTCCCACCCGCTCCGTACTGTCAGGGTATTTTAGCACTGCTTTCCTGAAAGAAAACATTCTCTTCAGGGATATTTTTAAAAGCCATGTACTTCTCGGATCAGGGCTTCTCTGGAGGGGTGTAAAGCTGAGGCACGGTTGCACAAGGCTGGAGCTGGAATCCCCCACAGATGGGACTCCGCACTTCCCCAAAGCAAGGCTCTGCCTTTTCTCTCTGAATCTACATGTATCTTGGCTCTCCTCCCTCCTGGCTGGGTGGAAGGTGGTTGTCCACCAGCTTTTAGGCTACTTTCTCCACTACATCCACCACAGACTTCCTGTGAGACTTTGGCCAAGTCTTGGCAGCCTCTGCACCTCTACTCATCACCTGTAGAACAGCAGTGCCAACACCCTGTTGCTTCACAGTCTGGACTGTAGATCTCAGGGCCTTGAGATGACAACAGTGGTACAGGAACACGGATTGAGCAGAAGCCCCTTCACCTTGGCATTGTCAGAGGCGTGCAGCTCCCACTGTGCAACTAGTTATTTCTAAAAAGAGTCTTTTTAGTATCCAAAAGAGTCTTCTCTAAGATCTGGTCAAGTGGGTACCCACAGAATCTCAGATGGGGAGAAGTTCATTACCTCTTGATGACCATCGAAGAGAATGGCTTCAGTATGGAGCTAGAGCTGGAAACATCTCCCAGCCCTGGGAGTGGAGGAGCATTTTACAGGCAGGTTGTGCCCTTCTCTGAAGCCAAAGAGCAGCTGAGATGATGAATATAGTGCTTGTCCAATGTGTCACTTGCTACGTAAATTCAAATTCAGCACAGAAAGCTAAAATTGTTTGCAGAGTCCTGACAGGCAAAGGGGACAATTATCCTCAGCTGTTCCTTGCAAACGTTGATCCTTGGTGGCTGCAACGTGACAAGAGAGGCATTGCCTCGTGCTTGGATTGCAAACTCACCACCACCAAAACATCAAGATGGTAGTAAGGGCCAACTGTTGACTAGATGCTCTGCTACCTGCAGGTGGCCTGAAAGTGTCCTCTGTCAGGTACAGTGATGGGACTAGCACATCCATTGTACAGTGATGGGAGCTGAGTCTAAAGTGTCAGAGGTGGCCAAAAGGCCACCAGAGAAACTGGGACCCTCTTGCTTGCAATGATAGACAGTAGTTCCCTCTTTTGCAGATTACCTGATGACAGAGGGATTTCTTCTAAAAATTGCCTTTTCAATCAGCTAAATCAGAATAATTAAGAATAACACAGTATAGCCACAGTGAGAGAAATAATGGGATGGTCAAGTGTAGGAAGAAGCATTGGGGGGTGGGGGGAAAGAAAAGGAAAAAATGGAGAAGAAAGTTAAAGTTAAGAAGATCAGGAAGAATAAAGACTATAAAGTCTACAGCCGTGCTGTGTGGGCTACTACTTAGATTTGTATTAGACAGGTAGCTCCTGCGAAAGAGGAAGCCTAAGGGTGACATGCATCATTAAATGGCAGGGTTTTAAAGGTTTTTTTCAAAACACACAAAGCCAACATTGGAGAAAAAAAAAAACCATAATGAGTTGGAAACCTAGAAGCTTTAGAGGTTATTTGGAAAATTCCATTTTGAAGGGCAAACATATTACATGCTGTCATGTAGGAAAGAGGTATAGATACTTTAGCCTTTCTAAATACCCTTCTTACAAGGGTATATACTGGCGAGAGGGAATTAACCACCATGAAGGATGACTTGAAGTTAAAAGAAAGTTTGCCTTTGAAAGCAAAACCAAATGTTCTGTGCACAGTTAAGCTGCATCCCCATGTGGTGGCTTCAGTTGTCACTAGCAGCCCCGTTCTCCCCATTCTCCTCCTCCTTTGGACTTGTGGTGTCTTAGACGTACCATGGGAGCCCAACACAACTGCCCTGAGTCCAGCGCATCTCCCTTATTCAACTGAAAAACTAGTCAGAGAGCTCAGCTCTGAGCTCTGAGCTCTGGGGGTAGTTAGAAGGGCCAGAAATCAAGGTGAATTCATTAATGAAGCCTCATTAGCCATCAGTCTTCCTAAACTCTTGTCAGTACATTAGCACCAGCTGCCCATTGCCCATTTTTCCCTTGCCGTAATGAGGAACCCCAAATCCAAGGTCACCTGCCAGTTGGATTAGTCTGTCAGAACAGCCAGAGGATGCTCCTGAAATGCTCCAAGGAGAACAGTTATTTATGTCACTCCATCCTGCACCGTGCCCATTAGCTCGCCGTGAAGCAAAGTCCGGTCACGAGGCAGAAATACACCATTTGATATTGTTGCTGCTGCTGCTTCACAGTTCCATGTTGCTGCTGCCAGAGCGTTAAATGTTCCCTAAGTGGTAACTGTCTTCTCCTAATGCAGATGCATTTCTTTTATGAGTTAGCTCATTGCTGTTCTTCTTGGTCCGTGCTTGCTCTTCTTCCACCATGGTGGCAGAGAAGGGGAATTGGGGCAAGCAGATACTGTGCTCAGATTGAGACTTGCAGAGAAAACAGATATTTTGAGGACACAAGAAATGCTGAATTGTGTCAGAAGAGGGAAATTACCAGCAAGGTGCTCACCTGGGTTCTGCTTTGTACCATTAGTGCTGGTGCATGGTATTTTTGTCTTGTGGCTCTCATGTCACACCACGGCCACAGACACAGTGCATCTGGCTCAGATACCCCAGGCAGATGCCTGCTCAGTTTTTACCACCCACTTGGGTTTTTCTTCACCCTCTCCCTGCTGTAGCTCTGCTTCCATCTACCCCTTCATGTTGACATTGACCATTCCTAGGAGCCTAGGAGTCAGAAAGTTCAGGCACTGGTTTTTAGTCCTGGGTCCAGCTCCTATGTTCTTTCCATACCAGGACTAAAGAACTCCCCTGGGTTGTCTCCTGAACCAGACAGGAGCATCTTCATTTAGCAGTTACCTTCACCACTCTGCTTGGGAAACTCTTCCACGCGCTACGGCCCCTGAATGACAGGCTCCCTGGCAATCGGGCTACACTTTACATCAGGAATTCAACAGGCTGTTTTATTTCTTCTTCCACCCATCACTACACAATGCTTCTCCCTGTTTTCTGGCTCGGCAAACACACTGAGTCACCCCTTTTCACACACTTTCACCCCTTTTCCTCATCTCCCACTGGCTCTGGGGCCACTCAGGCTGTGTCAGCACCACCAGCAAGGCTTTCTTGTCGCTCAGCTCACCCAAAAGGGTGAAGTGGCAAACATCTAACTTTATTTTCAAGCCCTGAGGGGCTCAGTCTGGGACAGGTCTCAGTCCATTACCCCAGCATGGCCTCCAGGGCCTTGGACAGTGGCTCTGAGCCATCCGGCATCACTTGATACAGAACCACCAGCTTGTTCAGGCTCCTCCTTGGCCATCACTGTTGTGCTGTCTAGGGGTAGTGTAGGTACTACATCTTACATACCATACAAGACCCAAGGTCCCACAAGCCAAATTTTTGGCCACCATCCCTATAAAAACACTTCTTAGCCAGTGGTTAGATTGGTTAGCTCCTGATAGATACTATTTCAGTTTCTAAACTGCAATTATTTCAGGGAGGAAATGCCTCTTTACGTTGTTGATTCCCCAATATTTCACTACAGTGGTTGTAAGGAAAGAAAAGTCTTTTTGGGGGCTCTCAGAACTGCAGTGATGACCTCAGAGGGAGGGAAAGGGCTGGGGGAGATTCCCCTCCTGCCAGCCTTCCTTTGGGCCGCCTTCTTGTCCCTGAATTCTTGTTCTGAATTTGCAGTTCACAAACACAGCACAAAAGCTTTGCCTGCAATTTCAAAGGTCCCTGCCTGCAAGCCCTGGTTCCAAGCCATCGTTTTGTAGCATCACAGCAACAAGGGAGCAGCAGAACCCTAGCAGGGGGTAGGTGGTGGGGTCACCAATTTGGCCAGCTCGCTCAGCCAGGGTCTGAGTTTGGCCAGTTTGCCCAGCCAAGCCTGGCTTTGTATCATGGACCAAGTGGTGGGGCTCTGGGCTGACTCCAGGTGGAGATCCCCATCCCTTGGCACCCATCAGGATGGGTTCTGGCTCCCTGTCTGCCTACGGATGGATTCTGGCTCCCGTCCATGTCAGTCTTCCCCTGCAGCCACCTCTAGAGGATTTCAGTATTTTCCCAGGTTCACCGCTATGCAAATGTTGAAATTAGCCCTTTGCATGATTATGTAGACAGTGACATTACAGACTCTTTCAGGCAAGGAGCACTGAGGAATTCAGGCACCTTTTGTACTGACAGCTTCAACAGCCAGGTTTATTTCGCAGTGAGCTAAAGAACGGCCCCCAGCAGGTGAAAAACTTCAGCATTAAAGCACTGGGGATCTGAAATATTGCCTTATTTTTTTCTCAACTTTTTTTCTTAACCTTTTTTCTTAACCCTTTCTCTGAAAGGGTTAATAGCACAAAGTGCTGTGCCATGAAATAATGGGAAATACTGCCCTCGCCAAGAGGGACCCAGTTCCCACCGATGGAGAATTTTGGCTGAGCCTCACAAAATGAGGAGCAGACTGGGAGGAGATACGAGGGGAACTGTAGCCCCACCAGCAGATCCAGTACAGCCTATACTTCCAGCCTGGCAATGAAGTCATGACCTGGGAAGATGCTACTCAAATTCCGTTGATCTAGGGTAACCAAAACCTGCTAGGAATGACATAAATATAGTGAACGTGCCTTGAATCAGGGCAGGAGAGCAGCAACACTTTTTGAGATCATTTCCACTCCCTATTTCTGATGGCACGAGTCCTACTTCAAGTATAGGGTTCAAATTCAGTCCTTAAAATGAAACCACTCGGGTTTTTCCTCTCTTCAGAAGACCCTCAAGGCCTGAGAAAAGTCTCAGAAGGTCTCACACCCTGCTGTGAAAATAAGCAGTCCCTGGGCAGGCATCTGACTGGTCTGGCCAAGTGGCCTCAGGACAGTAATTTCTCTGTGGGAAAAAACATCTTTGTCACCTCAGTTACATTTTCCACCAAATGCCACACTTAGGTCTTGTACTTGTGCCTCTTTCAGACACGTTCCTTGAGAGTCTCATTGCACTCAGAGTTACTATGCAACCAATGAGCTGTAATCAACGTGTGTTTGCTTAAATAACAGCCACTATCTACCCCCAAAGTACTGCCATAAAAACACCAAATGCAGCTGTTACCTTTCCTTAAACTGCCAATATTTTCTTATGGCACAAACCCTTTGCACTGTGAAGCACAGCTAAGCCAGGGGTAGAGGAGGCTGAGGGGAGACCTTCTCCCTCTCTCCAACTCCCTGAAAGGAGGGTGTAGTTAGGAGGAGATCAGTCTTTTCTCCCAAGGAATAGGTAATGGGGCAAGAGGAAATGGCCTCCAGTTCCTCCAGGGAAGGTTTAGATTGGATATTAGGAAAAATGTTTACACTGAAAGGGTTGTCAAGCCTTGGAATGGGCCGCCCAGGGAAGTGGTTGAGTCAGCATCCCTGGAGGTATTTAAAAGCTGGGTTGACATAGTGCTTAGTGACATCAGTTAGTGGTGGCTTTTGTCAGTGTTGGGTTGATGGCTGGACTCAATGATCTGAAAAGTCCCTTCCAACCTAGATAATTCTATCATTAGCCAGGATCACATTTTACCAGCAGGGCTAATGAGATTTATCCTTCATTCCCACCCACTGCTCTGTCATCTCCATTATTTTACATCTCACCTTGAGTTAAAAAATGACCCATCTTCAGAGCACGGCTGGGCATGGCCACAGGGGGTTTTGGCACGCTGGATATACTGTGTTCTGCTGCATTGGATGGGCAGTGACAAAAATTATCCCTCTTCCCCCAGGGCGTTCCATCGTCCCACCGCAGTGAGCGAAGCCAACACTGGGCAACCCTCTAAAATGTTTATTTGGACCAGTGGCCGGAGCTCTACATCTTACAGACATGATGAGAAAAGGTAAATGGCATCTGTGCTGATCGTCTCTTTGGGGTTTGGATCTTTAGGAGTATGGCCTGTAGCGTCTCCTCAGTGGTGGCACTGAGCGGGGAAAGAGGGATGCAAGGGGTGCCCCCGCCCCCTCCATGCTTCTCCCCCCTCCAGCTACTGCTCCACGACACAGGACCAGCCAGGGTTATCGTGCCAAGCCAAAACAGAGTGGAGGGACAATGCCAGAGCCATGGCCAAAGTCTTCCTTTGTTCCCAGGACATCAGCAACACGCCGTGACCATCTCTGAGGTCAGCACACGCGCACATCACACATTTAAAAGCCCACTAAACCCCAGCCACAGGCTTGCAAGCTCAGTTCCAGCACCTGTGAAGACTTCACAACTTTTGCAGGTGTCTTCCTCCCAGCCATCAGCCCATACCTCCCTCCAGGCAACACAAACACACTCAGCACCTGACTCACTCTTACACATCTGGATGATGCATCCAGCTGTTGGGGATGTTTTCTGTTTATATGAAAGTGTGTGTGAGCACAATGCACTGCATGGTGTCTGGGGGGATGACAGGCAGCTTGAAAATTATCTGGGAGCCCACCAGCCCACTTAAGTGCTGTTGCTGGATGGAACAGGCTGAAGGAATAAATGTGTTACTGGATCTCCCAGCGGAGCAGTGAATTACACAGAAGAGAAGGAAAGGGAAGGAGAAGTTTTAAGTCCACAAAGGCAGCCCTCAGTTGGGAATGAAAGAGGTTTAATATCACTGATGAAAGAACAATAGTCAGTAATGCTCAGACTCATCCTTCCAAAATCTCTCTCTTTTGCAGTGAGATTTGCTGGACACTTGCCTTGCTGCAACTGGACACATTTCCCTTTCTTTTCTTTCCCTCTTCCCTCCTTTGCTTCCCCTCCTTCAGTTCCCCTTGAAGTCACTGCTAAATGCAATCACAAAAAATCAGACTCTGGTGAAACAAAAGCAGAGGTCAATGTATCTACAGTGCCAATTAGCAAAACACACTCTTCAGTTATTCTAATGAGACATTACTGCTCGCATCTGCTTGAGAAAATGCACTCATGATTTCAGGCAGCAGAGCTGCCCTCGGGACATCGAGTTTCTTTGGAGGATTTGCTCATTTGCTGAACTTTTCTGCAAAGGTTGCAGAGGTGTCCAGCTCTTTCGATAATCCGGTCCCAAACAGCTATTTAGAAGCCACAAAGGCCAGCTTGGCAGCAGGTTTCCATGGACTTTCAGTTGGAGCTGAACCAACTAGGCTTAGATGCACTTCTGCAAGTCTCCCCTTTAATTGAATTTTCCCCAGGCTAATATTCCTCTGCCTTAAGACACTGTCATGGACAGGATGGTCTAAGGTTAGAAGCTTGGAGGAAATATCAGCCTACACATTGGGCTGGCTGGAAGCCACGAGCTCCTCATTAGCATGGCCTTCAACTCACTTCATGCCTTCCAGTGGGACTTATTAACTTGGGCACTGTGCTAAACAAGGCTCACCGGTTTCTGGTCACTTAAACCCTTGGCAGAACTCTGCCTGCAAAACCAGGGATGTAGGAAGCAGTATTGCCAGGTTACACACAAGCTGCGGTCATTTCAGGAGGCTTTTCAAGCCTTTGAGTGGGTTTATTTCCCAGGATGGGTCTTTCATACCCCTGGGAGTGATTGATAAAACGCAGGAGGGAAAGGGAGGGGGATAAAATGAAAATTAGAGAGTGTTGCCCACAGCCTTGGGACTGCAGAGGAAAGGTGTGAACACAGGGCGAGTGTTGCTGGCGGGAGAAACTCATCCACCAGCAGCTGGCAGTGATTTTAACACAAGTAAGGTCACCAGCAGCATCCCTATATCAAACAAGCACTGCAGTTTAGAGAAAAAGCTCCCCCCACATGACCCTTTCCTGGGATTTTGAATTCTTTAAACTTCAGATGGGAAGAACACATTTCCCTCCTTCAATGTCCCTCTTTCAATGGAACAATCTTGTCACCTAACACATGCTACAACCACAGACTTCCGAGGGGCTGCACTGCAATAATAAACTGTGCAACATCTCACTTGCTGTGGAGGAACCACCTCCTCCTGGGTGGGAGATCTCTCTTGGGCATTTCTTGTTTTGAAGGATCAAACCCAGAAGTTTTCTATTTCATTGCTGGTTTACACATACGTTGTTCCCCAAATTCTTAGGCTTTGGAAACCTACTCAGCCCTCATTATTTCTCAGCTCATTATGCTTTCCACAACATTGTGAGCCTGGAAAACCAAAGCACTCGTTTGGTTTGGTTCAATTTGGTTCAGTTTGGTGAGAAAGAGAAAAAGAATTGAGTGAACGAAATAAATCTGTTCATTATCACTAAGAATCCTTCTACAACCATCACTGAGACTTTTGTGAGAGCTCCAGAGAGATTTCCTGTTGCCATAGCTCCAACAACAAAAAATGATGCAACTAAATGTACCCTGTAAAGAAAAAATTGGCCTCTGAGCAGAAAAGCCCCTCAGCACTGGGAATTCTGCAGGTGAGATACAGGAGGTTTTTTGACCCTCACATTCAAGGATTTCTGATATCAGTAGACACGTCCACATGAGGTAATTTGAGTGACATCTGCATAATGACTGTGATATCAGAGAAGGGAATGTGAATTCAAAGTCACTCTGAATAATCCGAGCAGGCAGGTATCCCCACCTGACAAGCCCCGTGACCGCGCAGTGACGGAGGAGGCAGCATCTCCCTCAGCATCACACCACGGTCCATTTGCAAGGGAAGGAACTCGAGGGTAGGTAATTTGTGGTTATTTAAAAAAATAAATAAAAATAAAAACAGTCACAGCAGGTGCCTGGTTATCTAGATTTCCATGGAAGACACTAGACCTGCTTTGCAGCACTCCTAGATTTACCCATTTTGGAGTGAAAAAAGAACAGTTTTGCTGGGTCAGAGGAAGCTCTCCTTCTCTATGTGGGTTTGCCCAGTTGGAAGCTGTTGGCATACCTGACCGTTCTTACATACATGCCAATAAGTTCATCGTACCCCTGGAGCTGCAGCACAGTCCTGCACCAGCAGAGCAGAGAGCACACAGGATGCACATAGCATGTCTTGTCCTTCACATAAAAGGTCATGTCCCTTATGATGGCAAAGAAAGATCTTGGCTCCAGCAAATCCGAGCAACTCTACAGAAGATGTAGAATTTATAAAGACTTAAACCAGCACTGTAATTCTCCTTCACTGTCCCCTGTCCAGGCTGACTAATGTAACCCGGGCTGCCCAATTTCATCACACAGGTCCTTCCTAAGCTTCCCTCTGGAGACCGCGTCAGGAGCTTCTGACCACACTGCAGGGGGATCCCTGCTGCTGGGCAGAGAGGTACAGAGAGGGAAATCTCTGCCCTGTACCCAGCAGGCACAGTCACGGCCGAGATTCCCTCTCTCTGGCAGCTGAGCCTGGGAAGAGCCGCCAGCCTGTATCCTCTGAGCAATCTGGCAAAAGGGACACGGAGGTTTAGCAGGGGAGAACTTCAGTTTGGAAACTGTCAGGAGATGAAAGACCTTTTGTCCTTGGAGGCTCGCTTTCTATTAAATGTCTTTGCACAGGGCAGAGAGACCTCCGTGTTTTGACAGCTGGGACTTCTTTATAAACAAACAGCCCCCCACCCTGGTGTTATGTCTGGGGAGTTATCACTTAGTCCTAAGTATCAGATGGGAGTCACCTGGATGAGGAGTGTCTGGGATGCAGTGATCTGTACTTAAGCACACAGCAGCAGTCAGCAAATTGAGGCTGTGCAGCCCTGGGACCCCAAAGCAGCCGCCTGAGCACGGCGCTCTTCCAACTCACCGAGCAGGAAGAGGTCCCTGGGCTCTGCCAAAAGTTCACACAGCCCCAAAAATCCACACAGCCACAAAAATCTGCCCTTCCCCACCCCCAAAGCAGCACACACACAGGTGAGGGCCACCACCACCTCTCCAGTGAAGGAGATGCCGAAGCTGCTCTGTTAGCAGCAAAATATTCTGCACGACACACCACGTTGCCCATACCCAGCCTTCTCAGGGCTAAAAAACGTGAAGTCTTGTAATAGCAGATGTTCCCTGTGTCGCAGCGAGCAAATTGTCACCTCCCTGGAGCTGGCAGGAGCAGGGAGGAGGAGGAGGAGGGGTGGTTTCTCAGCGTGACTCCTGGGCTGCAGCAGGACCGCTGCATCGCTCACCGCCACGTCCCACGCCACCACACACCTTGACATTGTCACCAGACCGACTCCTGGCAGGCATTCAGGAGGAAAGAAGCCCTCTGTAAGGCACACCAGGCCACTGCTTTCCCGTTGTCTGGGGCTTTGATGAACAAATGTTTGCAAAAGAGCAAGGGAAGGGCTGCTCCCAGCGTGACCCCCCGGAGCAGAGCTTTATTTAGCTTCGTTCACCAGGGCAGGCGAGCGTGGGAGACCTGCCTGGCAGCCGGTCACCCCACACTGTCCCCTTTTGCCAGTCAGCTGCCAGACAGATCGTCCCTACAGCAGTCCCCTCCTCCCATCCTGTTTTTACCTCTCATTTCACATTCCCTGGCTCAAGGCCGCCACGGGAAGCGTTTGTAAGCGTTCCCAATTAGCCATTTGTTTTTAAATTGTCCATTTGTATCCCTTTTATGTCCTAGCCGCTCCGGTGACAGTCGTGAGCGATTGCGGCGTCTCTGTTTTACGTCTGGGCGCTGACATAAGTGATGCTGTTGTGATCGCTTAATGTGCTGGAACCGCACAACAATCTCTGCCTTCCCGCCTGCCTCCGCTCGGGAGCGATGCAAACGCTCTCAGACTGAAGCACAGCTCGGTAAATAATAAGGGAAAAGTAATATTAGATGATTACTCCCCATTGCTTCTTCGAAGGCAAGCGCATCTGCCGGTTCCCGATGTATTTTCTCCCTCCCCAACACCCGAGAAAGATTTGACAGGGTGAATTACCATTTCGTTTCCAACTAGGAGCACACTGACAAGCTTTACGGGATGGTTTTGGAGAGAAACCATAGGCACCTAAAGGTATAAATTACAGTTGGATGAAGAAACCTGAAGTACTGTACAGTCCAGTAGTAGAAGTACTGTACAGTACTTCTGTACTGTACAGAAGTCCAGTCCAGAAACCTGAAGTACTGTACCTGAAGTCCAGTACAGGAGGCTACCGACAGCAGTACCATCTAAGCTAAATTTTTGTGATAGAACCCCACACCGTACGTGCTTTTCCTGGCTATGACTCACCACCTAAATACGAGTTCCATTCCAGTTTCCAGATTAAACCTCTCTTCTTGTTTCTGCTGCGTTTGTGTACGGTTTTACTTATGTCCTAACCCTACTTCTTCGTCCCCGTCGGTGAATGCAGAAGTTACACGGTCGGTCTGACACGCGGTGCTTTCTCCCCAAGGTTGAGTGAAACTCGGTGGTTTCCATTTAAACGAGCAGTGGGGTTGCTAGAGCCCCAAGCCATGACGATGTTGCTCACCTGCCATTTTGCAGGCAGTAGAAGAGGAACTTCTTCCACTCTGTCCATGTTATGGTGGTGCCAGGGGCTCAGAGGCGTGCGGTTCACATGCTTCGGGTGCTGCCTGGATGATTCAAAAGAACCGTTAAGAGAAAACACAGGAGATTTTGACCAGCCTCAGGTCTGTAAGTACATTTTAAACCCACAAAGTTTGAGTGTGTTTGAAATGTACTCAAATATTTCCTTCTTCACCGTTGTGTCCTCATGACCCATCGAATCATCAAAGGCTCGGAGATGAAAGAAGGACTTATGGTTAGAAAAATGCAAAGGACTCTCTGCTGAAGGGGGAATGGTTTCTTCTATCTGCTCTTTTTTTTTTTTAATCCCGAAACAAATAGCTTTGGTGGATAATTTTCTGCGAGGGTTTCCACTGTAATGAGTAACTGGGCTTCCAGAAAGCTATTTTGTAAACAAAGTCAATAAGCTCTCAATCAAAAAAAAAAAAAAACAACCCACAGAAATCAATTGCAAAATCCCTGTAGCGTTTCATGAGCTTTGAGTCACACTTTTTCACAGGGCAGAAAATTCCCCAAGCCACTAGCCTGTGGGGAATCAAAAAAGAATGTGGTCCTTTCAGATAACTTCAGTGGCAATTTTCTTCTGGCTGTTTTCTACGTATGGTAACATAAGACCTGTCACCATATTCAGCTGAAGAAAAGACACCTCATATACCTAAACATCTTCTAGTGGCCTGAGTTGGCATTGACAGGTCACATTCACCTGTGGGGTAATTCAGCTCAGCCAATGAAGCTGTACCAAAGAAAGATTCACTGAGCTGGCACAAGGGTCTAGTCTTTATATTTGCTCTAAGAGGTTTTTACCTTCTCAGAAATGGTTTTAATTTATTTTGGAGATGAGTAAGTTTCCACCAGGTCAGAATGAATCCGATGAAAAAATACATCTGAGGACTTTAAGCCTTTCTCTCTCACAAGATGGATATGGAGGTGCAACCATGTAGAGAGTTCATTGATTTAACTATGAACTTCACATAAGAATGTATTATTTTCAACCTCAGAAATATTTACCAAAAAATCAGGGATCACGACCTACTGGACAAAAGGAAAACAGTCACTGCCCTAAAAGCTGGAGAAGACCGGGCCATACTCCTCGGGCTGGCCATGATGGTGTGCTCTATCATGATGTTCTTCCTCCTGGGAATCACCTTGCTGCGGTCTTACATGCAAAGGTAATTTCACAATTACCCTGATCTCACACTCTCTTCTCATGGCTTATTCCTTTGACTCTTTTCATTAAAGGTTGAGAATTTTCCCTTTGCTCAGCACCTATTCTCCACTTCCAAGCCCCAGTATGAATTAGGCATAACTACAGTGAAAGCCCGTTGAGCAACACCAGCATCAGTGAGGGGAGAATCAGATCCCTGTTCTGACAAAACCTTGATCCACTGGCTTTAGACTTGCCACAGTTATATCCCTATCAGCTGGTTGGCAGCCTGCTGAGCCCTGTCAGCCTCTCAGGGGCCGTTGCTGCAAAGCCCAAACTGAGGAGAAACCAGCAAAAACATTTAGCAGCCTCGAGAAACCAGGTGCTTTCAAATGAAGAACAGAGAATTAATTTGGGAAAGAAATCAGGACGCTGTGTGTAGCATGTAGCTTTCCATGTTGGTTATTACTTTCATTTTAACAAGTGAAATACGCCTGAAATACAGTAATTTGCTGAAAGTGAAAGATCATCTTTCATCATTACTGCACTGCACTTAATTTTTCTCAGGCCTTCTCTAGCTGCCTTCTCTGTCACAGAGCAGAAAGTTTGTCCTGTGATTCATTAGCAGCATTTGAAACCAGTTCTGAAGCACCCAGCCCTGTCTAAAATCTAGCCCAGACTGTAATAAGGCTGTCAACAGTGGTTTTTTCTGCCCTGATCACTGGAGTTGGGAGAAGGAAAAATGTGTAATTGGGGATCAAAACATTAGCCTGTCGTGCCCAAAACTACCCCAAGGCAGCGGCCAACACTTGGCATGTGTCGGTTTATCCACCATGGGCTGCTTCATTAGGCATGTACAATAACTGCCTGCAGTTAACTGGTGTGAGCATCCCCAGTTGCACTGGTGCATCTGCAGGAAAATAATCCTTCTTGACCTTGCAACAATGAGGAAAAAGTAGCGATGCCCAACGATAAATTCTACTGATCTGCAGCATCTTATTTGTGCAATAAAGGTATTTGTCCCCTTTTAAATGCAGTCAAGGTTTAGATTTTGAGAGCAGAGAGCAGGACCTGTTAAGTATCCAAGGGCACTTGCTGTTCCAAATTGCTCTGCCAGACCTTTGAGCAATATCAGGGTCAGTTGCAGAGGCTGCTAAGGTCAAAATTGCTCACGCGGAAAGAGAGGATTTATATCACAAAAAATGATGAAATATGAAAAAAAAAATATTGCCAGAAGATATCACAGCACCTACAAAGTATTAAATATTCCATCTTCACAAGTCTGGTAGGTAGGTGTCACTTTAGTACCCACATGCCTGAATAAAACAGTAGCCAGAAAGGTGAAAGGGAGGCAAAGGCGACAACCCAGGAGTCTTTGTGTCCCTTCTCTTCTCACAGCCACGTCTCCTTAGGGGTTATTCTCCTTTACAGACAGCAATAACCCTCCCCAAACCGTTGCCTGGGAGGTGACAGGGGGCGGGGGAAATCCTTTCACTTGATTTCCCCCCAGAAATCATAGCATAATTTAATAAAAATGTAAAATGGAATATGCCAGCAGAATTACTGTCGAAGTGGAATACCAAGGGAATCAGTCAGAAATCTTTGATATCTCTCAGCGTTTAAAGCCTTTGCTAGGTTCGAGGAGAGGCAAGCAGGGCCTCAGCCCATTGATGGTGGGGGAGAGGACAGATGTGAATGGGGCTAAAGGGGAGCCCTGGTGGGCACAGAGCCCTCACTCTGCCCTTCTCTCTGCCCTCGTCCCCAAGGGAAATACAGACGCAGGTTTTTAAATGCATGCCAGAACCATCACTCCAGCTTTAGCCTCTGGTGAGTTGGAGAAAAGCTGGAATCCTCCAGAGCGACTACAACTGCTGTTCTGACTCACAGAAAATGGAGCAAACTCCCACTAGAAAAAGCCTTTCCCACAGGTGGAGCTGCAAGTGGTACCACTTGTGCATTACTGTGTCTTCCTGCCTGTGAGCATACGCAGCAGGGGAATTCAAAGTCTTCCTCCCAGCCTTCGCTTGCTATTGAGCTGGATTTGGTGGGTCACCACCGAGCCTTGGCCCAGGGTGTCCCCTCTCTCAGCACCCCAGGCATTGTGCTCTCCCCAGGGCAGGCTGCTCGGTTTTCTTCTCCAATACTTCTGCTGATTCCCTTTGGCTTCGTATATGCCTTCTCCAGACAAAAAGTCCCGGTTCCCTTTATCATTTATACATAGACAGAAGTGAATCGGGTGTTTTTGTGCCCAAAGCACAAAGTTTGGGTGCTACAGAATAAAACGCTCTCTGCGATGTGACACATCCAGCCGTTGCTCAAAGCCCTGCAACACGTCTCACCTCCTGCAAGACACCCCTTGGTAGATCCCTGACCCAAAGCCCGAGCTGTGTTTAGTGCTTATTGCCCGTTCCTGCCACGCTCTGACATCTCTGTTTTTCTTGCTTAGTGTCTGGACAGAAGAGGCTCAGTGCTCACTTCTCAACGCGTCCATCACGGAGACCTTCAACTGCTCATTTAGCTGCGGTCCAGACTGCTGGAAAATCTCTCAGTACCCCTGCCTCCAGGTGTACGTTAATCTCACCTCTTCTGGCCAGAAGCTTCTGCTCTACCACACCGAGGAAACAATGAAAATTAATTCTGAGGTAGGAGCAGGGAATAAAATTTCTTCCTAAATGGGTTTCTGGAGGGCTGCTCACCTTGTTATACCCATTCCTCACTTTAAAGCAATATAAAGCTTCCAGCTCCTTCTTCCCTGGTAAATAGACAACAGAGACAGCAGAAATCAGGGCACAAACTAAGCCCACACCTCTGGAGGGGGCAGTTTTCCACCTCTGCCCCGTACAGGGATCGCAGCAAGATGGTGGGGAGAGCTGAGAGCAGAGAAGAGAGCCAAGAACCCCATGTCTACCCACAGACATGTCTCCATCTCAATCTATGGTGACAAACTCTGGGCCTTGAGCATCTCCACCAAGGTCAGATGTGTCGCTGGGGTCAAGGCACAGCACTCAACCCCTGCAGGTGCCACAAGGGTGCTGAAAGCTTGCAGAGCAGGGACTGTCAAGATAAAAGCAGCAACATAAAAATTAAAGGCCTGGCTTTGGGGCACGTATAAGCTGAGGAATCAGTCTGGTCCCAGACACCGAACCAAAAAGCTTATTTTTAACGAATCTGCAGAATTCTTCTCTTTCTGCCTTGGCAAGTAGAGAATCCAGACTGACTCCCTCCAGGTGGGAAGGAGCCAGCCCTCATCTGGAGGCTTTAAGGAATGCGGTGGATGCAGAGAAGGCGTCTCCTCGCCCTCCCGCAGCCCCAGCTGCGCGGCTGAGGCCATGCATCAAACCCAGGCACGACACCGCCTCTTCGCAGGTGGCTGGTTGCTCCCAGGCAAGATTGGACCCAGGAATGTCCCTTTTTCCCACGTCCCCTTCCCTGTATCTATCACCTGGGTACCTCCACTCTGTACCCATCACCTGGATACCTCTGCCTGCGGCCAGTCATTAGACCCTCAAGGGCCAGATTTGTGCCTTAACAACTTCGTTATCCAAGGTCACTGAACCCCAAACCGCGGGCGCTCAGCAAAGCAGAGCCCCGGTTCAGGCTGCTGACAACGTAACCTATAGCGCTTCTATTTCTGGCAGCAGCTCACTCCACCAAATTACTTCTGCATATTAAGATGAAGCGATATTAAAATTAGTCAAAGCAGGGAGCATTTGCACCCAGGCCGGTTATTCTGCGGGATAATTAGCTCCCGGGGTTGAGAGACCAAGTCCTTTGGATCTGAAGTGGGAAAGGGAGAGAAGTGCCCCATCATCCGCCCCCCTGGCTCAGCATCACCGCAGGACAGAGACACTCATGAAGCCTGTGGCAGGATAGACAGACAAACGCCCCCAGGAGCAAAAATCCAGTGATGCTCGTGCCACAACTTGATTAAAACAGGTCAGATGGGTCTCTGTGCTCCACCGGATTCAAATAAATCAAGCGATTCAGCCTAAATCTCCCCATTCTGTTATTGATGATTTTTGCTTGCTGAAATGGACTTTGAAATCCTCCCGGATGCCACCTCCTCTTAATTTGATGTAGGCACAGTTAATACTTCTCCAGCCCAAGGTTGTTTTACAGGTTAAGCTCTGCTCTCGGGAGGATCCCTAGGTTTTCCTGACATGCTGCTGGTGACGTGACCTGAATCTAAATGCAGTTTTGAATGGAAGCTTGCAATGTCTATAAAACACCTGGTTTCTTGTGCTCGGCGGAGGCTGCAAGCCCAGATCAGCACAACCCCAGTGGGGCTCTCCCTCTCCCTGGACCAGAGATGAGGCAGTCCTGAGCAGGGTGATGCTCCAGCTGGGTTCTATCTCTCCCTTTCCTATTCAGATCTGCATTTCCTAGCTTTCTCCTTGCCAAATAAATTTAAAAAAAAAAAAAAAGCCTTCTCTGGCTGACTGAGCCCTGGCATTACTGGGGACATTGCAGAGCCTGGTGCTTACCCTCTGAGGCCAACTCCAGCGACCTTCAAAAGGGCCCTCATCCCCCTGCCACGCTCTCTGCTTTGTGGAGAAGAATCTGGAGCCTAGCTCTCTCCTGTCCCTCTCTTCTCCTCTCCTCTCCCTCTCCTCCTCTGCCTTTCCTTCTCCTTTCCCTCTCCTCCCCCTTCTTCTCCTCTCCTCTCCTTCTTCCTCTCCCTCTCTGTCTCCCCACCAGCCAGCAATGGATGGAGCAAAACCCGCTTAGATTTTTAAGTAATGACTTAAGGAGACTTGCTGTCATCCCACAAGATGGGGTAAAGAGTAGGGGCAATTTATATGGAGCTCCACAGCACGCTGCTGCCAGTCTCTGGTGGGAATCAGCGGGAAGTAAATGGATACCAGTCGAGCTGCTCGAGCCTTTCCCAGAAAGGCACACCAGATTTTTCACCGTTTTTCATTGCTCTCACTGTGTATGCTTTACCTCTAGCCTTTCAGGCAAGCCCAGCCCCTTGTCAATACTACAACCGTAGCAGCTTAACTGCTTTCACAGCTACACTTATCCTTTCTCAGCTGGCAGAGGCTGAAACAGCCTCTGGAAGAGGTAAATCAGCAGGTGTCCTCTTGAACCCACACCACAGAGCTGGGCTGTCACCATGAGGAAGGGCTGAGGCAGCTCAAGCAGTTCTAGAGGCCCCGTTTCCAGCCCATACTATATCATTTTGATTCTTTTCATGTCATCGAAGGCACTGCTGATTTATACCCCTGCTCCCTAAATGAGGTAACAAGCAGGCTTTAATCACCAGAATCACCGTTGTGCCAGCTATAACTGCCCAAGACCAAGAAACGATGGGGGATCTCATGGTTTCCTGCAGAAGGTCTGCGTATTTATAACCCATCAAGGAGCAGCGATGATCAGCTGCCGGTCCCAGCAGGATAATTTCTGGGCTGGAGCTGTAGAAACCCAGCTGCAGGAATCGATATCCGGCTGGTGCAGATGTAAAGCTCCTCCTTCAGCCCTTGGTTCAAACCCAGAGCACTTTCCAAGAGAGCTGTACATTGACATGTTCCGGGCCCCTCACTACAAGAAGGACATTGAGGTGCTGGAGCATGTCCAGAGGAGAGCTACCAAGCTGGTAAGGGGTCTAGAGAACAAATCCTATGAGAAGAGACTGAGACAACTGAGCATGGTTAATTTGGAGACGAGGAGGCTGAGGGGAGACCTCATTGCCCTCTACAACTACCTGAAAGGAGGTTGGAGAGAGGTGGGTGTTGACCTCTTCTCCCAGTACTGACAGGACCAGGGGAAATGGCCTGAAGTTGCAGTGGGGGAGGTTTAGACTGGATCTTAGGAAGAATTACTTTACTGACAGAGTGGTCAGGCACGGGAACAGCCTGCCCAGGGAGGTGGTGGAGTCACCATCCCTGGAAGTATTTAAGAAACGTGTAGGTGTGGCACTTCAGGGCATTCCCTAGCACTGAGACTGTTGGGTGTGGTGGGTGTTGTGGTGAGGGTTTTGGGTTTGTGAGTGTGGTTTTTGTTTGTTTGTTTATGGTTGGACTCAATGATCTCAAAGGTCCCTTCCAACCATGAAGATTCTGTGATATCCTGACCACTTTCTCACAAAGATCACCACAGCACATCTTGTCAAAGTTTCCTATCCCAGCTTCCAAGCTCGACATGAGGGGGACATACACCCCAACTGCAGACATATGACAGGAGCCAGGTATTACACTGCCCACCCTGAACTGGGGGCCCCTCTGGCAATAGGGTTGCCTTTGTTGTCTTAAGTATAACTGCCCCCAGCTTTCATGGAACCAGGAAATCGTCAGAGTTGGAAGGGACCTCTAGAGATCATCCCGTCCAACTCCCCTGCTAAAGCAGGGTTGCCCAGAGCACATCACTCAGGGCTGCATCCAGGAAGGGCTCGAAGGTCTCCAGAGAAGGGGACTCCACACCCTCCCTGGGCAGCCTCTGCCAGGGCTCTGCCACCCTCACCACGACAGAGGTATTGTACCCTTTCCTGGAGTTATTGCATGATCTCCACCCTTGGAGATATTCCTAAATTGAACGGATAAGCCTCTGCATTGCGCAGGGCATTGGGGTGGGCATGTCCAGAGGTAGCTCATACAGGCCACGTATCCAGTCCTTTAAATTAGAAAAGCAGAGCTGAAAATGTAATAACAAGTTCTCTCTGTAGCTGTCTACTACATCCTCCTCACCATCAGGTTGCGAGTAACACAAGAGCCCGTTTTCTCATGTTGTATCACAGAATCCTTGCTTGAGGTGGAGAGCCAGACATTGCTCACTTTCAGATTTGCAGGTTTCCAAGTGTTTGACAATGCTGAGGTGAAAGAGATTTAGTAGCCTACAGTCACAGGTACAGCCTAACAACCGTGGGTGTAAAGTCCCCTGCCAGTCCCCAGGTTAATCTCCTCCCTGAGGACAGTAACAGCTGGGACCTCGAGAAGCAAACTCGTATAGCACTGAGCTTCCAAGGGAAAAAAAAAATCTGAGCTGGAAATACTGCTGTTACAACACTGATAGCCCATAATTTAGTACAAGAAAATGAGGTACGCTTCACTGAGAAATTCCCCTACTTACTAGATTACCATCTATTAAAGAGTCGTAGGCGCTGGAAGAGGGCTGGTAGCTTTGGACGTTTCAGACAAAGCTGGGCAGAGTGTGAGAGAATATCCTGGAGGGAACCGACCTGCACCAGCAGGAAGATGGATGGGATATTACTGCTCTGATATTTTCCATCTCTAATTTCTAGAGCTCTATGAAATATTCATAATGGCAGCGCTGCCATGCTCTACCTTTAATGCTCCAGCCTGCTAAGGCCAGGCAATCTTTCTGCCACGCTTCAAATCATATTCTGTGCTAATAAACTTGCCAATGAATCAATCAAATCCTGTTACGAGGTTAATGCTTTGATCGTTATTAGGACAAGAGATTTTCCACCATACCTTACAAAAAAGTCACTGCATAGCTATGAAAGAGAACTGAGGGACATTTATAAAGTATATACATCAACACAAAAATAATCAAAAGCCATGGGTCACATTATTTTAATCAAAACATCTTCGCTCCCCCCGTAAAACTTACTTCCTCTCATCAAATTATCTGGAGCTACTTTAGGTGTTCACCTGGGTTTGGCAGCACAGACCCATGATCACCCCATAACTGGGGTTCTGGTGGGACCCACAATCACCCTATAACTGGGAAGGAGCAGTGACCTGCTGGGTGACCCCCTGCATGTTCAATGAGAAGTTAAGGAGCAGACTCCCACCCATCCTGAAGCAGGTTTTGCCTGGATAGGGAATTTAATCAAAACCCTGGGCAGGTGTAGAAAAGCTGGTGCAGAGGGGAGTGGGCATCTAGAAGAGAGGAGGGAGTGAGGTGCCCTGGGATACTCCCATCAAACTTATTCCAGACCAGCAGCAACAACAAATTCAGGTATTTCTGCTCTAGGTCAAAATCCAGGTGTGACCTCAGTCCTCATGTGTCTGCTCACCACCTCACCCACTCACACTAGCTCTTTGCAGGGAATGGTCAGGACAGCCCAGGGCCACCATCCTACATGTCCCATGGAATATCTTCAATGCATGGACTAGTTCTTTAATTAGCTTGGTCTTAGTATTCTTTGGGAATGCCAGGTTGAAACTGCATTAGAAAGAGCCACCCTCAAATCTTCTTTTCTTTGTGGCTGAGACTGAAATTCAAGCAGCATCTTCAGAGAGAAGGAGCTGTTGGACTTGGGCTGGGGTCAGGAGCTAAAACAAGACTAAGAGCCATCCTGACAGCCAGGTCAATCTTCAGCTTGAAATTGAATGAAAGTCTTCTGGGTCATCAGTAGGAAAATTGCATTTTATATATTTGTCCTTAATCGAGGTGTTACCCCCCAGGGAAAATTTCTATAAAGGTCTCTCATCGGTGTTCTCCACCATGGGTGAGCTCCTGGGCCCACCACGATCACTTTGATCCCATCCAAGCAAGATCTGAACCACCAGATTAGTATTTACAGATAGTCAATTACCCATTTAAGTGCCAGCATATGCACGCCACTTCAGATGAAGAGGTACTTCATCAGTTTTGGTTTTGCATGTGTAAATTAGCAATAATAATACATTCACCTATCTCCTGAGGCCGCTGCACAGATTAAAGCATTGATGTTTGTACAGCACTTGGAGGTTCTCCAATGGGAAATGCTGTAGGTGTGCAAAACATTGAGTTTTGTCTGTGATAAATTTATTATTAGCTTAATAGGATTCCACTCGTAGGATGAAAAGCGTAATCATCTTATCTCGAGATTTTTCCTGCTTGCCACCTGAAAGCAGACGTTGTACCTGGTTTGGAGATGCATTTCTCTCCCTCTGATTTCTTCCCAGTGCTCGTACATACCCAAGTGCGGCAAGAATTACGAGGAATCCATGTCGCTGGTGAACGTCGTGATGGAAAACTTCAGGAAGTACCAGCGCTTCTCCTGCTTCTACGACCCCGAAGGTGTGCAGAAGAACGTGATATTAACCAAACTGTACAGCTCCAATGTGCTGTTCCACTCCCTCTTCTGGCCCACCTGCATGATGATCGGCGGGGTGGCCATCGTCGCCATGGTCAAGCTGACTCAGTACCTTTCCCTCCTCTGCGAGAGAATCCAAAGGATCAACAGATAAAAAAATACGAAACCCGAAGACTTCTCGGAGATTCAGTTACAGCTAAAATACTGTTTTCTCATTCTTCACCAAAGAACCTTAAGTTTGTAATGTGCGAGTCCGTTATAAGTTCCTTACTATATTCTTCTAAGTAGAGCAATAATGCACAAGCTGTTCTATATGCAAACATGATGTTGTTATTATGCAGACAACTGGAAAAAAAAAAAAAAAGATAAGATTTTTGTGTTGACTGTCTATTTGATCTTGTTTTATGCTGAGACTAGTACTTCTTTCCTTTCTACAGCCAACATAGGGCTCAGTGTGACCATTTGCCGAGCTTAATCAATTGACATTTTCAACGTAAAGGATTCTGGGGAAAATTGACCACTGGGCAAAGGGCCACCCAACCACTCACGCATCACTGAGGTCTCTTAACTGGCTTGGTCCATCCCATGGATTTGTTTTGCTTTTTTTTACTCTTGGCTACAAGGGGGAGTGGGAAAAATCAAGGAAAGGGATTGGGTTTCATGCTAAAATCACACATAACAGGTGTATTTTGAGGCCAGGATAAGTACACAGTATTTTCAGCCCAAGGAGGACTTGGTGATGCTTTGTGTTTGCTCCCCCTGCTCAGGAGTGAATTTTACCCTATGGTGTTTGAGGTCTTTAAGGAAACACTTTGGAGGTTTGTTTTATTTCATGCTATAATTTCCTTCTGTCTTCTCAACATCCTCTGTCACTTGCAGAAGCTGTAGCCAAAAAAACAAAAACCACCATGTTCCATTTTCTACTCTAGCCTGAGCCCTATTGATGGGAGATGGGACCAGAAGACCTTATGTAAAGGTTTATTACTCATTTGTCTTGTATTTGCTACCATATCACTGTAAAGAAAAAAAAATAACACAATTAGCTATTTTTTCATTTTTTACTTCCAACTATTTTAGATTTTTTTACTTGATATATATACAGATATATATAAAAAGAAAAAGCTATATTATATCTAGTTGTGTATTGGAACTTGATTATGGGGTTGGTTTTATTTTTCTTTGATTTTACCAACTGGAAAGCGAACAATATAACTCCTGTATTTATAACCTTCACCCTTGGATGACACACTAACATGGAGGAGCAGCACTGCAGGATCTTACCCAACATTCCTGATGTTGTTTCCAGTCAAAAGGTCTCTGTTGCTGTGACATCGGAATTGACAAAAATCTCATCTAATTCTATGGCTCTATTAACTGAATTGTTAGATAATCACCATAATACATCTGGAAATCTCTCCTGACTTTAACTCTGTGTGCAGTGCTGGCTGACGTGAATTATGATTTAAAAGGCCCAGGTGCAGTGATTTATTGGAACAACCGAGATTATGACTAAGACGCTGTCCTATTTGTCAAATATTTACCATGGGGATCTTGCCAGTGTAATTCCATGCACACTGTGGTCACCATTTCTGAATGCCCTGTCTTTACTCCCCTTGTAGAAAGCATTCCTTCTGATGTTATGTTCTAAAGACAGTGTCTCACTTTGCACTCAGCCTGAAGGACAAACGCGGGGCAGCTCCTGTGAGCACCCTCCGAACTCACTGTCCATCAGCTCAAAGAAACCATTCACAGGCCTATTCAAACCAACAAACTAATATTTATTCTTTTTTTTTATCATCCCCCTCAAAAAGACTGCAAAGGAAGTGTTCTGCCTACTTCTTCTATATATAAATACCTTTCTGCCATGTAGCATTAAAATTTTCGAGATGTTACAAACCTTTACAAGTCATGCAAGTGTAACGTGAGCTGTAAAAAAAAAAGGAAAAAAAAGTCCTCAGCAGTGAAAATGAACCCGCAATCTTGTAATCAGTCATATAATTTTCCTTAGGTAAATAAATTCCTGGAGGGCGGGGGTATAATCAGGGCTCCAAAAAAGATGTAATAAAAATATTAAATTAAACCTTCCACATTTCAGTATCTGCTGCCTTCAGATCTGGCTTGTTTCATCAAACTTTTCTTTGTAGCTTCAGTTAACGAGAGACGAGGAGCACTGATGCAACAGGGAGATCATGAAGATTTGCAAAAATGTGGTTTTGATTCATCTGTGGGATTCACGGAAGCCAGCAGCAGCAGATCTGGGCACCTTCAGCATCAGTGGGACTTCGGCGTCAAGTGGGACTGGAGGACTGACAGCAACTTCTACTTGACCATGTGTCTATCAGCAGAAAGCGTGACACCCCCAGTGCCAGCCTGGATTGGGGGGACAGAGATGGGGGACCCCAGCCCCACCGCAATGGTACACCATGGAGATTCTTTGCCTGGTGCCCGTAACACAAGGGGCTCCAGATGCTCATCTCATCATTGTTACAAAACCTTATTCAGCAGGGATTTTTATTGCCAAAAGGGAGGTATCTTGACGAGATCCCCAGAGCTGCACAGCCAAGGAGGCATCTTGACCCATTTCCAGGCAGCCCGGGTGGCTCCCAGGGAGCATCTTCATCCTTAAAAACACGGTTGTTTTTCCTTCCAGCAGAAAGCTTTCATCCATGGCCAATGTTGCCATCCTCATGGACATCCTTCATCCATCTCCCTACCACCAGCTTGGTCACCAATGCCGAAGGAAGGACCACGCTGCCCATGGTGGTTCACAAATCAGAAATAGTGAATGGCATCAGTAGCCAAGAACTGCGGTGGCTTTTCCACACTCACTGACACCCACGTTGGGCGTTTACGTGACAATTTACGTGGCCTGTGATAAAGTCACTTTTTGGTCGTGGTGGGTGACATTTCTGGTGCCTGGTTTTGTGTGTTTTGGTTCTGGTGAGAGGAAAGCCGATTGTTGCTGACATTTACACATCAAACACCGCTTTCCACGCCTCGCCCCACAAACGCTTCCCCAGCGCTCCTCTGGGTGAAGCATCCTGACGCTGCTGCAGTCTATAATCATTCTGTTGACATTAACGGAAAGATCCGTGGGATTGCAACACAACTTGAGTAATTGGATGGGGTGAGGCAAAACAATCATTTTACAGGGAATTATTCCTCTGCTGGCTGGCAGAGTTAACCCCCTACTGAAGCGTTAGCATCGCAAACGCGATTTTGACAACCCCTGCTGCCCCAAGGAGAGGTGGCATTTCAGAGGGGACATTACCCTGCGTTGCTTCTTCCCCTGCTTCCATTTAAATAGCACATTTATCCCCTGATGTCCCTGCAGGCGGCTCAAATGAACGAGAAAGAAATTCAGTGATCAGGCACATCCATCTGGTTTCCAAGACCAGTTTTGACTCTTCCCACCACAAGCATTTCACCTCTTGAGGTCCCAACTGGGCATGGGGGACATCAGGGAGCAACCAGTGAATGGAAAAGTGCAATATGAAAACAGTGGTGCAGGATTCAAAGGCACTATGAGCCTGTGAAAGGCACCCCTGGGGGATATAAAGCATGCATAAGTATTCCAGGTGCCAAATGGCACATGTTTTTTTAATAGTTGTTATTTTCTTAATTAGATTATTTATGTTAGATCTTATTTCTATTCTGGAACATCTAAATCTAAAGTGTGAACATCCGTGCTGTAATACTCTAAAACTTGGCACCTTGAAATATACTTACTAAATGTCACCAGCTAGGACAACAGAGCTTGTTTTCCTCAGCTTCTCTGAGGAGACATCTCTTCATCTCACTAGATGAAGCCAGAGGGCAAGAGTACCCAACTCCATGTGAGTTTGAGATGAATGGAGAAAAAGCTCAGGAAACACAAGAGAAGACACAAATGCAGTGATCCCAGACCTGAAGGACAAAAATGAAGTCCCAGGGCAAGTCTGGGGATGCTGCTGCCTTCACGTCATCATCTCCATCCTCATCACCAGCCATCGGAGAATTCAATGGAAGAAGGTGCTGAAGGGATGTTCCAAGCAGACTCCTGCACCTCTTTGACTACAAAATCCCTGACCTTATACCAGCACAACTGGAGAAGTATAACCTCTGGAGAGAGCAGCAATTTCAGGGTAATAACTTAAAAACTGGTCAGCTAATTTGCCATCTCATGCAGTCATGTCCGTATTAAAATATCCACAGTCATTCATAGGATCAAAGAATTGTCCAGGTTGGAAAGGACCTTTCAGATCATTGAGTCCAACCATCAGCCTAACTCTGATAAAAACCCCATCCCTAACCCTGTCTCTAAGCACTATGTCAAACCATCTTTTATATGCTTCCAGGGACAGCAGCCCATTCCAAGGCTTAATAACCCTTTAAGTGTCAAAATTGTTCCTAAAATTGTTCCTGATCTCCAACCTGAACCTCCCCTGGTGCAACTTGAGGCCATTTTCTCTTGTCCCATCGCCTGTTCCTTGGGAGAAGAGACCAACCCCCGAGCTACACCCTCCTTTCAGGGAGTTGTAGTGAGTGAGAAGGTCTCCCCTCAGCCTCCTCTTCTCCAGGCTGAACACCCAGCTCCCTCAGCCTCTCGTCAAAACTCTTATTCTCCAGACTTCTCACCAACCTCATTGCCCTTCTCTGGACCCTCTCCAGCATCTCAATGTCATTTTATTGTGGCAAGGGGCCCAAAGCTGGACACAGCCCTCAAGGCGAAGCCTCATTGAACCAAGATCTGCAGCAAAACAACTTTTTGCAGAGACTCAAAGTCCACAAATTTGCCACTATCCCACTCTCTTTATATTGACCCAACTGGTTCATTTTTTTTCAGATTTTTCGGTTTGCAGAAAATTGTGAAGTCTTTCCATTTTCATCCCATACACAAGATAAAAAAAACAACAGCTAAAATGCTGGGTTTCCCTCACAACTTGGGTTAAAATGTTAAAAAAATAAAGTCTCCTGGGGTAGATTATCTAATACACCATGTGATAACGTGTATGGGGAAAATGGGAGGTTTCATCATCTCATAGAATGGTTTGAGTTGGAAGGAACCTTAAAGGTCTTCCAGTTCCAAACCCCTGCCATGTCTCTCCTTAAAGCCTCCAACCCAGCTGTTATTTTTCCTACTACAGTTAGGATTCTGTATTCAGTTATAAAAGCATTTTTAATACCCACTCACTCGGTGGAAAAATAAAACAGATCTGTTGCACCAGAGGCTGCCAGGCAGCCCCAGACCCAAAATCTAGGGGGCAAAAGGAAGAGCACTTTGAAACCCTTCTGCATGGAGGACACTTTTCGTTTTAATCGCCGTGTACATAAACTTTGTTATAAATCTCCTTATCTCTTCTTCTTTTCTCTTTGGGAGGGAGGTAGTAGGGCCATCTCTCATTCTGGTCCTGGCCAATTCAGCCTATACCACGGCAGATCAAGTAGGACACAAAGTCTGATGACTAAGCAGTAACACCTCAATCCTTCTCCTTACCAACAAGAGTTCAAAGCCATTAATACAGCAAGACAAGCTGGACGATGCGACAGGAGTTTGCTAAGACTGCAGGAGGCTGCACAACCCAACACGGAGGGAGCCCTGGTCACAATTCAGTTGCCCTTCCCTCTGCACCACTTAACCATGTGCTTGAAAACTAATGGGAAATCAAGTTAGTACCAGCAGCAGCATATTTCCTACCACCAGCTGCTCTCTCTCATCCCTGGCACACACAGGCTCCCAGCCCTGTAAGGCTCCAAGCCCTCTAAGCCCAGCCTTAGAGGGAATTCAGATCCTCTCCTGTCAAAACAGGTTGCCCGGGGAGGTGGTTGAGGCCCCTTCCCTGGAGATATTCAAGAGGAGGCTCGAGGAGGCCCTGGGCAACCTGGTCTAGTTGAGGGTGTCCCTGCTGACTGCAGAGAGGTGGGACTAGATGGCCCTAGAGGTCCCTTCCAGCCTGGACCATTCTATGAAAACCAGGAGGACTTTACATGACATCTCTGACCAGCAGCTTAAACCTGAGACAGGAGCCAAGAGGGAAGAACTGCAACCCTGGGCAGCTTCAAATGTCCCTGCCCCAACAGCAAGTGGTGTCCCCACAGCTCTGTGGACATGGTATATGTGCAGGAATTTGGGAAGCACTCACTGCTCATGATTTTCCAGTGTCCTGCCATTAGCTCCGCGCTGCTGAGCGGTCACCTTAAGAAGGGAAAACCTCTGCAGTCCCAGTTTTCTGCTACCATTTCTGGCAGTCCTTCATCTCCAGCCAATAACATTCTGGCAGCAAATGGCAAATTAATGATCTAGGAAATTTGTTGTTCCCTCATACCCTTTTGGAGTCCTCTCTCACCCCTCTTCTGGCCTCTCTCCAGGTGAGGACTTGGCCGTACTGGTCAACACATGGAGGAAAGCAAGAGAAGGAAAGACAAAACAGCACCCACTTCCCATCGCTGGAGCTGTGTGAACTGGGTCAGCACTAACCTGAATTCCGAATACCTGGGCAAGGAGGCTTTGGAGTCACCAGCCCTTTGACTTTGGTGCTGGCCATCACCACCAGCAGCTTGCTGTGGACTCATTACCACAAATGACTCAAGGGTCCCCAAAGAGGATTGAGGAAAGCTCATCCGGGGCCCTCTCATGCAGCTGGTGGCCACTAACCCTTCTACTAGGCTGAACCACATCCCCAGCCACCAAAACCTTTCCCCCATGCCTGAGATCACCCTCAAAGCTCTCACAAAAGCCAGGCAGGAGGAAGCAGTCCACCCTGGGCCTGCCACCAGGCACAGGGAACTCATTAAATTAACTCATTAACTTCGTAGCCACTTCATACCTTCTGCATCCACGGTACAGAGATCTGTGCTGTGATCTTTATCCCCTACATGCAGTAGGTTGCAGGAGGTGCCTGGAGTATGGCAATGCCATTGCCCCAAGTTCACGAGCCATCTGACCACCACAGAGGCTGTGCATGCACACCCATGGGTGGGCTTGTCCTCTTCTCCAGTGCGTGACTGGAAATACACAACTCCATCCATCCCTCGTGCCGCCTTAGCTGTTTAACAAGCGAACCCGACAATTACTTCCAGCCCTGGATAAAAATCTCCTGCCCCAACGCTGTTAAATTATGTAGAACAAGATTATAATTACAACCTAAAAAAAAAACCAACCCCAGACTCTACACTTAAAGACCATTGTTCATATTGCAAAAGCAAGCACTCAAAAGTTACAAAACGCCAGAAAAAACACTGTCTGAGAAGCCTCCATGCAGCACCACATCACGATACAGACTCTAACCATACAGTGATATGTCATTTTTCATAGGACCCCTGACCCCACCCCAGACTAATGACATTCAGTTAATGAATTGTTCTTCAACATCATTTTTAACCCTCGTTGCCCAGCATGTGTCCTCAATTCCTTATTGCACCACTGCCAAACGCTGCTCTGGCAGCAGAACTGTTTGGCTCCTTCCACAGGGCACAAAGCAGCTCCATCCAGAGATGGCCAAGCAAGCCATCCAGCAGCCCATGGCCACCAAGCAGCCCAGCTCGGAGGTGGACACCAGCTGGCACTCAAATTAAGCTCATTTCCCATGGCAGAGCATCATGCAAAGATATCTACGAGGGTCTGGTTCCAAAGACGGGGTTGCAGCCAAGATGCCACATGACCAGAGTAAGGATGGAAGAGGAAAATGTGCCTGATGTTCCCTTCTCTGGCCATTCTCCACATAAAACTGTTGACACAGAGACTTTACAGCCACCAGAGACCACGTTTGTCCAGTTCTTCCTGGCCTTACCCATATGCCACCCCAAGGATCAGGGTGTTCGTGCACTTGAAAAAGCTGGAACTGATCAAAACCAGCCACCAGACCCAAAGATAGACCCAGATTCTTCCCAGAAAATCCCCACAGTGAGCCATGAGCATCCACCTGGATTTACCACCAGCTGTCAACCGGCCACAGCTGTGGTGCACATCACCATATTGTAGCAAAATGGGGTGAAACAAGATAAGGCAAAGCAACAACTGGGAAGAACCGAAGGAAAACTAATTGACTTAACCTGGATTGTTTAAAAAAAGTTTTCCCCTGGTGAGTCCTGCTTCACCAACAGTGGAGACAGAGAAACAGACTCACTCTCACTGCTCCTTGTTTTCACTGTCTCTATTTTTAGAACTTTTTTCCCCAGATTTGGTTTGAATCTGGCAAAGTTCCTGCTCAGTGACTCCAGGATGCCTCCAGCATCGGAAATATAAAGAATTAATGCAACCTCAGCCCGTAACACATTCCCACTGCGTGGCATCCCATTTCAAAAACAAGCATATACAACCTGCAAAGCACTGAGCTTTTTGAACTGAAAAATAATAAATTACATTTACCTTCTCAATATTGCACGGCTCTGTAGAAGATGAGACAGGCCAGCAGCGTGCTAAGACAGGGACTGTGGAGCTGTTCAAGACTTTCCTGCACGTCCTCCTGACTGGGGGTTTCAAGCTGGACCTGAGCCTCACCTTCTAGGTGAAATCCTAATGGGGAGAACTTTGTAGAGTAGGGCTGATGGGTGGACTGCAATCTGCTTGTACAACACGCATCTTCTCCCAGTGATGAAAGACAGTGCCCTTAAGGACTTCCTGCTGGCCTTTTAATTGAGCTGTTTAAACTGATAAATCCAGCCAGGGAAAAGTACCCTAGAAAGCGTGATGTTTTTAATAAAGAGAGGGCATCCCACCCCATGCACCACCCCTGCATGGTCAGGAGGTCTTTTAGAAGATGGGCTGGCACAAGGAGAGTTTTTAAGAGTTATAGTGTGTTGTCTTGCAGAAATGCAGCCTATGAATGCATACACTTGTGCTTCTGAGCGGAATGTCCTTCTCATGAATTTGGGGACCCACTTTCAGTTGTGGAGGGTGGCTCAAGCCAGCAAAACGCAGGTCTGTCCTGCAGAAGGGCTTTGCAGCTAATCATGACGCAGCTAGAAGTGTTCCTTCTGCAGGGTGCTTTCTGGGAAAATGAGTAATAAGTTCCAAGCTCAGTGCATCCAAGGTTTGGGTCAAGTTTTGCTTTTAAAAGGCTGCTACAACATCCACCAAAACCCAACCACTCTCCAGCTACTGGTGGTTGTACCCCAAGGTTGGGTCCTCCTGAGGGGGTCACCAGGCAATATCCACTCCCTCACATGCTCTCTTTGGCAGAGAATAAACATTTTCCAGCCTGTTCCATCAACCAAGCATCTTCTGTGCATTTTGGAGGGACCCTAAAGCTCTCCAGCTCAGCTTATCTTTCATTTTTAAATTGCCACACGAGTCAGCAGGATCTATATTGGCCTGGGGTCTGTGGGACCAGCTGACAGCACAACTGACCTGCAGGATTCCACAAAAATCCCACTTTAACTCCTATTTGTGTCTCTCACTTCATTTCACTTGATGCTATCCCCTGTATTTGACCCTTTCTCTTCCTTTTCCTGCAATTCCTTAAGCAGCATTAAGCATCCCAGCAGCTCCCAGCCCAGATTTGTAGGGAGATACCTGCTTCCACAGAGCAATTCTGCCTTGCTCTGGCAGAGAATATATAAATATATATATAAATCCCTCCTGCTCCTGCTAGAGCAGGGGAGTGCTAAAATATTGAAGCACATGAATCTCAATCAGCCTGAAGTTTAAAAAAACCCAAGAATTCCCTGCAGGAGCAGTACAGTTCCTTCCTCAGAGAGCTGCTGATTAGCAAGGTTAATTGCGTACCTGCCAACAGCACTCAACGCCAGTTTGCCCATGCCTTGTCAGGGAGAAGCACTGATAACAGCATCCTTGTTATCCTTGGGTGTCTAATCACGCACCAGCAGCTACAAGCTCCTGCTCTGCCCAGCTGGACTGGGAATTTGTGAGTGAGATGATCCAGAGCAACTCCAGTTGGGCAACTCAGTTCATCACTGAGCCACACCAGTGCCTCCCAGTACCACCATGGGTGCACCAACTCTGCCCTGTGTGCCAGCAGGGACAGACCTACTGGCCACAAAGAGGTTGAGTGGTGTTTGTTAGGGGATCACATCCCTCAGCCCGGCCTGGACCACTCGGGCAGGACAGGGACAGCCCCATCCTCACACGCAACCAGTGAAAGGCTTCCCCAGTAACATCCCCTCCTAGAGGTACCCGAGACATTTCTCACAGAAACAGGATAACCAATTTTGCTTTTCACCAAAGTGTTTTTCTATCAGATAATAGCATATCTTATCCCAAAATTTTCAAAGGGGGTTGTGACAGTATCAATAACATTTTAGCTTAAAAGCTACAAAGAAGGGCATTCGACCTCTTTGGGTGAGGCTTTTCTGTTTGCAGTTCAAAGGAACACGTTCCCGACTTTATTTTCTATTATAAACAAATCAAACATCCTTTCAGTGTCAAAACAAGACATCACCCCGCTGTGGTGTTCACACAAACCTGAACCTGAGGGAAACCAAAAGCCAGACTGTCACACGGAGCAATAAATTCTGGGCTCCAGCTACTACTCTCGGAGGAGGTATTTCATGCTGCGAACGCCCCTGCTCACACCACCACACTATGGGGCACGAGGGAAGCATCTGCAGCCTCTGGGGAGGTGGGAATTGCAGAGCAAAAGGGCAGTGGTGACCAGGGAAATACCTGCTGCCTTCAGCCCAGGGGACTTGGAGACCTGAAGGACTTGGCTTTTGTCAAGGGCAGCTGGTTTTGGCGCGGAGCAGAGACTGCAGCAGTAACAGCTCAGCAGGGAAAAGGCTCGAAGGCTGGGTTTGAAAGCTGAAATGGGCTGTTTCAACTGCTCCCAGGTCCCAGGGAGCAGGGAATGGGCTGGATCTGGGTGCTGGGAGGATGTGAGGGGCAGAGGAGCTTCTCCCAAGGGCTGCCAAGGGGCTGAGTGGTCCCATGCAAGAGGGGAAACTGAGGCACATTGCCTTCAGTCAATGGATAATAGGCAGTTATCTTACAGAGGCACGTTTTTCAAAGCTTGTGTCCTTGGAGTCACAGTTTGCCTTTGTCTTTCTGGCAGAAGACACGACTTCAGTGAACGTTTCAGAGTACAGGCTGTCATGTCCAGCTCATACCGTGGTGCAGATGTTGGCAATGGAGCAGCTACCAGCCCATTCCGCTTCACTGAACCACCTTTGAAACGAACACGGAACTCAGGGCTTTTTTGTTGTTGTTGGTTTTTTTTTGTTTTTAAAGAGCCCAGAAGAGCAGAGAGACCTCACAGCCAGCAGTTTTAGAGGCTGGGCTCAAGTCATTTTGCAAATTCAGGTCCTGAATGCCTGACAGCCCTTCAGAAGCAGAAGAAACATTTGTAAAAAGGCTGAGCTGTTTGGGCTGTGGCTGCCAGCCAGCACCAAGACACCACACTGGGCTGAGAGCCCTCATTACCAGCCTCCCCTTGGGCTCTGGGCTCCAACTGTGTTTGCATCTGCCCCATTGAGCCACCAAGCAGAGCAGGACAGGCCACCAGGGATGCACAAAGGTTTCCACCTGGCCAACCTGGGCAGCACAGCACCAAGACCTGTGTAAGAACTCATCTTCCAGATCTGCTCAACAGGCAACACTCAACACAGCTCTGGGAGAAAAAAAAGCAAGGTTTCAAACCATCATCCTCTAACAGCAAAGTAACTGATAACAGCAAAAGGGCCATTTGAATATATAGATTAGCTAAAAGAATGAAATTACCTCTGCTTTTAAAAGAATGGATACTAAAGGCCTATGGGATACCCAGAAAGAGTAGCCTGGGACACAGGTGAGCTCCTCCCTCCTGTGAGGATGGTGAGAGCCTGGCCCAGGTTGCCCAGAGAAGCTGTGGCTGCCCCATCCCTGGAGGGTTCAAGGCCAGGCTGGATGGAGCTTTGAGAACCCTGCTGTAGTGGGAGGTGTCCCTGCCCAGGGCAGGGGGGTTGGAACTAGATGATCTCTAAGGTGCCTTCCATCCTGAACCATTCTGTGATACTCATAGTCCAAGCTAGTCTTCTCACCTTTCTTCTCTGCTTTACAGAAGCGGATGTTGGAGCTGTACCCACAAAGCAGGACTTCTTCTACATGAGCTGGGCCATCACCCCCCACATTGCTGCAGCGTGTCCCAGGCACGGAGAGCTGTAGATTAGCTGCATCACTGCTCATCACTAAGAGCCCTTCACAGCAGAAACTCCAGGAATTTAATCTAGACACCTCAGCCAACTTATCAAAAGTGTTCAAGATGTTTAGGTCATTAAGCAGCAATAGAGAATAATAAAAAAAACCCAAACCACCAAAGCTCCCACGTCATTACTATTAACTGCAGTGTGCTCTAGAGCTTCGAGTTTCCAGGCAAAATGCTGCATAGTAAAGCCAAGGGAGGCATCAAAAGTGGAGAGGGAAAGGTCACCCAGAAGGTGAGAGCAGAGTCACTCGGAGTCAATGCATGTACATGACCTCTCCAGCAGCCTCTCTGCTCATTTACTTAATCAGCTTTTCAGGGTGAGTTTAATGCTGGGGAATTCAAAGCCTAAAGAGCAGCCAAGAGACCTCAGCATCCCTCCCTCGGCCCCGAGGTGGGAGCGGGGCAGGTTTCCCAGGGCTGACTGTGCCAGTGCCCCTTGCTCCTGAACCCAGCATCGCCAGGGGTCTTGAGCACAGGCTGCCAAGCTCATCTCACAAGAATTTAAAAGAGTGGAGGTGGCCTAGGAGAGGTGACCCAGATGGTTTGTATCTGAAGAATTCAGCCTGCAGCACTGGTAAGCTAGTGCACATATTCACTCCTCGTAGTTCAGCAGAGCTTGGCCTCTCCACCCCATCAACCCCAACACTTCCTCGCCTTCACAGAACATCAAAACACAAACTGGCTACTACTAAACAAAAACAGACTCCCTTAAAATGTGGTTCCTTCTGTTAAAGCTTTGATTACACAAGAAAAGCATGCCTCTCAGGGAAAGAAATGCATTATCAAGAAAATTAGTAATTCAACCCAGGTTTCCCCAAAACTTTGCCATAGCCAAGGTAGCTTCAAAACATCCAGAACATCATAAAAAGATGACATTATTCCTCAAGCTTTGTGAGGGAGCTGGGGGTGTTCAGCCTGGAGAAGAGGAGGCTGAGGGGAGACCTTCTCACTCTCTCCAACTCCCTGAAAGGAGGGTGTAACCAGGGGGGGTTGGTCTCTTCTCCCAAGGAACGAGCAATGGGACAAGAGGAAATGGCCCCAGGTTGCCCCAGGGGAGGTTTAGGGTGGACATCAGGAAAATTTTTTTACACTGAAAGGGCTGTCAAGCCTTGGAACCAAGCTGCCCAGGGCAGTGGTGGAGTCATGACCCCTGGAGGTAGTTAAGAGCCAGGCAGACATGGTGCAGAGGGACATGGGGTTAGTGGTGGCTTTTGTCAGTGTTGAGTTGATGGCTGGACTCAATGATTTGAAAGGTCCCCTCCAATCAAGACAGTTGTAGGATTATAGAATTTAAGTCCTAATCCTGGCCCTGCTTTGCCCCACAACAAGAGCCTTGTGGCCCCCATTTGCCCCACCAGCCATCATGAAAGCCCGCAGTCAGAGAGCTGAAGGGTTAATGTGAACATTTGGGTGTTTATTTTAAGAAGAGCATAAAACCCTGACAGGCCATAATTACAGTGTTGATAAGCAGGGAAAGAATATTTGATGTTTCAAATATCACATGACTAATTGGTGCTGGAACAGCTGTGCGTGTAATTTGGGTGATGCGCGTGGTGTGTCACAGGCTCCAGCAGCACAGCAGAAAGGAGGGGGCTTCACCCCAGAGCTCCTTCCTCACTTGGGATCCACCCCTGCCATGCATCACCCTGACACCCCCAGCACACAGGGCTATCATCCCCTTATTGGAGCCTCAAGCTGAATTAAGAGTAAAGAAATAAACACCCATTTCTATGATTATCTCCCCAGACCAGGCTTCTCAGCAGAGCATCATGGACACTCCAGAAATGCTGATGTTTTTCAAACACTGGGTGTGAGACCATTCAGAGAGCCCTCAGAGGCTGTCCTGGGCTGTGGAGGGCAAGCTGGAAGGGGGATTTCTCTTCTTGCAAAAGCCATTTCTTCATCCATAACAGCAGCTTTTCTCTTTTCTGACCTAAAAATGGTAGGTGGTCTGTGTAGCAAAGAGCTCCAGAAACACCACTACCAAACCCAGAGGGACATGAATAAGCCCGTTGGCACTACCAGCCTTCCTGCCCCCTTCACAGGGAGTTGCTTCAAGCCAGAGTGAACCTTCATCCCCTGGTCCTTCTACATCTCTCCACAGTAGGAATGGAGAATTTTCACACCCATCCAGTCAGGATTATAAATGAGTTTAGACTTCTGTTTAAAAAGGGATATTTTATTCCTAAGATTGTCTCTCCCACTGACTTTGACTCTCCCAATTCCCTCCTTGGGAAAGGAGTTTCCATCCAGGTTCCAGAAGTGAGAGGAAACACATGAGCTTTTCTATCTTACATTGCTTCAGAATTACTTTTTACCTCTGTAGCCCAGGGGGAATTGTGAACTATTTTTAAACTAGAGCTTGGTGAGATAAGAGCCTTTAATTACTAGATAAAATGTGTGCATCAGGGTATGGAGTTAGGTTCTTTTTAAGCTTAAGGGAAAAAAAAAAAGGACTAGGGTATAATGGCAGTCACAACCAAGAGTTTGATATTCACCGGTGGGAGCCATTTACTTCTGAAAGGGGGAGAGAACACAAGGGACCAGCCCAAGGGCAAGCCAGGATGGGGCCAGTGACTTGCCACATGCAGCTACACACAGCCCCCCAGCACTCACCACCACCACCCAGTTCTGACTAGAGCACCCAGTTCATAGACAGCCCTTGGCAAGAGCACATAGTTCTCCAAGTGGAAAACTGACTCATTTTGCATGATCCAGACCCAGGTGCAGATGGGGAGAACGAGGCCAACATGGGGTAGTGTTACAGACACTTCCTCTAGGACAACCAGGCCATTCATTAGCATCTCCAGATATTACAGCTCCTTATTCTTCAAGCTTCACCTAAACCTCTGGTGTCATCCAGAGACAAGAGCTACTTTCTGCACACCCAGGGCCACCAGGGCGCCCACACAACCCTAGCAGGGCCATAACCTCCTCATAACAGATGGCTACAGCCAAACACACCCAACAGAAGGCATGATCCATCCACAACCTTCCTTATCAGGAAGCAGGTTTTACTTTTTAAAGAGCACCCCTGTACTGCCCAACCATCTGCCAGGCTGGCTGGGCCACCCTTATCTAGAACCTTCAGCAATTGCTGATTGAGTCAGACTAACAGCCTACAACTACAACAAACTATGAAGAAATCCATACCTTTCTTGAAGCACTCTTGGAAGACCTTTTCCACCAGCAGCTCCCTCTCTGACTGCAGAAGGAGCACTTAAAGCATCAGGGGACTCAGATTCAGGACTCTAAGCTTGCCAAAGCATAGCTGAGGAGCACACCTAGGAACCAGGAAACACAGACTGCAGGCAAAACTAGAAACCTTCTAAATGAAGAACAGCCACTGCCTCTGGTACTTTTATACTGCAGGACCCTGAGTGCACCAACGGGCCTTAATCATCCAAATTGTCCTCACCTGGGATCCCACCCACACACCCCTCACCATTGACCCAGCTGCTGCATTTAAGCTCTGTCCTGGAGTCTGTGTGATTAGTTTTGGTGTTGGTGAGTGGTTGGGGCTTCATGGCCTCACCATAGATCTTCTACTAAAGCATTATGTTATTCATCTGTGGTCTAGGAACTGTTTATTCTGGGGCATTCAGCTTCAAGGAAGGGTACCACCATCTTCAAGCTCGTTCCTGTCTCCCTCCCACTCTGGGGATGGTGCTGGGGGTCGTAATTTCACCTCTTTCATTTCGCAAAGCTTGCTGGTTTATTATAATTATGTTTTGGCTACGAGCTGCAGAAGAAGGAGATGATTATGGGTTTTACAATCTCTTAGAATTCAGCACAAGAGTCACGGAGCAGCTGTGGCTGAAGTGATGAAGTATTTATATTGCTGCTTTGCTGTCACAGGTGTTTCTCTCCTGGCGTAAAAAAAAAAAGCCAAGATCCGCTTGCGTTACAACCAATACGTAGGTGTACATTGATTAAATCTCTTGACACCTGGTCCCACAGCCAAGAGGAAAAACAACTGGTGGCTCATTCCCCCTTCGTGCCTTTATAAACTGGGCACGGCTGATGCGCTGTTATTGCGTCTATGCCGCGTGCGGCATTACTGCAGAGGAGTTTATTCCACAAATGAGGTTATAACACTGTATTTTCACTGGTAACCATCCGTGCAGGAGAAATTGGAGGTCTTTACCTAGATTTGGGGAGGGAGAGAGGGAATTGTTACCGTTTCTCATCTCTTCTTTTCCCTCCGGAAGCAGGATGCGTAATGCTGCGCCCACCACGTATTTCTTTGCATCAAAAACCAGTAAACTCCTTGTAGGAATCACTCTGGAGTAAATCTGCTATGGCTGAAGGTGAGATAATTTAAGACTTCATTTCAAATCCATTAATATTGATTCCTGAAGGCTTTTCTTCCCCCAAGGCTACAGATCAGGAGAAATGCTGTCAGGGTCTGGCAGCACCATGTCACCAGCAGCTCTTCCAGACTCGGGCCAGGACCTGGCAGCTATGGGGAGAACCTGTGCATCCCATGAGGCCCCTGTGGGCTGGGTGGCTTCTGCACCTTCTACCCAGAGGTTCTCAGACCTCTCTCAGGTAAGGTGACAACCAACAACGCTACTGTTTTGACTCTGTCCTGGTCCATAGGTAGCGTTGTACCAGCTTCACCAACAGAGGTATCAACTTCACTCAAGTTAAAGGACTGTGGCAATTCATGGGGGTTAAGGATCTCACATCAGCTTCTTCTTCTTGATTGTCAGGGGTTAGACAGGACCAGCAGCAGGGTTCAGCCCTTGTTGGGATCTAGTTCCCTGAAGTTTGGGCAAACTAAACCATCATGAGCTTAAGTTAAGCTCATGATGGTGACTCTAAAGCCAGGACTTGGAGACGCAAACCAAGCATCTTGAAAGCAGAATGAGGTTTAACGACAGCTGATGATCCAACTTTGAAGCAGATAAATTGCTTTGCAAAAAAGCTGGTACAGCCAAGCCCCTTTTCAATTACAGAAAGCTAACTCAATCAGCTCCTATTCTTTTTAAACAGATCCGCTGTGTTTAAATGAATGTGCATAATATGTGGTCCGTTTATTTCCAAGAACACTGCAGTGGAATTTGCTTTATGGACTCGCTGCAAAATCCCGAGTAAAAGAGGGGAAAATAAAAGATCAAGAGGAAGTACCCACTTTCTTAAAAAGAAAAGCCATTTTCCCCCTAAAAAGTTCAATTCATTTTGCTGTGGCACTTATTGACCTTGACTAAAACCCTTCCAGTGTTTGCCCAGGGGCTTTTCAACCAGCCTGGCAGAAGTTTCTACAGGGGTATCTGCAGGCCTGGAGGGGGATTTGCCAAGGGCACAGGGAAATCCCAAAGCTGAAGCTCCTCTTTGCAAGCGAAGGGCGGCAGCTTTTCTTACTGCTGTTAATTGTGGGGTGGAGGTATCTGTCAATGTCCTTGCTGCCTGTATTGCAGCACCGTCTCCAGATGCTGTACCCCCCTCCCAGTATGACCAGGATATACTTGATATGGCTCAAATGGGAAGATTGGCCAGCCCGGTCCAGCCTGTGGCCACCAGACCCTGCTGAGCATCCCCCATACCCCAATTTTGAGACATTTGTTAGGATTTGGGGGCTTTGTGGGCCCAGCCATTGAAGTATCGGTGCAAGCCATGAGGCAATGAATCCAACAAGGGTCCTGGGAGCAGAATAATCCAATTGGTCTCTCCTGCTTAAATATTTTGCTTTGATTAGGCAAAGAAAATAGGCCCTCGGTGGTTTCTACAGCATCTGAAAGGCTGGGAGAGCTGGGACTCTTCAGCCTGGAGAAGAGAAGGCTGAGGGGAGACCTTCTTCATGCTCACAAGTGTCTGAAGGGTGGGTTGAAGGAGGATGGAGCTGGACTCTTTTTAGTGGTTCCCAGTAACAGGACGAGGGGCAACGGGCACAAGCTGGAACACGGGAAGTTTAACTCTAATAGGAGGAAAAAGTTGTTCAGGGTGAGGGTGGCAGAGCCCTGGCAGAGGCTGCGCAGGGAGGGTGTGGAGTCCCCTTCTCTGGAGACCTTCAAGCTCCACGTGGATGCCATCCTGAGTGATGTGCTCTGGGCAACCCTGCTTTAGCAGTGGAGTTGGATGGGATGATCTCTAGAGGTCCCTTCCAACTCTGACAATTCCCTGATTCTGTGATCTGTCACAACAGCACTGGGCAACACCGTCTGTTGTGGTTGAAGATCTGAGTGTGAGTCACCAGAGGTTTGGGAGGCGGGGTGGAGCCCAGAAGAAAGCAGAAGGCTTTGCCAGCTCCTTTTTTATCTCCTGCAAGGACCAGCTTGGCTCAACCAGAGTTATTAGCTCAGCGGAGTGGAGGGATTTCATCCTTTGGCAGCTGCAAGCAGGTGGCTGTGCTACTTGGAAATGAGATAAGGCACAAAATGCCTGTTTCTGGGGTTTATATGGAGCTGCTCATTCCCTGTAGGTACCACCATGGGCAGCGTGGCTCCTCGCAAAGGGCCTGTGTGAAGATGCAGAACAACTCTAAGGCGAGATAATGCCCAAGACAAGGGATGAAATAGTCAAAGTACTGGGCAGAGTCTGTGCTTGTAGAGAGCCTGACACTATCTGTGTACAGAGTGAATGGAAAACATCATGTAAATGTAAAAGCACCTCTATGTTCACCATCCACCTTCCAGTGACGACACACGGACCGGACGCAGGCAAGGACAGCGGTTTGCCATGCAGAAGACTGTCTCTTCTCAAAATGCTTTCATTCTTGGGGGTTTTTTTTCAGTCACAAGTTGCTTCAGGTTGATTTATTATTTGGAGAGAAATATTTTGCTTCATTTTTTGAGATTTCCTCAACCTAGGGGGGAAAAAACCCCAACTCCCCCCCCCCTCAAAAAACACAGAGCCTGTATGTAAAACAGAACAAAAAACCACCCACAACCAAAACCCACTTCACTTTGACATAGTGTTTTTCATTCTCTTTTGCTGGTGTTAGGGAGAAGGTCAGAAGAGAAGCACAAAGAAGCAAATGATTTCCCGAGATGATTTGCAAAGCTAAATACATAACACACACCGCCCAAGTCCCTGTCTGTAGGGAAGTCAGTTGTCCACAATATACAGCGTGTAACTAATTAAACATTGCTCCTCAGCTGTTTTAAATGAAGATATAATTTTTTTTTTAAGTAACAGGTGCCTCATATCTGGTAGGTAAAACTATCTCTGGGGCTGGGGAGGACAGATATATCAGATTAATTATCAGCCAACTTACAGATTAATGTGGGAAAACGTCTACACTGGTCTTAAAAATGTGTGACTACTTTACACTAATTGGCAGTCAATTAAATTGTGGTAAAAAGTGCCCAGAGTGGACACACTCAGAGGAGAAGAATTCACTCTCTGTGCTGTGTATGTTAATTTAAAATCACTGCAACAGTCGTTTCAAAGCTAAGTCTTACCTGGTGGGACTGAGGATTAATCTTCAGTCGCATTCCAAGGGGGATAAGTATCCTGCTGTTAAACAAAGCCATTTTTTTTTCAGATTTCTAAGCTAAAAGAAAAAAGAGAGAGAGTTACAACCTTTGTGTCAGATTATGTATCACAAATTTGGTTTGTAAGTGACGGCTCTTTGCAGTTCTCCTCACCAAACCTTGCCATGGAAAACCTTTTTTGGGGGTGAGGATCTCCATTTCCCCTCTCCCCACCCTTTTCCTTGTGAAAGGAGGTGAATTACCCAGGGTCGGGGAGAAACTCCCTTCTCTTCCGTGAGGCTGCTCCTGCTCCTCCTCAGCACCGAGCTCCAAGATCCCATTTTTCTCATCTGGCTTGGAAAATTGAAAAGCTCAGCAGATAAAAAGTGTGAAAGAAGAATTATCAGCCACAGAGGGAACTGTATATGTTTTACTGCAAGAACCTTCATTGGGACATTAAGGGTATTTGCTTCACCACAAATTGTTATCATGTACGATATATGGATTTCTTTCAGACCCTTTTCTTCATTCGTTACTTAAAACAAAAGAAGAAGCGTAAACGATGCTCTGGGCTATGGGAGGGGGATCACTTTGTGGTGTCTGAAATTAATGTAAACTGAAATCAGCGCTTCAGGTGCCGAGGCCAAGTCCTAAAGTTTCCTATGATGTGAAGCAAAGAGCGAGCTGAAAGATACCCATCAAAACAGCCCATTTTAGCTGCACGGCTTTTTCGGGTTTCAAAAGCCAGGAAAGGTGAGATTATCGCAGCAGTTAGGGGAAGAAACTGAAGTCTCCTTGAGCTGGCACATCTAGATAAAAAATAAACCTGGCTGCAAGATGTCAATGAATAAAGCAAAATGGCAGAGAGGTGGAGAAGGGGGAGCTGCTCCACCTTCTTGCCCCTGAATGCCCATCTCCTGCTTCCACATGCAGCCCGGGCTAAATGTCCAGGCTAAGTGATGCCTGGGCACTGGGCTAGTATTTTGGGGCAGCTGATGTTCTCCATTCCTGTAGGAAAAGTCCTGGTTCTGTCACTATTTACTGATGTTTTCACACCAGACAGTTCTGGGGTGTCTGGGCCGTGTCCTTCAACAGCAAAGAGGTTCATAAGCGAGAGTCTTCTCCAGAAGCAACATGGGCACCCTCCATCTGCTTCAGATACTTCTGTCTTTAAATTAATGCTAATGGTTCCATTCTGGTCTAGAGTATCCTGTCTTCCCTCTGCACTGCTTCTTCCAGATGCCCACTCCACCCAAACCAACAAAAGAAGAGAGGTTTAAAACATCACCTTTCCCACGTGGAGAACTGCTGTCCTTCTCAGGAGGACCTTCCATTGACTCAGATAAGGCAGAAGGAGAGAAGGGGAGAAGTATAAAGGCCTGGGATCCAAGTGGACATAGTCCTCATTCCCACATTAATCTATGGGACCCAGGGCAAAGCACAGGTTCCTGTCTGCCTTGGTTTCTCACAGACGAAATTAGTTTGAATGTTACCTCATTGTTGTGAAACGCAACAAAAAAAATGCAAGAAAAATGGCAAGAGTTTAAATAGTGCAAATCTAACAACACGGGCCTGGGGGGGTCAGGGAAAAATAGGTGGCAGCCTGAGTTTTCATAGATGAAAACAGACATTTCCAGAGGAGAACCTCTGTTAGGTTGAGGAGGGGTTGGGGTTATAAGAAAATCACCAGCACCAGGGAATCTTCTGTTCTGAGGCAGAGGAGGTTTCTAACAGCCCCGTGTGCTTTGGTTGAGATCATTTAGTCTGTTTGGCTAGCAAATATCACCAGGTGCTGATAAGCTAAATTTCAGCAGACCTCAGCACAGTCAGCAGGGAGCCAGGTTTAGTCTGTGCTTGAACTTCATCAAAGCACATTCTTCCTTTCCTTTTTCCTTTTTTCTTTTTTGCTGTTGCCTGAAGTACTGCAAATACTTCTGATCCCAACTGGAATAAATAATCTCCCACAGCAAACACAAGCTGCCATCCCAGGTACCCGCATTGCACCGTCCCACGTCCCAGTGCTGGGTAGTTTGGAGGAGTCGTGATGACACATCCATCATCCCCACTCCCTTTGTACCTCCTCAACGTCCACAGCAATTCCCTGACGGACTGCGCTCGCAGCAGAGTAAACTCAGGGCTCTGCTGCTGCATCTGGGAGGGTGATGGTTCACCCCCATGTGCTGCAATTGGCCCTTTCATAGAATCATCATTCAGGTTGGGAAAGACCCTTGGGATCATCGAGTCCAACCATCAGCCCCACTCTACAAAGTTCTCCCCTACACCATATCCCCCAACACCACATCTCATCGACTCCGAAACACATTCAGGATGGGGACTCAACCCTCTCCCTGGGCAGCCCATTCCAGGCTCTGACCACTCTTTCTGGGAAAAATTCTTTCCTAGTGTCCAGTCTAACCCTACCCTGCTGCAGCTTGAAGCCATTCCCTCTTGCTCTATTGCTAATTCCTTGTGAGAAGAGACCAGCACCAACCTCTCTACAAAGCCCTTTCAAGTAGTTGTAGGGAGTGATGAGGTCTCCCCTCAGCCTCCTCTTCCTCCAACTAAACAGTCCCAGCTCCTTCAATCGCCTCAATTGATTTATGCTCCAATATTCTCCTTTGGAACCAGCACATCTTAATTTCTGGGCCCCAGCCCAACTCTTGGTGCAAGTTCACATCGTCCCAAGGTCACCACAGCGATCTGGCAAAAAAAAGGAGGAAAGGACATCTTTTCAGTGGGTGCAATTAACTTTCTGACACTTTCAAGTTGTTCCTTTGGGTGGAGCAGGGCAATTAAACCAGCTCTGCTGGGTCCGTTGTTTGGGGAGAACCTCCTCTTCCTCCAAGCAGCATTTTGAAGAGTTGTGACCATCTGTAGGTACCCCCAAGACCCCCGGTCTCTGGCTCCAGCCTCTGTGTACCTGACTCACCTCCAAGAATTCAAAGGAACGTGGCCATGCCACACCTAATTGATAGTGATGTTAAGAGACTGATCATAATTTGACTGCTAATTAAGGAAGATGGTTATTGACTTTAATGGGAGACAGACCAGGCTCTTGCATGTCTATGAAATAATGAGAAAGTACCGATGGTGCTGTCAGCACTGGGGAAATAATCACCATAATAATGTGCTGGGAAAAAGGCAGCTTCCTCTTGGAAAACCTTCAGTGGCAGCAAGAACTGCACCAAAGGAGAAAGGACTTTCCGTTCGCAGTCCCGGGAAGCCAGCTCTCAACTCTCTCTATAATTCACCATTGTTATAATAGGACTTACAAACCCCACAAAACAACAAATCTGGATTTAGTAGGAGGCCAATTCCCACTAAGTTATATGGGTAACTGGCATTTTTGAGGTGTGTCTGTAAAATGTCATTCTCCCCCCCCAACTCACTGCCCCCAAAATTCTTTACATTTAATAAAAAAAAAAAAATAGTAAAAAAAATCCTTTACTTTTAGTATTTTTTTGTGTGAGCTGGGGTCAGCCCTCCTCTGAGAGTACCACCTAATGCCCCAATACTTGGGAAAATAAAATGGAAAAGACAGAGCTTCCATGAAATGAAAGCACAAGGTCCCCTTTTCCTCCCACCTCCTTCATGCACAGGGATTGCCAGGGCAGGTGCTGGGCAGATATAACATAGAAGAAGGTCTCAGCCTGGTGAACTTGGACTCAACACAGGACAAGAAGCAGTGTGTTGTCCATGGTGTCAGGGAACTGTAGAGGGAACATTATTTTACAGTGATATTTGGAACTAAGTGGGGAAGTTACCAATTCCCCAAAATTTAATGCCTCAAGATTCCTCTCTACTCTCATTTTTTATTTCTCTCAATTCATCTTTGATCCATCGCTCCCTTTCTTAGAAGCAAAGGGGAAGGGGAGGAGGAAAGGGGTGTTCAAAATCCCCTCTGTCAAGGTCCTCACAATGCACTAAGTGCTCAAAAATCCATAAAGTTGGCCTTTGACTTTCAGCTGGGAAATCCATGTCATGTGCTGAGTATGGCCCCAACGACAAAAACCAACTTCTCCATCTCTGTGGCCACGGAGAGTATTGATTCCTTGCAGTGTTTCCTGGGAACGTTTGTATTCCTGCATGGGACTGTGAACATGGACCAGATGGGCTGGAAAATCTCCGACCCACCTCTTGGGCTGAATGAGATTTGTCTTTTTCAGCTGAATCCTTGAGACTGCACTTCCATTTTCAACGCCGACGCTGGCGTTTTTGATGCCAGCAGCTTGTTATTTTTCCCTTCCTTTTCTTCCCCAGGGACATTTATTTTTGATAAAAGCTGCAGGCCCCTCCCTTAGGAGAAGGGCACTGAAGCAGGACGAGATGGCTCCTGCTGTTGTGCACTGTCTCCAGAGTCACTGGGGAAGGGCAAGAACCACGGTAGAATCATTCAATAAAGAGGCAAAATATAGGACTGAAGAAAAAAGAAAGAAAAAAGCTTAGATTAAATAATTCTTCTATGTCCCTCATGTCTTCATCTATTTCTCAAAAGGTGTTACATGCAAAGCAGAAAACTGTATTACTGTTTGGATTAATAGAAGAGATGGACCATCTAATGCCATTCAACAGTTGGAACCAATATCAAGGTCCAGGTTTCGCAGCTGGCTGTGAGGGAGACGGGGAAAAAGTCACACACAGAATCTTCATGGTTGGAAAGGACATCTCAGGTCACCAAGTCCAACCACACACACACAAAACCCCCTACATTTCGGCCACTAGAGCATGCCATGGAGTGCCACATCTACATGTTTCTGAAATACCTCCAGGATTGGTGACTCTACCACCTCCCTGGGCAGGCTGTTCCAGTGCCTGACCACCCTCTCAGTAAAGTCATTCCTCCCAATATCTAATCTAAACATCCCCTGCTGCAACTTGAGTCCATTTCCTCTGTCCTGTCATTATTCCCTTGGGAGAAAAGGCCAACACCCACCTCTCTACAACCTTCTTTCAGGTGGTTGTAGAGGGCATGGAGGTCTCCCCTTCTCTTCTCCAAACCATAGAGTCACACAGATCTGGTTATTCACATTTTGGGGAAGGTCCACATCCAGCCCCAAGGCCTGTGTCTTCTTCCTCTGATCTCTTAACTAGTAGTCAGAAACCAAAGGTCTCTGCCTTTAAAGCCTTCAAACTTAATTCTTGATCTCCTGAGCTCTAAGCAAACAGGCAGAGACTCTTCAGGATGCAGGGAGGTCAGCCTGGACCAAAGCACAAGCAGGTCCACTGATAACACTAAATCTCTTGTGCAAAGAGCTGTGTTTTGGAGATGCTCACTCAGGGGGATGAAAAGCTGAGGTGGCTCCCCACCATGAATGGCTCCTCCCTCACATCTCCCTTGCCCTCCAACCTCCACCCCTTGCACCACCCATACCTGAATAACCACGTGAAGTGGCACCAAATGGCTGGCACCAGTTTGTCCCAATAAATCAGAGTGGGAAGCAGAGGGAAGTGGGAGCTCTTTGCTGTGTGGTTCAGCTGTTTTCTGCTCCTGGGGTGGCCACCTCGGTCCAAAGCATTACAGCCATCTGGGTTTAATCCACCTGCATAATCAGTCAGCATTTTGGGGGAAAAGCCTGGAAGCAAGCCCAGCGGTCCAGGACATTATGACTAATCATGAGAGGGTGTCGTGGTTTCAGCCAAATTTACCAAAACCAGACCGACAGATGGCCCTTCCTCCCCCCAAAAAGGAGAGGAAGAGGATAAGGAGATTTATGAGTTTAGAATGAGCTAAACTACTTTGATGAAGTATNTTTCTGCTTCCCACCCTCCAAAGGGGCAAATTCCCTGCCTTTGGTTGTTCCAGCACTGAGTCTAAGCCAGGGCCTCTCTGCACCATCCCTTGGGGTGATCAGGTCTGAGCACCCTGAAAGGGAACAGTCTCTGACCAACCTGCTGTTAATTTCAGAGTTTAATTAGTGAGAAGAGGCCCAGCGGAAGAAAAAACAACAAAAAAGTAAAAATTGTAAAACAGAAAACGGGTTCATTTTACCTCAAACCAGGACAGAGGGGAAATGGAGGGAATGGCGTGCCGGAGGGTACGGAGCAGTACAGTCTATGGAGCGGGAGGAATAAATTGCTTGCATCCCGGTTCTCCGCAAGGTGTGGAAGTTCAGCGGGAGGGAAGGCTGCCCACGTCTCGCAGAGGGAAGGCATGCAAAGGCAGGGTCACCTTTCACGGCAGAACTTGGCAGAAATTAGATGGCAGCCCATCCGTGCTCCGAGTTTCTCCACATCAGAGGGTTTGAATTGCAGCAGAATAATTCCGGCATCTGTAATTAGCGCTTCCATTAAATTCTCGTTGCTCTCGTATTAATTTCAGGAGTTTGGAACTGTCAGGAGTGTTATTAAGGGATGCCACCCTTGTCAGGAGCTGCAAATAAAAGTTGAGCTCCTGATTAAAAGTTTAGGGCAGCCCTCATTATTTGCTGCATCAGAAGAGGAGGCTTTTTGGGTTCCTCTTTCAGTCAGTGCTGCTTCACTGCAGAGGGTCTCTAATTGCTTCTCTCTCAGAGCTACTTATTTTTTTTAAAAAAAAGACAATTTGCTTTTCACATGCTCCTCACTGAAGCCAAATACAAAAATTCCCATTAGTGTTTTGAGCCAGAAAGGCACAGCGACACTGGGAAGGCGCTGGAAGGAGGTTTCCAAATTACCCACAGACCGGAGCAGCGAAGGCGCTGGGAGGCGTGAATCAGGCAGCCGTTCAGCCTTCCCCACCTTCACCATCACTCCTGGTTGACCCTTTGCTCTGCTGGCAGAGGCAGCACCGCCCATCCCTCCTCCCATCACCCCATGGCTTTAGTCCCACTGGGATTTCCTGCTCCTCATCAAGCGCTTTATCCCCGTTCCCATGTGAACCAGTTTGATTATTTGGCCTTTAAAAACACTGCTCTGGTTCCCTGGCTCCGGATCCAGCCACATCCCCATGGGAGGCGAGGGGTTGGTAGTTTTGGGGTGGCAAACCAGATATTGGAAAAGTTTTTATGCAAAAACCTTGCATTCCAAGGCTGCACTGTCTATATGCAGCCAGCACACACTGAAAAACAAGGGGGAGAGAGGGGCAGGTTGGCCCCAAACGGCTGTGCCCAGGCTAAAATCAGAGCTCGGGGCTGCTCACCGGAGCAGGCGCAGGGTTTTCAGCTAAACTTTAACCAGGAAATGAAGATTCGGATGGATTTAACCTCAAGGCAAACTCCCACCACACTTGTCTTCACTGGAAACCGGAGCTTGAAAAATTAAGGCGTCCCAAGTTGCCTTATTTATGTAAAGAAATGTAAAGAGTGTAAAGAAATGTGCAGAAAGGTTTCACTCACTTGGGCATTTACACATTTGTTGTTAAACACCAACCCAAAACACTGTTCCGTTTCACAAAACATACTTTTGGAGGGTTGAATAACAAGCTACTAAATCTGATTTGTCTGTATTTTTCCATCCCTACAGAGAGACAATCCGCAGCAGGGTTTTGGGGGGGTTTGGGTGTTTTTTTTCCAGTTTGGGCAGTAACCAAAGCAAGCAGGTACTACTCCAGTGAGCTGCCCCGTGCTTCTCATTCCATCTGATGCCCAACAGCCCCGAGGCCCGAGTCCTCTATTCCCTTGGTTCCTTTTTAATTACATTGCAATAAAATTTCAAGCAATCTAATTTTGCCAGAGGAAGCCCAGGGACCCTGTGGAAGGTGATGGGGGTCCAGCTATTTCATATTTGCTAATTACACCAGCACAAGCCTCTGGAATACTGTGCTATTTTTATTCATTCATGGGGAAAAACCAGAAGAAAGATAAAAAAACCAAACCCAAAAAAGCCCTTCCGTCTCGACGGGAGCGACTGCTATTTCATTCTCAAAAACCAGTCAATTCACTCTTTCATTTCTCAAAAAACAGCCGCCCTCTTCTGTTTCCAGGGGATATCACCACCTCTTTGGTTTGTTGGGGGTTTTTGTTTTGCTTTGTTTTGTTTTGGTTTTTGTTTTTTGAAATCCTAATGGGTCTGCTCTTGAAATCAAAATAAAATACCGCCGCTTCGCCCGCCTCGAAACAACAAACCTCTATCAATAAAGCACTGCCACCTTTCTTAAAGCCCCTGGAAATGGAGCAGGAGTAAATAAGAGCTTGAAATATGGGTGTAAGGAGGGAAGTGCTTGGGATTGCTAAAAGTATGTCTGCAGTGCCATCAGGAGGTGTGACCACAGCATGGGAAAGCGGAGGCTGAGCCGGCTGGGTCGGGTAGGACAGGACGGCCGTGAGGACAGACCACCGCTGGTGCCACAGACATGGGGACAACTGTATCTCGATGGCTCCAGGCACCCGTGAGAGCCACCACAAGGCAGGGTCACCTCTGCAACCAGCCCTCAGGATGCAGCCAGGGCTTCGGAGCCTCGACCCCACTGCAGACTGGGTGGGAATTCTGCATCCAGAAGGCTCAAACACACAAAACCACATAGCTGGAGATTTTTTTTTGATAGCCAATTAGGAAACCAGGGCCTGAGTCTGCCACGGGTGTGAGGTTGGTTGATGCTTCCCAAGTAGCACATCGCAGCTCCCAGCAAAGCTGCCAGACCAGCATGTACATGGGAAAAACGGAGCCCAGAGAGGCAGACACCAATTAATACGGGTTATTTTGCCCACAGAGGTGGTGGAATCTCCGTCTCTGGAGACATTCAAAACCTGCCTGGACATGTTTCTGTGCAACCTGCTCTGGGTGGACCTGCTTTGGCAGGGGGGTTGGACTAGATGATCTCCAGAGGTCCCTTCCAAGCCCATAGCATTCTGCAATTCTGGAATTATGAATTACTGTGACCTCTTTCTTCCCAAACTGGTCTCAGTTCTGTATTGTTC
>VZTM01027528.1:491750-512643 GCA_013400555.1 Jacana jacana
AAGATGGGTGGATGTACCCCTCCCTCCCAGCTTGGCTCTGGACCAGCACAGCCCCAGCATCTCCCAGTTCCTCTTCTGCTTTTCCCTTCATGACCTCCCCCACGTTGCACCCATTGGCTTTCAACATTTTCCTGCCATCTCAGCAACCATTTTCCATCCTTTGAGGGTGTCAAAGGGAAACTCTTTGGGAACAGCCTCAAAGTCCACAAAGCAGATGAAGAGCTACCATGATTAGCCCTTCAAAGGCTTCATTCCTGCAAGGTGATATTTGCTGCCATCACACAGCAGCTCCACAGATGCAAAAACACTGTAGCCACGATTTTTCCACCGTGCTGCATCGGGTTAAAAGGCAGCACTTCCAACGTGGATAAGTCATCTCTAATAAACAGGCATTGGAAAAGCCTCCAGCATAGAAACAATATTAAAGATTGAATCCTTCTGGGAAAGACACGTGGTGTCTGTCTGGTAAAAGCTGCTGCCAGCCACCCGACACTTGAACTGTGGAACATTAAGTTTTATCCCAAAATGCCAAACGGAAGCGGTGGTCCTGCGTGACGCAGCGCGGCTTCATTTCCTTAGGGAGATCTCGATCACCTTCAGCAGCACTCGCTGAGCACAGGGAGACCTCAACCAGGCTCCAGGAAGGCACTCAAATATTAATATTTGATATAAAGGCTCTGCAGCATGGACCACGTAGCTTCAGACTGGTAACCAGTGCTGCACGGGGCAGAGACAGGGGTCTGTACTCCTTAATTTTGATGCCAGCAGTTCAGGAAACCCCACCTCTGTGAAGGGGATTGCCCTGGAGATCTTTAACCAGGCTCAAAGGCTACAACCACCCCCACTGGAGTGGCCCAACCACGTGCTGATGACTCTCCTTGTAGGGTTAAATTCTGGTTTCTAAGCTTTGTTTTCAAAGAGGACTTGCAATCAGACTTACAGAAACACTGCAGCGATTAACGTCTGCTGAGACCTATGAGAATACCCAAGCACATTAAGGTGCCAAATGTTTTTAAATGATACCCATGGCCTATGCCAGCCTTGTGTCTTGGCAGGGTCACAGAATCACAGAATGATATGAGGTTGGAAGGGAGCTCTGGAGATCATCCAGTCCAACCTCCTGCCCAAGCAGATCCACCCAGAGCAGGTCACACAGGAATGTGTCCAGTCGGGTTTGGAGTGTCTCCAGAGACAGAGATTCCATCACCACCTCTCTGGGCAGCCTCTTCCAGGGCTCTGCCACCCTTAAAGTGAAGAAGTTCCTCCTCATGTTTAGATGGAACTTCTGAAGTTCAGGTCTGTGCCCTCTACCTCTTGTCCTGTCACCGGGCACCACTGAAAAAAGACTGATTCCATCCTCCTGACACCCACCCTTTATGTATTTATAGGTGTTGGAGCTTCACATTTTCTGTCTCCTTGTTTCTATTCTCATTTCTTCCACCAATGGAAGGCGTCCCCCTCTGGGATGTGTACATTATATTCTCTTTTAAGTATCACAGCCTACAATCTGGACCCAAGGTGTATCTTTGGGTCCTGATACTGTAGGGAGGCACACTCTTATTAGGAAGGCCCGTGCTGTGTTCACCATGGGAATATTCTCTTGTATGCCAGTGACAATAAATGCCAGCTGGCATTTGGTAACCTCAGAACTCTTCATGAACCATCTCAGAGAGAGCTTGGCTGCTCATCCGTTTACCAAGCAGTCTGTTAATTGGGCAGCCTGACAGTCGCCATAACCACGGCTTCACTTCCTCCTAACACCCTTCCTTAAATCAAGACAATGCCTTTGAAGTCAGTGAGAGGGAAAGGCGATGCTGGCTTTGTTCCCGCAATCAGAAATGCAAGTTTAAAGTATGCATGCTAATTGTCAAGACTGTTGCCATATAATTAGCATATATAGTCTGTACCCAAATTAAGAAGAACTCCCTTGGAAGCCTATTATGTCCTAATATATACCCAGCACGTATATAGACAGAGCTGCGGTCTGACCCACCCGTCCGTTTCTGAGCAGCTGCGAGGAGCTGCGTGAAGATCAATGCTAATCTAGATTAACAACGTGACTCCAGAAAGCTGTCCCACATATTAGACACCAGGAAAGGCCTCCGGGCTGAGGTGACAGTCTCTCTCCAGAGAAACCTGCTGAGAGGAGAGACGCCACCCCACGTGTCCACATCCACCTCGAGCTTCTAGAGCCTACCATCACACTCTGCTCACCCACCACCTCCGATGCTTCTCAGAGCTTCAGGTAGGTGGCTACAACTTGGGTTTTAACAGTTGGCATGTTTTCTGTGCCGAGCCTACCCTAAGGACAAGGGTTTACCCCAGCCCTGCTATGTTTTGCCCTTGTGGGAAGAAAGAGGAAGGGAAGGGGCTGTCTGCTCGGCCACCGATAACCATCCCTAAGCTCTCTGCACCCTCCCTGCCATCCCTGCAGCACCTCAGCCTCCAGGGAAGGCCGACACAAACCCTCAGCAGACCAGCTGGGGTCTAATCAGACATTATTTCAAGGGCAAAATTGCAAATATGGCAGCTGAACACCCCGCTTGGGACTGCAGGATGGGCAAAAGATGGTGCTATTCACTGCTGCCTCCCACTCCTGCCTCCTGGGTTTTCTGTGCCTGGGGTCACCCCAAGCTTGAAACATCTGTCTTATTTTTATTTATATTCTTCTGCTGCCACTTTCCTTTGGAACTTCCAATTGGTGAGAAAATACTCGGGGTTTGTGTAATAAAAGCAAACGTTGTAAAAGCTGCCGTATTCATTACGCTTCTGTGACTGTGTGACAGAGTAAACCCAAGGCAGGCTAGTCAAAAACAGGCCCCCCAAAGACATCGTGACAGAGACCAGTCATAGAATCATTCAGGTTGGAAGAGACCCCTGGGATCATCAAGTCCAACCATCAGCCCCACTCTACAAGTTCTCCCCTACACCACATCCCTCAACACCACATCCAATCTACTCTGAAACACAGTCAGGGATGGGGACTCCACCACCTCCCTGGGCAGCTGATTCCACTGACTGACCACTCTCTCTGTGAAAAACCTCTTCCTAATGTCCAGCCTAACCCTACCCTGCTGCAGCTTGCAGCCATTCCCTCTTGTTCTGTTGCTCATTGCCCGTGAGAAGAGACCAGCACCAACCTCTCTACAATGCCCTTTCAAGCAGTTGTAGAGAGGGATGAGGTCTCCCCTCAGCCTCCTCTTCCTCAAATTAAACAATCCCAACTCCCTCGATTGATCCTCATAAGCCTTATTCTCCAGGCCTCTCACCAGCTTCGTCGCCCTCCTNAAGCAGATCAACACTCCCACCCAACTTAGTGTCATCTGCAAACTTACTGATAGTGTTTTCTATATCCCTATCGACAGCATCAATGAAGATATTAAACAGAAATGGCCCTAACACTGAGCCCTGAGGAACCACTTGTGACCGGCCGCCAGCTGGATTGAACTCCATTGAGCACCACCCTTTGGGATCGTCCTTCCAGCCAGTGCTCGATCCAGTTGTAACAGAAAACACAAGAAGCCTCCAGCTCTTGGCTTGGCTACCTTGGCTACCAAACAGAGCAGCCCAAAATCTCACCTGACAGAAATAAATGCAATACCCTGGAGACTGACTGCGTTGCTCCTCTCCCTGAATGCAGACCTGCTAATCCAAACAGCGCCCCGAGCATCGCTGTTACACAGGCAGCGGGTGCTTTTACAGCCAGCAGCCACTTGTCTAACAGTCCCACTTATTTGGTAGCTTGGCCATTTCCTAATTAAGCCCAAGACCGCTCTTAACAAGTCCCTTAAGTCTGAAGGATTCTGTACAGGCTCCCCCAAATATCAGGTATTGACTAACACATTGTCATTGCTGCTGGTGCGCAGGGATTTTGCCATTTGTCTTTTCGGAGGATTTTCATTAATACCTTCCCCCTTTTTGAGACTCCTGGTGACACACAGGCTCACACGGCGCTTTTCACACTCTCACACTCATTGCTTTTAGTTAAGCCCATAGTTTGGCTTCTTCAGGTAGCAGAGACAGGCCAAATGCAGCACATTTTGCAGCGTGTTTAGTTTATCATTTCTAATAACCCTGCACCTCGTTCTCTCATTCACAGTACTTCCTTGTACCTTGATACTGAGAAACAAGCCCTAGCTTAATACTTCCTTTCTTGTTTGTTTGTTTTAAACATCTTTATATGTGCAGCAAACACTTGCCAAAGACACTCACTAGTCTCAGATAATATACAGCGGATAATCTTCCTATCTCTCCTTACCCTTGTGTAATTCCACCGACTTTAGATCGATCTGCTCTTGTTTCAGGCAGGTAGAGAGGTGAAGCCAACCCAGAGGAATAAGGCCAGCTGAAAGCGTGTCATCCACTGAAGGATTAGGCCACTAAATTCTAGGTATTATCTGTTACAGCAGCTCATTTCTGTTCCAAAACAGACAAGCAGCATTCAATCCAAATGCTTTGGGACAACTCGGAATAGGAACAGCGAGAATTTAGGCAAAGTGGACATAAATGAATACAGAAGAGCCTTGGGAACCTGTGCTGTGCAAACACGCCCCCTCTACAATCCTACTAAAAACTCAGGGGTTTTTCACCTCTCCACTAAGATTTAACAGCTGAAGCAACATAGAGAGATCTCTCTGACAAGTTTCAGGATTTTTAAACCCTGCACTGAAGTCCATTTCCCAATATATTGTAAGGGCATTATATAAACAATGAAAATCCAACAATTATTCATAGAATTGTTTTCCAAAACCCAGTCATTTTCATCAGGCCGTGAACATGGTGGCTGAAGGGAGATGCAGCAGGGTCAGCAGCCTGGTATTTAAAGACTTTGCATTCAATCTTCCTTTTCAGCCACAGGCTTTCTGGGAAAATCACTTTTTTTCCCCAAAAAACTTTACTTTCTCAGCTGTAAAATGTTGCCAGACAATTAAGCGAGATCCTTAGACACCAGAGTAATTGGAGAAGCAGAAGGAGGGCTATTGATGCTTTGAAATCATACAATTAGTCTTAGATTTTCATCTTTTTTTTTTTTTAATACTATTTCATTTGCTGCCTAATTTAACAAACGCCTGTGAATTAGGCAGGGGAGCACAGGGACACATCCCTGTTCACAGTTGTACACTCAGAGCTGTGCCTCAATGGCACCCACACACCCTAAACGTCCCACGTGTGCCACCAGGACACTGCCACTGAGGCCAACAGCTCACTGCAGCACCAAGGGACAGCAGTGTTTCTCTCTCTTACCTGGGCTGAACCCAGCAAACTGCTGATTTTCCCTGCTTCAAGGCTCCAGTTCAGAATGTCCTTTCTGTTTGGAAAGTCATTTACGCTGCATAAGCATCTGGCTCCTCTGGAGCCCCCAAGTAGTGAAAGAAGGAAAGAGGACACTGGCAAAGAAACAGACGTGCAAAAGTGTAAGGATCAGGCTCAGCTTGTCCCCACCTTTGTAGAGTTAAAAGTTGAAAGTCATTCCATGGTCAGCCTGGGGCTGTTCCAGAGCTCGTGATATTTGCTGGAGGGGAAAGCACAGCTCGAAACACAGCCCTTCTGGTTCTCATCCTGTCAAATGTTCTCCCAAGCCCTTCTGAAGCCAAAACAGCTCAGAGGAACGAATTCTACACTGGACTATACTCCTTCATCAGCACATTGAAACCCATCGCTCCTGTAGTCACCCTCAACGCTCAGCTGTAAGTCCATTCAGTCCAGCCCTATCACGAGCAGCAGCGGTACCAGACATTAAGGCTGTACAATGATAAGAGCAAGACAATTTATTGTATACTGAAGAAAAAAACAACAAAAAAAGAGAAAAAAAGTATAATAATTTTCATCAACTATTCCCTCATGGGGGGTCAGTACAATACAAAGAAAATAAGGACAAATGTACAAAACCAACCTGACAAGAAGGCTCTAGATGAAACGCGGTCAAAGCACTTGCAAATGATGTTGCTGAACGGATGCAGAATGAAATTAAACCAAGTCATTTTTCCCCTGCAAAACACAGGCTGAAAAACTGATTTTGCTTTTAAAAAGTCACAGTCCTGGCTCTACCTGCAGATACTTCAGATAAGAAGATACGATTTTAACTGTGATTTTAAAGGCGAGATTCCCAAAACGACCGTTTGACCACGTTCATTTGAAAGCAGATTTTATTTTCACTTCCCACTCCATACAGAGGGCAAAGAAGCCAGCCCAGCCCAGTACAAGAGGAGCTCGACCACGAACTTCAAAGAAACCAACTCCAGACTTGTCCATTTTCCTTTAATCCTTTGGCAACCATGGCGTTTGTTTTTCCATAACCAGCATGTCCATCTCATCCGATTATCCTTGTATACAAGCTGGCAAAATTTAACCAACATGAAAAAGAAAGAAAAAAACAAACCACAAAACAAACCACATCTGAGAAAACATCAGCAGTATGAAATTCCTGAAGGGCTTCAAGGCTTGCTCCTGCTCGACTAAAGGCGACGTACTTAGAATCATAGAATCATTTAGGTTGGAAGAGACCCCTGAGATCATCGAGTCCAACCATCAGCCCCACTCTACAAAGTTGTCTTCAAAACCCGTTCTAGCTGGAGCAGGACCAAAGCCATACAGAACTAGATACATATTCCTCAAAAAGCAGACCCTCACATGTTGTAACCCAAAGGTAGAAGACAAATTTTAGCAACGTACCTTGCCTGGCCTTAGCCAATAAAATAAGATTTTTGGGAGGGTATTTCATTTACTCCTGACCTGAGCAAGATTCCCCTGGATTACAGTGAGAATGACACCTAAGTATCGTAGCGAAAGGACGTCATGCATTAATAAGCCAAAAGATGAATCCGTGCTGATGGCAACAGCTTTCCCTTCTAATGCCCTAGAATGAGCACCTAGAAAAGGGAAAAAAGACAAGAAGCTTTACAGGAAAACAAAAAAATCTGCATTTTCTTACACTGATGCCTGCCCAAAGCAACTCCACAGGGGTTTTTCAGGGTTCCTTTTGATGTACATGAAGAAAGCAAAACGTCAAAAGTAGACCAGCGTTAGGCCAGGTAATACCACATTTACTCATTAGTACAGAATGCAAAACAACAGCTAATGCTTCATACAAACAAAACGGGATCACCCTCATACTCCTCACAAATACATGGATTCCACATAGTTTACTTCCTTGCCTTAAAAGAAATGCTTAAATGTAATACGAACTTCCTATGTCTCTAAAAATCTCATTCCAAGTTACCAAAGGAACCACTGGAGGGAAGGGGGGGAATAAATAATTAGAAATGGACACTCTAGAGTGAGTTGTAAGGAAATACCCATTTTGTCTGGTGTGATAAGAAGCAAAGAAGATCAAACTGTTGGATTTGTGGTGGTTTTGGTTTAGTTTTTTTTTGTCTGGGGGTATTTTTCATCAGGGAAAGCAAACAATATATATAGAATCATAGAATGGGTTCACATTGGAAGGGACCTTAAAGATCATCAAGGTCCAAAGCCCTGCCACAGGCAGAGACACTTCCCACCAGAGCAGGCTGCTCAAAGCACTTAATACAGCCTGGTCTTGAACCTCTCCAGGGATGGGGCAGCCACAGCTTCTCTGGCCAGCCCAGGCCAGGGTCTCACCACCCTCAGAGAGGAGAATTTCTTCCTAATATCTCATCTATATCCCTTTCTTTTTTTCAGTTTATAACCCTTCCCCCTTGTCCTATGGCTATAGTCCCTGATCAAGAGTCCTTCCCCAGCTTTCCTGTAGGTCCCCATTAGGGACTGGAAGGGGCTCTAAGGTCTCCCCTGAGTCTTCTCTTGTCCATGCTGAACCCCCCCCNGTCCATGCTGAACCTCCCCCCAATTCCCTCAGCCTGTCCTCACAGCAGAGGGGCTCTAGCCCCTTGCAGCATCTTCGTGGTCTCCCTCTGGACGCCAACAGATCCTTGTCCTTCCTGTGCTGAGGACTCCAAAGCTGGATGGTAGGACTCTAGGTGGGGTCTCACAAGAGCAGAGTAGAGGGGTAGAACCTCCCCCTCACCCTGCTGGCCACGCTTCTTTTGACGTGGCCCAGGATAGGGTTGGCTTTCTGGGTTGCCAGTGCACATGTTGAGCTTCTCAACCATCAGCACTCCCAATTCCACCTCAGGGCTGCTCCCAATCCCTCCCCTGGGGGGAAAAACATTTTCACCAATATAATAAATACCTGTTCTCATCCAAAAGCGAAGTGCAATGTAGAGTTTTCCATTCAAACAAAAACAACCTACAGATTAATGCCTTAAATATTAACAAATCAGTTAGTGGTCAGCACAGTAAAATAAATATGAACACATTGATTTATATTTTGTTTCTAGCAGCAAAGTTCATTAACCTACTGGCCAATGTGACAGCTTCTCAGAAGTCCTATTTCTTGGGTTTGGTGCTTTGTTTAACATGAGAAAAAGGTTCAATGGGTCTGGAAAATGGTACTACAGCTGTACAGTATTCTCTCCCGCCCCACCATGCATTTTCAATATGTGTTTTGAAGACTGATTTGGAGAACAGCTTTCACACCAAAAATAAAATCAGGGTCCACCTGGTTTCTCGCGCTGACAAGCCTGAGTTTGGATCGGCCTGAGCCCTAACGATATTAGTGAGGTGGGGTGTTCTCTCTTTGCAGTCAACAACTTTCTGTGCTGGAGGGAGAGTAGGAAGATCACAAACCATTAGGCAATGCTGAAGAGGGAGAAGCAAAATTTGGTCACATGTAGGGAAGGGCTACAATAGAGAACTGGGACAAAGCGAGTCTCAGCTGCTTCTCCCAGCAAGAAATCGTTTTTCTCCCATGTAGGAAACCTGTCCTACTCTTGTCACTTGGGTGCCACTGCCTACTTTATACCTGCTATAATAAATTCTCAGGATGATGACATTCACTTGTTCTACTCCCTTGAACAAAACAAAGCAGCTCCAGGTCTCTCTGTTCAGGGCGGGCTCCAGCCATTCCTTAAAACCAGGCTTGGCTCCGTGCAGAGAGGAGCTTGCAGGAACCTGCACCTCCCTGGCACACCCTGGTGTGCTGCAGCATGTTTGCACCAGGAGGTAACAGCACATGGAACAAACTCAGTTTTGACACCTCCAGCAGTCACTGGAAACACCAAATAAGGCCAAATGATTGCTGGGCTAGGAGCAGGAGCAGCAACCAAAGGAAAGCGGGGAACAGTTGAGTTTGGGGATGCATGAAAGCAGATGAAAATGCCTTTGTGGTCTTAGTAATGAGCTAGACACCACCAGAACCTACAGCTCATCCAATTCTTTTACAAAGTGTTGTCTTTCTGCAACTAATTGCAGCCTGTGGGAAAGGCCACACTGTAATTTACACAGGAGGGATGTTTAACCGTAACGCGGGGATGACTCTCCCGAAAAAACACAGCGTGGGTAAGGCTCATCCAGCTCCCTCTCTCCTTGCACAGCCATGTCAGACAAGCAAAACAAAAGACAGAACACAGAAACACAGCCCTTCCTTGACAGCCAGAGCTGAGGGGGAAAGGCTGACGAGAGATTTTTTGCAAGGGGAATGTTCTTCAAGGCCACACAGAGGGTGAGCCAGGGGCAGGAAAGCACAGAAGAAACAGATTCACAGGCTGTGGAGACTGCTCAGTGAGCGCTCTGCAACCTGGGCACCCATCGTCCTACTGCCAGCACACAAACCCTATTTAACTGGTCTTTTTACAAGGGAGGGGAGGGAATCCCATTGGAGAGGATGTCCGTTGCTCTGCCTGTATCTACAGGGCAAGGATCAGCAGGGGGTTCCTTACAAGTACTGTGCAAGAGCCCACCCTGCCCGGATTTAGGAAGGCTGTGTGAAAGTTGTACATAATGCTCCGGTAGCTAAAGGCAACAATATTCCATTTCTGAGGAGCAGCCAAGTGCAACAAACCTTTTTGAGGTGGACTAGAAAGATGACTAAAACTCACCTGGATTATTTTTTTTTGTTAGTTTACTTGTTTTTCATTTTTTAAGGCAAGAAGAAAGTCCCTTTGAAAAGCAAGAGGCAGGACCGGAATGGCAAATAAAGGGAGGTGGGGCGAGCTACCCTCTCGATATTATGGACTAAGTAAAATTTATCCCTGGGAAAATGTTACTGAAACCAACAGAGCTGCATCTAATTCAGCTTACTGCCTCTAAAGGAGTGAGGGACAAGCCATGATGCTTCCTTCACCCCCTGGCTGGCCCTGCCACTGAAGTCGAGGAAGCCGTACCAGCGTACAGCTGTAGCAGCGCAGTGGGGAATCGGGGCCAGTGGGGGTTACCCATGTGATACACTCGCCCACCAGAGCCACCACTTGAGAAACACTGTGAACTGGATCCCAATTCACAGCTCCCAACATCCACCCAAACGAGCAGAAAAATAAATGGCAGCCCTACTTCTGCTCTTTCTACTGTTTCTAAGGCAAATCAAAACAGACACACACCCCCTTTGGGTTTGTCTACAATTCTGAAGCTGCTTAATAAGTTTCATGACTACTTCTGCATGGCCAAAAAGCTGTTACTCAAACAATCATCACCCCTGACATCTATATCTTTCCTAACTGGACTTATGATGGTCCCTAAAACAGTGAAACTCACCTCAGGGAATGGAATTAAAACCCATTCACAGACAGGAAAGGGAAGAGGGGAAAACATTAATCACATATTGGTAGCTCTAGTCTAAAGGAGCTTTCCACCTCTCTTCTGTAACACCCACTGGGCTTTGTCCAGGGAATGGCATGGAAGTGGGGCACACCAATATCTGCTCCCAAAGGTCCAGGCAGCCCTGTTCTCCCAGAACAACAGAGCTGCAGGCCAGAGACCAACACTTGCTCTCTTCTACATCAGTGTGCAAAGAAAGCACAGCTGACAGCTCCTTCCAACCTATTCTCAACCCTACTCAGTCTAAGGCAGAGCCAAAGCAAAGTACATCTCATCTGAGCAGGTTTGCTTTCCGATTCATTTCACTAAGCCACTGGGATGCCCACAGATTCTCTTCAGGGAGATGAGCTACACCCATGGTGCATCGAGGTGCCCAGCCAACACCACCGAGAATCTGTTTGCATGGTTAACTGGTAGAAGAGAGTATTTCTGAATGGGGCTAACCAGCTGATAGCCAATGTCTGAGGTTCAGAATGAAATCTGCATCACAGAGGAAGCGGTAAGAGGCGTGACCCTCCAAGGAGGAGAGGTATGCACAGCCTTTCTACAAGGATGTGGAAAGAACTTACTCTGGGCTGTAACGGGGGCCACAAGCAGCAATTTGTGGATGAGCACACCACCTAATTCACACATTCCCAGGCCCCTTTCCTGCCCCTCCTGTAAAAACAGCCCAGAGATTCAGTCTGCTGTCGGGAGGCATTCTGGAGCGCTGCTCTGTGGTGTGCAAAGAGGGGAGTGGGCTTTGCAGATGGTCCACCCGTGTAGTAGAACAACAGAAGTTCCCAGCACTTCTTGAGCTTTGCATATTCATGCAGAAGGCTGGGGAGAAGACCGAGTCCTCCCCGCCACTCGATACAACGAAGAGCCTTAGATAATTAGCAAACAAACATCAAACACACTTCATGTCCTGCCTAGCATCATCCTGCCAACTAGGACAGAAAAGAAATCTAACCACACCGTTAAGTTTGCAGGTGTTACATGTATAGCTCGAGAGCATACTCCTACCGAATGGAGCACAAAGCAGGGCATGTGGCAAACAGCAGGCGAGAGACAAGCTGCTCTATTTGCAAACTACTACCGAGGGCGGCGCGTCATTGTACATAGCCTAGGTTCTCCATCTCGTTCCTGTACCGCTGTTCAGACACCTTGCTTTTATGCTGTTTGCTCTCTAAGTGCTGTCTGAACTCCATCTCCTCGCTGGCCCCGGCGTTGCACATGGAGCAGTAGAACTGGCCGCTGGGGGTGACGCACATGGCCAGGTCCCGAGGAATCCTCTGGCGTGAGCGGGGGTTGAAGTAAGGACCTGAGGAGACAACAGAAAAGCCTGTGTTGAGGAGAGGAGAGGAGAAGGGAGAGAAGAGGAGAAGGGAGAGGAGAGGAGAAGGGAGAAGGGAGAAGGGAGAGGAGAGGAGAAGGGAGAGGAGAGGAGAAGGGAGGGGAGCTTGAGGCAGCTCAGGGACAACTTCTAAGTCCAGCAAATGTTTAAAAAGATTACCCTCTTTAACTGATTAGAGCCTGAACCTTATTTTCCCACATGCTTTCTCCACTGGTACCCAGTGGGGATTCACAGGGGAGTGGTACTCGCTGGTATTTTCTAAGGCAGCAGAATAGCCTTAGTGCCCCGGTTATCTTAAGAATCATCAGGGCTTTCAAAATTTGGCACTAAAAACTTAAGTGATAAGGGGTTTTTTTTATTATTATTATTTTTTCCTTAACCTTCCAATTCCGGAATTAAAAGTGTCTTTTGACTAGAATAAGTTGCCTCAGTTTAAAATAATCACAAAGTGGTACTTGACAGAACTTTACAAGATTGATCTTTTCCACGTGACAGTGGTTGGAACGGCACCATTAAACCAAGCTTCACCAAGAATCGGGATTTCAAGTTAGTACGTGCTCCTGACACAACTCAAAATGAAAAAGAGAAACATGTTCTGGGCTGGACACTATAAAACACACTTCAAATCATAGTGAAGAAGCAGCGTTAGCATCTAATACCCAAGGAAGGACTCGACTCTAGGAACAGATGGTCTTAGAGGGAGGCTAACGTGCTCTCTCGTTCTGGTCATGGAAGTGCAAGCACAGGTCGATGTGCTACAGTAGGAGTCAAAGCACCTGGCCGCTTGCCATGAAAATAAAGCAGGAAAATTGTCACCACTTAGAGCAGCCATAGAGACAGGCAGATGGTAAATTAAGTTACAAACTGAGAAACCGAACTAACAAGCCAGCTGACAAAACAAAGCAACTTTTAGCAGCTGGGAAAAAAAACCCATGCAGCCGTGAAGGATCAGCAGAGCTAGGACCAGCTCCTTTCACAACCCGTCTCTGCTAAAACAGACCTCAGAAATGGAAGAAAAAACAAGTCTGTTTACTCTTCATTATTATTCCAGCTATAGACCAGATGCAAGCTCCCAGTTACCTGTGTTGTTTTGAACTGTATACGAATTTCTTCTGTTCTGCATCATCTTATATTCATTCCCTTCTTTCCTCGCCCTTCGTTTGCCCAGTTCTGATGCATCCCTGAAGATGAAACAAATATATAAAAGCTGCAATTCAGAGTTTTCTGAGAAAAAGCCTGCCAGAGACACTGCCACACGCGTTCAGCTGAAGCGTGAAGTTGAACAATACCTACGAGAATGAGTTATTCTGTGCTTCTGCAAGGCGCAGCCTTTTGGCATGATTCTTCCCTTGGTAGTGAGCCTGTGCCACAGCTGGAGAACTAAACGAGGCGTCACAAAGCTTGCAGTAATCATTCTCTGTGGCCAAGATCACTCGGCCACCTGGTTTACTGGATCCCATCTAGCAGCAAAGAGAGAGACAGCATGTGCAATAGAAAAAGGTTCAGTTGTTGAAATGTTTGAATCACAGGGACTGAGATCAGTATCATCATCATCAGGCAACAAGAGAGCTGGAATTAGAGCATACGGACTAGGACACTCTCAAGTGCTCCCCAAACCGTTCTTAGGAGTACTTCATTTTCCCTGCCTCATCTTCCAGGAGAATCTCCAAACTCCTTGAGATCTAGGCAAGTCAGATGGAGAGGAAAGAAATCTGAAGAACTCCCTGCTACTTCTGTAATAGTCATAGAGACTTGTTTAACTTACAGCAATGGTTTAACTCTACTCCTGACTGCTGGGAGCTGATGAACAGTGCCTTTCCCACTGAGAAAACCCACTGAAAGGTAAAGGTGCTCCTCTCTCCTAGTGCTAGCGTACCTAATCTCTCCATGGCACCCTGTCTCTACACAGCTCCCTGTCCACACCAAGAGATCAAAAACACAACAGCAAAGCTGCCAAACCTCTGACCCTTACCCTGCAGGTAGGAGGATACCTGGACCAGGACTTCAGAGGAAGGACCCAGCCTCTCAGACACTGCTCCTGCCACACGAAGATTCCTGGCCTGTCTAGTCAGACCACACACTGATGGGGGCAGCCACCACGTCTCCACAGTGCATATGAGCCAGAGAAAAGTGCTTTGTAAACAGTGCAGCAGCAGTGATTCACACAGCCATTTCACTGCAGCACTTGCCAAGTCGAGTTTCTTTCACGTCTCCTTTGATACTCTTCAATCTTACAGACACACACACACAATTCTGACTTCTGTGTTACAAGATGAATCCTCACACGGCCCCAGAGCGGTGTTTTTATTGCCACGGACCATTTTGTCTGTTACAAAATGCATCAGATGCCCTAGAAGGTACAGCACCCACATCCCACCATCCAGGACTGGACCCCATGCCCTCTTGATTCCGTATTGTGAGACACCAAGTTGATTTACACGGGGCTGAGTCTCCCTCTGCCGGCTCCCACAGCGTGTCTAACTGCCTGCTGCTTGCAGCAAACGCTCTTTGCTTTTCTACAGACAACAGAGCCTGACGCTTTGGGAAATGACAGGCACAGGGCTCCCATCCCAGCTGTGGTTCCCTGCACAGTCACATGCAAGAGCTGTTAAGTCCCATGACAATCAGAAGTGGTGAAGAAGAAAGCAAATATCATCTCTTTTGCCTTTAATGTGCCTGAGACAGAATTAATCTGGATCAGGAGGGACCCATCCATTCACGCTAGACACAGGAATGAAAGCTGCAAGCGGAGCAACAAAAGAGGAATTAGATAACAGCCCTGGGCTATGGGTGTAGGAGCACCTAAGCATTTTTTTCCATGTAGTCTTCCCTCACACAATGGAGGGATGATTGTGCAGAGAGGGTGCCACACCCTTGTGTCCAACTCCAGCTCCAACAACAGCGTTTTATACTTGCCCTGGAACAACCACAATCAGCAGCACATCAGACTTAGCTAGGAATTAAAGTATTTGCCATACAGAAATAGAACATTTCAAGTCCAGTATTCTGCTGCAAAGGCAGAATGAGACCTGTGGCTTCAAAGGAAAGCAAACAGCTCACAACAGGCCATTTCCACCATCCTGTACCATCAACAAGGAAAATTCTTTCCCAACTCCTACAGTAATCCTCAAAGCGTGGGATCTAGTTCTTCTTTTCTGGGGGGCCAGGGTGACAAGGAAGCAGCATGTTCTCAGCTTTCCCATGCCTTACCTGAGCAGGAAGGGAGACAACCTGAGGTGGGGCAGGCTCAACCGAATTACTCATTCTGGCAGGTGCCGGGCAGCTATTGGCAGCATAGTAATTTCGGAGTTTCTTACTGTGGTTTTTACCCTGGAAAAGAGAACCCAGATTAATCAAGGTGCTAGTAACAGTATCTTACTCTGAAAGCAGAAAGATCCAGAGACCAAAATGAAGATGGCAGCTCAGAGAACAGGAGCTGCCACTCAGTAAATAACCACTCTGAACTTGTGAGAGGCTGGCATCTCCCCTCTTCTCCAAAATGCTCATCACCTAGCACAGTCAGGCCTCATTTTCAACTCATTTTCTCTCAAATCACTAAGGTTACAATTAGTTCCTCAACCTGTTTCTACTTCCCTTAAAGGCAGCGTTTTCTGTTTTCAACATGAAATGGTGACTGCTTTGCATAGCTTTTTGATAAGCCTGAGCACACACACACACTTCTTTCCAGAAGGTTGCCAGCATGAGTTAAAACGTGAGACTGAATCTAAAAAATCCTGCTTCTTGTTTTATTTTCTCTTGGACAACATACATTATAGCTCTTTTTGGTGTTTTGAGAACCTGATAGAGCAACACAAGAGTAAGCATATGCATTGTGGATATATAGTAAGGCATATATATAAATGCAAGTTATGTATTAGAAATGCCCTTCTGCCCCCTCATGGCAGAAATACTGCAGAAATCAGACCTTTAAGTGCAACACTAATTCAACCTACCCTCTCACTGGCACAATTCCACTTTTCCAGGGCCAAGAGCAAATCTGAGATGCGGGTCTGGTGTCCTGACAATGTGGAGAACCACCCATTTGGATTTAGTGGTGAAGAAAGTTACTATCTCCCAACTGTCACACAAATCTAGCACTAGTAAGAGAGGGTACTAGTAAAATGGTGTTACACGTGACTGAAATATTTGATCTCTCAGCAAAGAAGCACATGCAAATAGTCCCGAACCCATTTCAGACAAGTCAACCAGACCAGCCTGAACAAAATTAATTGGCCCAGCTGGTGCTGTCCAAAGCAGATGAGAGAAAGTTTGCATAAATGGCCCCATCGGCAGACCAGTCATGTGCATAACCTCAGGAAGGAGGCAGTGACCAGCCCGTGGCAGCAGCTCCCTTTCCCAACTGCACTGCTGGATCCAGCAGAAAACATCTGTCCAGGGGAATCAGACATTCTGTTTTACTGGAGGAGTGTACAGGTGGAAAACAGTTTGCATAAACCCAAGGAAAATTTATGAGCATCTGTCTTTTCACCCGTGTCACCTTGGTACTACTTCTCTGTCCCTGTGGACAAAGCTTTCACAGCGCGCTCCAGTCGTGACACCTAAAATGAAAGCCCTGCAGCATGTCTGGACAACCAGCAAACTCAAGCAGGGTGAAGATATGTCTACAGAGCAGTTCTAGCCACAGCTTTCAGCCCATCAGATGGTGTAAAGGTAGCTTCAGATGAGCTAGCTTAAATGCTGCTGCCGGTGTGAAGCCACCTCAACAAAGCACTCAAAATCCCCTTGAGAAGCCAAGTTAGTCCTCCTGCACGAGCCCACACTTGGCTCTGTGCTGCCACAGCAACGCTTCTGACAGAGGGTATGTCTATAGAAGCTGCAGATGCAGCAGCCCTGAAAGCTGCGTCTCCTGTTCCTCTCCTTACCTGGTAATGAGCCTGGGCTTGCTGTGCTGAATTCAGAGTGACATTGCAAAGCTTACAGCACAGGGGCTTACATAGTTCCTCCAGCATAGGGTCCTGCTCCACCACCTTTGCAAGCTCTTCTTCTTGAGTGTGATGAAAAGATGGCCCCAGTCCGAGAGATTTTGGTGGGGACAGTGGTGAGCTGGCTCTTGGCCTTGTAGCCACTGACATAGGAAGAGATGAAGGCTGCTCAGGATGAGGAAGAAGTCCTGCTTGCTGTAGAAGAATCATTGGCCAGGAAGACTGTGGGCATGCTACTTCTGAAAGATGAGGAGTCTTCTTCAGATCTAGACCAGAGAGACACAAATGCTGAAATAAGCAGTGCTAACAGGAACACTGACGAGCCAGGGGATAAATTCTGTACCTTCACTGCCTCTACTTTATGCCTTTTCACAATGCCAAGCAGGATAAGAGTCAGTTTAGAACACTAAATAAATATTAGGGTAAGCAGAAGAATGGGAATCAACCTGAACACACCTTGTTGTAGGCAGTCAGCTCCCAAGGGCTCTCCTCCATGGTCTTGTTGAACGACCTTGAGTTATTTCTCCCGTTTCCTGTACTAACTACAACCGATGCAACACTTAAAGCTGTATCTCCTTCTGCAAAACGAAGAGCTTATCCCATATTAACCTTTATTCAATTATTTCTCGGTTAATTCAGGCTCTTAGAAGTAACCCTACATTTCCAACAAGGGGTTCCAAGAGGCTTATTTAATTAAAGTTTATAAATCACATCTAAAGCCCGGATGAACGTCCCTAGAATAATGCAGAGCAGTGCTATTGCAAATCACGGCACGGCTGCTTTTGTTAACGTCGTATTAGCTTCTTATCATAACAAATCCTGCTCACGGCTACGCCGGGATGGAGAGAAGCACTACCTTGGCCTTTGCAGATCACTTCCAGCCAGGGCCACCTTGGTGGCCACCATGTTTGCACTCGTTTGTTTAAGCAGAGTGAGGCACGTCTACATTTTAAAATAACACTACTGGAAAATTAGGGAGAAGTAAATCAAACGCCACCTTTGTTCCCGAGTGGCTTTTGAAAACAGATTTTGGTTTCAAAGGCGTTTAGGAACCTTGGGGGACCAGATAGCATTTATCCGGGATAACTTCTGGGATTTTCAATCTGCTAAAGTTAGCAGGAGATAAATAGCTTGCTAGATTCAAGCTCTGGAAAATCCCAGTTGACACCTGCATTTTTAGGTACTGTATTACCCCTGAAAGCCTGGCTCCAGAGAGGTCTGTGCTCTCTTAGGAAAAATAAAAAAGAATTTTAAAAAGAAGAAAAAAAAAAAAAAGAAAATCTCAGTGGCACTAAAGCACTCGGGTGACACAAGCATTTCTGAAATGCTGACCTCTAAAAACTGGCTTCCAAATCATACCAGACTTGAAGGCAATTTAGTTACTACTAGTAAGTAAAGGCAAGGAAAAGAAGAAATTTTTATAACCAAGAGCACACATTGCTGTGGGGACAAGCTTTTAAGACAATAACGGAGCTGCCAGGAGTTTTTCTGTGTTTAAATAGCCTTCCACCACCGAGGCTCCGAGAAATTCCAGGAAAGCTCAACCTAACATGATGTGACCATAAAAAGAAAACCAAACCCACTGCCATGAAAACTAACCAGACCCAGATAAAAGGGAATCCGCGACAAAGGCGGCGAGTGGGACGCGGGAATGGCGCCGTGCGAGTCATCCGTCAGCAGTGCCAGTGCCGTGGTGTTAGCTAACTTCTCTCCAACAGCCAGCATTCACTTCCCTGGTGTAAGCAGAACTACAGACACAGATTTTGCTATCTTTAATTTCCTCAGCTAGCGCTCCATAGACAGTCAAATTGATTCCAGTGGGGCTACTAACAAAACAAGTTCATATCCATGATGGTTAAACGCATTATGACAAGGAAGTTTAGATCAACTAGTCGAGCGGGTAAGCATGCCACCCAATTCCAGAGCTTTATTGCACCACCATAATGGGCCTTTTACCTTAAAGTGGGGGTAAATGACAGCTGAATGCTTCGCAGAGCAATAGAAAGAGATCTATGGTAAATGGCAGTTGGGATCCATCTGCTTAATTTTGCATGAGTGTTGCATCAAGTCCTTCCATACGCAACTGTCAGGGACGGGGTTTGTCACATAGGAGAGAGGACACAGTGCTCACAGGATCTGCATCCACAGGGCAAAAGGATAACGTAGTATTTTTAGAAAATCTTTACTTATGAGGCTATTTACTGTTTCTTAAGGTAAATGACGTAGTCTGAAGCTGAAATTATGGCTCCACGGACAATTTTAATCTTAGAACTTCCTGGCCTGGCATATGCAACTGACTTTCTTCTAATGGTCAACCTTCATCATTGAAATTGCTCAAATTATGTTGTTTGCTTTCTTACAGATACTATTTAAAAGAGAGAAAAAACAAGCATCACCACTCCAATTCAGCTTATTTACACGTCCCTTTAGCCCTCCCCTGCTGGTTGCTACAGAAACCCTGTCCAGAAGGTAAGGGGACATCTTTGACTCCCCCTTCCCCTTCACATGACAAAATTTGCAAAATCTTTACACTACAGAACAGCAAAGGAATGAGGAACCTCCTTCACCAAGGACCCATAATGGTACAGCCTCAAGCAAGGCAGGCACCTACAGCTCTCCAGGGTGAACTGAGGAGACATTCTGCTTCAAGATAGCATCTCTCTGATCTCAGCCATGCCCCCTACCAGCAAGGACATACTTCCACTCGGTGCCAGTTACCCTTAAGTGGGTGTAAGGGACAGAGAAAGGCACACAGTCCTCTTCACTCTTTCCAGACTGGGACATCTCAAGGGCAGTACTGAAGGAAGAGACCCAGCCTCTATGCCCTGACTACCACAGCCTGGTAGGACTCAGGCACTGCAGGTGGCACAGACCGCAGAATTATAGAATGCTTTAGATTGGAAGGGACCTTAAAGATCATCTAGTTCCAATCCCCTGCCCTGGAAAGGGACACCTCTCACTAGAGCAGGTTGCTCCAAGCCCCATCCAGCCTGGCCTTGAACCCCTCCAGGGATGGGGCAGCCACAGCTTCTCTGGGCAACCTGGGCCAGTGTCTCACCACCCTCACAACAAAGAATTTCTTTCTGGTATCTAATCTAAATTTCCCCTCTTTCAATTTAAAACCATTACCCCCCATCCTGATAAAAGATCATCACTCCCTGATAAAGAGTTCCAAATCACAACCAGACATCTATGTGCCACGTATTGCCAACAGAATTAGTTTATAAATGCAGTTGAGGCCACTAATAACAGCGATAGAAATCTATACAAGCAATGAACAAGTAGTGGGATTGGTGGGTCTTTCAGGACAGGAAGCACTTCTTCTCCAGTCTGCTTGTAACTCAGAACACTGACAGCATTTAACCTCATTTTGCCAGAGACTTTACCCTTGGCTATAGACTAGGCCTACAGAACTTCACCCCGAAAGGCAGGGTCATTTTATAACGCTGCAGGGCTGGAAGCCAGAGCACCATATCAGTATAATTTTATAATGCTGGCACTGAAGACAAACACAGATTGTACACAATTCCACCTTGGGGCACAAGGCCCACTAACCCTCTGCTGATGAGGATGAGTATTTTGTAACCCAGAAACAGAGGGCATTTATCATCTCTTACGTCAAGGAGACATCAAAAACCACGCTGTGAATCCTGACATCCTAACAGACATTTCTGCAGAGGCTTGAGGATGGAGTCTAAGGAATAAATAAACAAATAAATAAATAAAAAGCCCTGGTATCTATTACCTTGGAATAACTGCAGCCTGAGGAAGAATTCCATTAAACTGGCAATCTAGAAACAAAGCCAGCACCAAGGAGAGGCAGACATCTCCAACCCCACCACCCAAGCGGCTTAAGCAACTCCTGAACAGGGCAAAAACCTGGAGAATCCCCCGGGTAAAACCGTACCCACCGACAAAGCCGCCCCCTCTCCCCCCCGACCCGGTGCTACCACCCACCGAGGCTCCCCGCTGCGTGTCCCCCCCC
>VZTM01027528.1:515879-539723 GCA_013400555.1 Jacana jacana
GTGTGTGAAGCCAAGGGAGGGTTTGGTGGGGGGGGGGTTGCAGCTTTTTGTGTTGCATTCCACGCTTGTAGGAGTTTTGTCTCATCCTTTTAAAAAGCCAGACATCTAGTTGCTCCAAGTGATGATGCCTGTCTGAAACTCTAGCTATGGCTAGAAGAGACCACAAAAATATTTACACTAAAACTGGATTGGAATTTTCTTTTGCCCTTTAAGTTGAGTGTGTCACGGCAAAGAATTCTGCTGCAAGTTTCTCTTTGTAGTATCCCAACCCAAATGTGAGCCCTGGAAAGAGAAAATGGATTTGTTTCTCTTAGGTATTTGGACACCAAACGTACGTGAAGTGTTTTGAGTACAGGGATGGTCCAGATAACCTTCAGAGGTTCCTTCCAACTAATTTGATACATCTCTTTCTGAGTGGTTAATGGAGTGTTAAGTGAAACAGGAATAGTGCTCTGAGGTATTAACTGGCGTGCTTTTTTTTCCCTGCAGCACTGCTGTAAGATTGGCATTAAAAGTAAAAAACAAACCACAATAAAAAAACCACCCCCACAAAAAAACCAAACAAACAAAAACAAACAAAAACAAACCCATGCCCAACTGGGAGTCAGAAGGAATTAAACTGGGGGGGGGAGGGAAGGTGTTTTTATAAATCTTGTAAGTTAGCCTGTGGGTGAACAGAGATGCAGCAGAGTACAGTCCACGTAACTCTGGATCTGTCTTGTCAGTCTAAGCAGTACTTAAATGTGCTGGTTTATTTCATATAGCATGTATTTACACTTTAATTCTGGGAAAGTATCTATCTTTCTAGTTAATTGTGGTACAGATTTTGTGAAAGGCAGTGTAAGAACCCTGTGTATTTCAAAGAAGAAACAGGAGGGACAGTGGACGCCATCACTGAAGAGAGTTCCTTTCTTGCAGCTGGTAAAGCGGGCAATAAAAGCCCTTTGCAGGCAGAAATGACCAGGTACATTTGCTGGAAACATTTATAGTCTGGGTTTGAAAAACTATGCTCCAATACCTGAACTCCAAAAAACGTAAACATGAAATTCAGAGAAACCACTTTACCTCTGTGAAACTGGAGGGGAGAAAATGATCCCGAGAGAAGCTTTTTGCGCCTCTGGCGTGTTGCCAGCTTGCAGCGATGGCAGTAAATGACCACCGCTGCCGTGGCTGAGTTTAAGCACAGTGGGGTCAAACGGAACTTCAGGTTCAGTGATGTCTCGTTTCGTGTCCCGTTGCTTTTTACCTGTGGGAGGTTAGTTAAGGAGATTGGGTTTGGGGGTTTTATGTCAACCTGCTAGCACTTTTCCCAAAATTAACGTATATTTGTGTATTTTATGTAGGAAAACTTTGGCAGTTTTGCTTACAGCTTCTGATTAAAGTAATGCTTGCAAGTGTAGCTTTGTGAACCACAGAGAGTATTTGTCAAATACGGGAGACATTGAATTGCCTAAGACTTTACTGTAAAGTTCCCTGGAATTTTGAGGCAGCTGAGTCACGTTATTGGCTGTACATTTTGACCCTCTTCTATGGCAAAGAAATGTAGAGAAACATCCCTCGGGTGTTTCCTTTCAAAGTCCAAACAGAAAAGAAGGAGAACTGGAAGGTTGCCTCCTGGATTGTACTATGTGTCAAAAAACCTTAGCTGCCATTGAAACTTAACAGGTTTTGTTGTTTCCATACTAATTAGTTAATCCTATGCCAATAGTAACGTGGTAGTTAATCACAGAATATCGGGACCTTGAAAGATCCTGTAGTCCAGTCTCCCTGCTGGAGCAGGAACATGGTGATGAATGACTTTTGCCCAGTGTGTTCTAAGTCTGTTTCTGACTCTTGCTGTTAACTTGGGTCAGGATTCTTCCAGAAGCATGGATTTTCTGCTGAGATTGCATTGGTTGTCTTGGAAAGTGTCTTGACCCACAGTTAGACAGCTGATAGTTTCTTGCAGAGGACACTAAATCTGCAAGCACAAAACTGCTCTTTGTTGCGACCTTATTCCTTTTATTAGCTGTTAGAAGTCAACAGAGAAACAAGTCCTTGAACATCCTCAGAAAGCAAGAAACCTTGAATGTTACTGGAAAGAAAATGTTCAAGGTTCAGCATTTAGTCTGAGACTAATCAACCAGAAGTAGAAATACCTGACTGTTCTGTGGTCTGAATCTTGTACAACAAAAATTTCTGTATCTTGGGATTTTGACATCTGACTTCTTAGGAAAGTGAGGAGACCGATCTCTGCAGTGCCGTAGGCAAACTAAACACTTGAAAATACAAGCACCAAAAAAAAAGTAAGAATGAGCAGAGGGTAAAGGCTGGTTTACCAAGGAAGCAGAGTTGAGATTAATTGTTTCTTTCTCAAACTCTACAACTATTGTGTGATGAGGTGTGTTGCTACCCAACTTCAGTGCTTGTGCCATTAAGTTTCTTTTCATTATGGCTGGAAAACGTTAACTTGACTTGACTACAGGCAAAGTTTAGAAAATTAAAGTTAATAGTGCTAATATAAGGAGAATTTTCTAGACAGAGCTATCTCCCTTTGGGAAAAAGGAAGTAAAAAAACTTCCATTCCGAATAATACTCTAAAATATGCTTGTTGTGGTTGTTAAGCTGCTTAGATTATAAAACATACCACTTACTCTTCGTTTTTGTATTTATCTTCCCAGCTCTTAACCAAATAATCAGCAAATGTTGTGGCTGGATTATAAAAGTAGAAGTGATTATAATAAAACCGAAAAAATGCTTTTCTGCTGCCTTCTGAAAAGCTTGTGGATGTTGAACAACCAGTTCCACTGACCAGTTTATCAAGGCAGTCTCCAGTGGTGGGGGGAAAGCAATTATTATGTTGTATTTTATCTTCTTGCCATTTCACACTGTCACCTCTGAAATCTTCTTCACTTGTGATGTTAAGTACCGTAGAAGAGCACTTGTCCCTAGAAAACTTCTCGTGTCTGAGTGGAAAAGCTAATTTCTAAGCAACATCCAGACACCTGGAATAGTCTTGGTTGTGATGGAGAGTTGAGGATGTGCCCAAATTGGGTGCCTGTGAGCGCTGCTTTTAGTCTAGCATGTTTGCTACAAAGATTGGCTCATAATGAGGTACATTTGTGTGTTTTGGTGTGAAATAGTAATCTGTGAAACTGAAATGTCACTGTAGGTGATGATAACCTTAACCAGATGTGTGAAGTTTTTGGTAAGTGGTCTCTAGCTACAAGAAAGCACCTCAAGTTGATTTAAACATTTTAATTGAGAAGGTGGGGTTTTATTTGGGTTGGTTTGGTTTTTTCTTTACGTTTAACTGTTTACCAAGGTTGTGGTTAGTAGAATTCTAATACTCTGTTTTCCTCTTCATCTCGCTCTGAAACGGGGGGGAAAGCACAGATGTTGTTATCGCTGCTCAGCAGCACTCTCTTGATCTGAGATATCTCCAGCTTGGAACGTTTTGACATGTAGGGGGAAGATGGCACAACCACCACCAAGAGATAAAGGATGAAAACAGAAACAAGTGAGCAGAGAAACAGCAGAGCTGACACACAAAGAAAAGGCAGCGAAACCTATTGTCCAATAGTCAAATTACTTTGCAGTCCAGCTCTCTAGCTCTTCTTTCCTCGCCTCTTTTCCAAGCCTTTCGTTGTACAACAGCAGATAGGATGGTAGCATGAGCAACTGCAAGGTGATCCGAGGAGCTGTAACCATTATTACAGCTTCTCATCTCTCGCTGTCCTGCTGTGTGAGCACGTTAGTTATTTAAGCAACAGAAAAAGATCATTTGCAGCGTGGTCACCCTTCCCTAATTGATGGTTTTTATGGCTTGAAGTTAAATCCAAAACACTTCAGGTTTTTGTGGCCTTCTGCTCTATTCCAGGGTTAACCTTCACCAGGCTGAAAACTGCTTTCAGTCTTTTTTAGATATACACACCTTCAAAAACATTAACAAAATGTTTCCAGAGAACTAGGTATTAAAAACACTTCCTTGTTTGCGCAGATACGTCACGTTCTCTTAACAGCAGTGACCAACTACTGCCAGTATCTTCTTGGCTTTTTTTGAAAATAAAGCTCATTCTTTTTACTGTAACTCTGGTACAGAGCTCTGATTGTAGTACATGTAGTCCCAAAGCGTTTAAGCTGGATATGGAACTGATTTGTCCAAGCTGGGAGGTTAACAAATCTTTGAATTCTTGTGGAGATACTGCTGGTGTTCACTGTTTAAATACCTCTGAGCTTATGTCACTTTCCTCTTCGGAAAGTTCATGTTAATTGCAAACATTATCTATTTAGGCAAATATTAGGCATTTCTTTCAGATGTAGTAAATGCCAATTTTGGTGCCCTGACCTCGTTAGAGAAACAATTTGGGGAACAGCTTGAAATACAGGGATGCACTGACAACAAACTGAGTGTCTCAGTAACCCCACACTTGAAATCATGCTTTCGTGTTTGGACACAGGTCAGGTTTGCCAAGCAGATGCTTTTAACAGATGCACACAGGAATGATAAACACTGGATTAAACACGCTGGCCAGAGTGTACCGTAGCTGGTTTTACACGTCGGGCTGGAGCACGCGGGACCCAAGGACACACATAGTCCCAATGAGTCGTGTGTGCTGCTTGCGCTTAAACACAAACGCAAATAGGTTGGTGTCTGCAGTCATGGCTGTTGCTTTGGCATTTGACCTGTAAATGCAGAGAAAAGTCCTGCTCAAACGGAGTCAGCGGCTAGGACAAGAATAAACCTACGTTCCTTAAGGTTTTGGAGGAACTTTGGTTTCTTTGTCACTTACGTAAAGCAGTCAAATATGCTTACAAACTCAGCGATTCAGTGTTGCTGCACAGAGAAGGCTCAGTTGTCTGATGCTCTTGGGTGGAATACAGCGAAGTGGTCTGTGACCCCTGGGGAGATGAAGCCCGACGGGGGCAGGTAGTGGTGCTAAATGCTTTGCAGCTGAGTAGGATCCCGCTGTGCCACGCTCAGGCTCGGCGTGTGGGGTAAGCAGGACAGTCTGGGGCTGCGGCAGTAGTAAATAAAGGTCTGTTGATAATCTTTTATGGAAAACTGATGGTGCTTGCCTTTCGGCAGGGTTATCACCTACTGCTGAGTAAATATTTGGTTAATCACCATTGACTGCACCACAGACAAGTGCTAGGAGGGAGTAGCGCTTCATTACTTCTAACTGACTCTTAAAAAGCCATAATATCTTCCTTTTGTGATTATAGCTACTTCTACAGGGCAGGGTTTGCAAAGCCCTGGATTTATTTGCCTGCTCTCTTGTTCCATGTGTCTTTGTATAGGACAATTTGCTAAGAACTGTATGAATTTCAGCTGTTCATAGGGCGAGGCCATTGAGCTGCAGAATTGAGGTTTTTCATTAGAGTGGCCGTGCCTTTGTGTCAGCTCTGCCACAAACTTCCTTCTCTCAACAAATGGTTCTAAAAAGGGAGTTAAGAAATAATTCAGTGGAGAATGTCTTGTTTTGTTTCTTCAGTCGAGAAGCTTAAACAAAGAAAACAAAACTACTTCCATGGCTTTTGCTGAGGCATCTGGTTCCTTACCAGTGTTGTATCCCAAGTGAAGTTGCATCCCGGCCCCTGTTTGCCAGTAAATAAAACATAATTATTTTTGCTAACAGAATTCACTGTGTCTGTGCAGGCTAAATCCGTAGTTCTAGAAACACTGTTTGTTTACAGAAGGTAGTTAAGATAGAATGAATGGAAAACTAATTTATATTTGGACTATGGAACAGAAACTTCTGTCCTCCAGTTCACTGTTCTATTAAAAAATCTGCAAAGTTGCAAAAATACTGCTATCCTCTGCCAATCTAGAACTTTCTGTGTTTTAACACCTTAGTTGCTTTTAGGGACTTGGGGTAATTTAGTGCAGAAGAAACCCTTTTATCTCCATTTAAAGTTACTGTCAGACTCCATCCTAAGAAATGTTGTGTGGGAAGTATGCAATATGCTGGAAGCCACTCCGAGTTTGATGTCTTTTTCAGCTGCTTCTTGGGAAAGGAAGGGCTCACGGGGGTGGATCCTTTTGAGTAGTATAAAGGGGATGTAAATTTATGAACAGAAGTTGGCCTAATCTCAGTCAAACTTTCTTCTGGACACACATTTCTCTCTGTGCCTTCCACCCAGAGGAGCTGGTTGGGTGAAGACTGTAGGTGGAACCCTCTTGCAGCTGCTGGTTGGAGAAGAGGTGAGTGTAGGAGTGTGAGGACTCTAATACCTCCCAGGTTTTACTGCAGTTCTTTCCCTGCCCTTCTAGGTACGGGCAGTGGGAGAGGAAATCTTTCCTCTTCAACACAACTGGAGGTTCATCTTGCTGCAGCAGGGAGAGTTAACTTCACAAAGCCAAGGTGATGTGTTTGGGAGAGATGGGCACCAAGAAAGGGCTGGTATCTGAGTCAGAGCTCCGTTCCACGTTAGGCGAGGATTCAGACCGGAGCAGGGTACGGAACACCTGGATTCACTCTGCTCCTTGTCCTTGTCTGTGTGCCAGCGCTTCCTGTTTTTAAAGATCCTGTTTGCTGTCTGGCTTCCAATTATCCCAGGAAGGTGGGAGGATGGGAAGAATCATGGAAAGAAAAGTAAACGGTGTTTTTTAAGGCGGAGTTTTATATTTTTATACATATTCAGCATTTCTTACCTATCTAACCTAGTTTCATGAAAGACATTCTGGAGTGATCCTTTGTTCACGCTGTCTCTCACAGATTTCCAGAAGCAAAACATTTCTGTGTGCAAAACTGATGTTGAAGCCCTTGGTGTTTGTAGCAAGAAGCAGGAGGTGGTTTGTGGCTTGTTCTTTTTTCATGTCCTTTCTGACATTCCCATAAAATGTATCTGTTGCCTGTATAAATTACAGTATTAAAGGAAATTACTTAATCAGAGGAAAACCTTATTTCTTTGGGCCCGAAATGGCACGTTGCTCTGACCTGTTGCAGAACTTTAAGGTTTTTGATTTAAAGAGCGTGAAGGAATTTGCTTGCCACTAACCTGGCTGTGGGGAAGCAGCTCCAACCAGGACAGAGCCAGGTGGGAGAGTAATTTTCATCCTGCTACGTAGCACGCCAAGCTACTCATTGAAATAATGAGTAAGCAGATATGTGAAGTGTAAAGAGAAGATGCTTTGCTGTTCTAATTCTTTGTTGTGCTTTCTGACTACTGGTATTCTATAAATAACAAAATCCTTTGCTTTGAGGTGAAGCTAGAAATGGAATTACCGAAAGATTTCGGGCTAAAAAGGGAAGATTTAATTCTAGGCTTTCCGTTCTTTAAGAAAGAAGAAACATTATCTGTCTTTAACTGGAAGAAAATGTTCTAGGGCAGACATTCTGCTGGTGGTGTGTCATGGGATCCCTAGGGAAAAAGCACAATCGTAGTGGGAGTCGTAGAGGTCACTGGCAACTCGCAAATGTTTCTTTCTCGTGATCCTGTTTTCATGGCTCCCAAATAGTGAGTGGAGCTATAAACAATATGCCTGTCTGCATGGGGGAGGGCGAGCAAGGGCACTGGAAAATAAGAATTTATGAAGGTCGTCTTGTTTCCCTGGAGAAAAAAAATAATCTTAAATCTCTTTAAGCTGTTAATTCTTTTATTTCAGCTGTTTGATCCTGTAAGTTTTTTCAGTAACAGATAACATATATGCGTGTTACCTCTTGGACAGTACTTTATAGTGAGGTCTTGTTTTTTTCAGGATGACCTCACTGTTTATTTTATTCCTGGTATCTAAAAGTCACTACAACCAAAATTCAAGCATGTTGCATTCTGAAACAAACAGGAAGAAAATCTGACCTGAAACACAAAACAGCTTTGAGAAGGGGCCAGCCCATGCTCTCATATCTAACCAAAGTGAAACTTCTTTTTGCTAATCTCCAGTGGGATTTGACATTTGCAGGGACGAGTGATCTTGTATTTCTGCTGTGCTGTAAATCTGCAGATGCTTCCAGTAATGTTAAATCTTTTTATCTCTGCCTCAAACAAAGGAAGGGTACCCAGTGTCTTGGGTTTTTTTCAGGGGGAGAAGTAGGTATCTACAAATAAAATTGTTAGTGTTCAGAGATACTTTCCTGTTTCAGAAGGAAACTAAAGGGTAAGAAGACGTGTTTTCCACAGTGTTAAATCCTTCTGTTTGTTTGTTTGCCCTGAGCTGCTGTTTGTGGTCAGATAAGCAATTCTGGGTCTCTGCATCTTTTCTGGGAAATCAGAAGGATGAAAGATAATACGTAAGAAATACAAAGGCATAACTGCAGCGCAACAGTCTCCTGCTTTCTATCCTGCACAGCCTGGTGTCACAGCTGTTTAAATCTGTGTGCAAGAAAGAATGTTTTCGGAGGGGACAATTTGAGACATCTTTGTTCCAAGCCGTCCTGCGTTTTGGCGAGCGGCCAGCCTGGCAAACAGGAAGAAGGGAAGGACAGCACTGAAAATACCAGGTCTGGGGCAGTCTCGCTGTCACCACACGGTGACTTCGCTCAGCAGCAAAAAAATTAGGCGGGCAACTCTGCCCGGTTTGCTTCATGGTGAGTTTTGGATGTGTCTGAAGATGAGAATAAAACATTGTGATCTTTAGAAAGTTTGAAGTGTCCGGGCCAGAGTGGAACACAGGAACACAGAATGCTTTGCAGTCTGAAAAGTGCTACTCTTGTCCCAGGAATTTTGTTATTTTAATGGCCATAGCTTTGGTTTTGGGGATTTAACAGAAGTTTAAAAAAGGTTATTTAGAAGGGACATACCTGTAGTTGATACTTCTGTCAGCTTGATGGAGAATCAAGAAAATCATGTAACTTACACGTGAGTTTGCAGTAAATCAGAATCTATAAAGGTAGTTGGGTTGTTTAATGAGTAGAAGACTCTTCCCTAAGGCAGTGCTAAGTGTCTAAAGGAAAATTCTACCTGGAAAAGCAATCAGATCTAGACACAAATCCTAATGAGCAGCTCTTTGATACCAAAGATAGGGCAAATTATTACAAAACATTGCTACCTCCTGCCTCTGAGACAATGTAATGGGATTTGGTTGTTTGACTGGAAAACCCAATGGATTTCAATTGTAGTAGTTCACCGAGTGACTAAATCAGTTTCATATATGCACTGATATAATTGCATTGAGTGTTTAGTCTATCTTTGTGACTTCATTTTGAAACGCTAGCTGATGTTTATAGCAATGCAGAGTTACTCAGCTCTCTCTCAGTCCCTGGGGTGGGTGACTCTGCATAAGCGTCCCATACTTCATACATTTAATACGCTGTGATAGCACAGTACGCTTCTGCACCATGCTTCCTTCTATGCTGCCACATTTCTTGCTGCTTGGTACCACGTAGACCAGGAGAATTTCTTTGCAGAATCTGAGGAGTATCTGTAGGTGCTTGTGGTGAGGGCAGACAGCCTTAACAATGATTTCTAAAATGAACCAGTCATCCCCCCATCTCTAAACTAACCCACAGACTTGCACAGTGAGTCTTTACCTGCTTTAGAAGATTTACATGTCACTGTTAGGTGGAGCTCTTCCCTTCAAACATGCCCACAGATAATTCACAAAATAGGGGGGGAAAAAGGTGCATCAGTTCACCATGTTTTCTATATATATACACACCCATACCTTAATTGCTAAATATTGATAGATTTGTGGAGTTTGTGAGCAATCTCTAGACATAGAAAATCAATTCACTTCTAATCTGTACAAACAAGTGTTCCCTAGCAAGGAAGGGCTCTCCTTGCCTTCAGGTAGAAGAGCTCAGGAAAGGGCATTTCTTGGTTTTGTGATGTAAATTCTGTCTGTACTGAAGGGTGACAGTCCTTTTGTTGAGCAAGACACCTAAAACTTTGGTCGGTGACTCTCCTGTTTGAGATTCTTCTGGCAAAATGCTAATGTAGAAAGAACACAGTGGAAAAATTACTGGCAGGGTGTTCTGCTGAGCTATAGGTGCCCAGGGCCTTACTGTGTAAAAGCATGGTGCCAACAGCTTCAGATGTCTTTAGGGGGAAATATATGTGGGCTTTTGACTCAATTTACTTTGTCCCAAACTTAGTTTGCTTCCATTACGAACATAGAAAGTACTTTCTGGAGTACTAACGTTGGGAACCAATAATAGCTCTCCTGCAGCTCAATTCTTACTGAATTTCCCAAGGTTCTGTGTTGGGTGCTCAGCAAGGTTTGTGACAGGGGATGTGCTGAGTGGATGAGGAGGGGCTGTAAGGAGTTGAAAAGAATGCAGTTTGGTCAGCGGGTGTCTTTGAGTTTGGCCTTTCTGACCGTCTGTGGTATCTCAAAGCTTTTCCAGGGAATAAAGGTGTTTTTGGAAGGTCAAGGATTGCAGGTGTTTGAAGTGTTTGCACGAGCTGAAGTGTTGGCGTGTACCTTTAGTTGGATTTAAATAACATGTTTCTGGAATTCTCTTTAAATTATAGTTCTTCTACTGTCGAAGAACATAATTGATTCTATTTATTCCAGGCAGCCTTCCAGATTTGAAAGTGTACACAGAAACACAAGCTGCCAACTGTACTCCAAAACTGTTTCTGTTTACATTTTTGCTTTCCAAATCCAAACCCTGGAGGCATGCTTACATGTGCAAGGAAAACCAATGTGCACCCAGAATGACTCTCCACGCTGTTCCAGCACACGTCTGTATCCCAGTTTAAAACAAAACCTGCTGGTTTGGTATAAAGTAATGTTCTTTTTTGGACTCTTTACAAGTCTCTCAGGGAATGGTATTGAGTCGGTGTTTAATGCTTTTAATTTTTCTAAAAGCCATGGTTGACCCTTTATTTTGAAAATACAGTGGTTTAAAAGGATTTAATATGTAAGTACGTCCTCCAGCTCTGCCTGTTTCTTCATCATTGGTGGGGAGGGAGGAGAACCTTGCAGTGGGACGAACCGTCATACTTAGAATCATAGAATCAATCAGGTTGGAAGAGACCCTTGGGATCATCGAGTCCAACCATCAGCCCCACTCTACAAAGTCCTCCACTACACCAGGTCCCCCAACACCACATCTCATTGTCTCTGAAACACAGTCGGGGATGGGGACTCAGCCCCTCCCTGGGCAGCCCAGTCCAGGCTCTGACCACTCTTTCTGTGAAGAATTCTTTCCTTGTGTCCAGCCTAACCCTACCCTGATGTAGTTTGCAGCCATTCCCTCTTGTTCTATCAATAATTCCCTGTGAGAAGAGACCAGCATCAACTCTCTACAATGTCCTTTCAAGCAGTTGTAGAGAGTGATGAGGTCTCCCCTCAGCCTCCTCTCCCTCAAACTAAATGGTCCCTTGAAGCTGAACTCGCTTGCTCCCCTGGGTAGACCTGGTGTTCGTCTCACTCCTGGGTGATTTCAGTAAGGCAGCTAAAGCAAGAAAGGAAAAGTGGGTTCTTCTCTGCTGCTTTAATCCATCTGACCCTGTAATGAGCTGGCTCCGGAGCCCCAGCCTGATGAAGAACGAGAGCACACACGCCTTGGGCAGGGAAAAGATGGGCTCCTGCAGCCGCCAGCTCAGAGGAGTCTCAACCACTGCTGGTATAAACCCAGTCTGTGTTGGGCATACTTCATTTGGCTGTGGTCCATCTAGATTATCATGGTTTGTATGTGTGGACAGAAAAGTTCTTAGATTGCATGTTCTTGTTTGGTTGGGTTTTTTTATGCTGGTATATGCCTTAGTAGTAATGTGGTTTGTAATGTGTTTGCCTGTGCTTGTAATTAAGGACTGTAAGTAAGCATGTGATTCACCCGTGTGGAGAGTGGAGTCTTGTTCCTGCTTTGCCTGATCAAACAGATGCTATTTAACCCTCTGCGTATTTATCTGTAAACTGAGGATAGTTATCTGGAATTCAGAATTCTCCCAGTTACTCTAAATGGTGGTGTAATTTGGCTTCATTTGTAAGGCTTTGTAACTGGTAAGGTTTCCAAGTTTGGCTCTTAAATGCCCTGTGAGTGTCCTTAGAACTTTCCAAGTCAGCATCCGCTCGCTGAGCTGTTACAACCGTGGGGATAATAAAACAGCTTCTTTAAGCTCTTTTTAAGAAAAGTAGTCGGTTGCAAAAACCTTCTAAGTATGCATGAGGTGTTAGTGGAAAAGCACTTTTCTAAACCTACACGGCACTTTAGTACTTTTGTTGATATTTTTTTTTAAAGCCTACAACTACAAAGGCGGGATTTAAAAAGACAACCCTCCTGCTACTCAGAGTTGCTTGGGAAGCAGTGGATTTGGGCAAACATTGTTTTCTTCCTAATGCTGCTTTTGAAAAACTGGAGTGTGGCAAAAGCAAGTACTGGATGTACCAGGAAGAAAACTTCTCAGCAAATAAGTACTGAGGCATAGAAGTACAGAAATCAAGGTGGTGACTTAGATTTTTTTATGAATGTAAAGTACAGCCTGTCGTGAGAGGTGTCTCTGCCCGTGGCAGAGGGGTTGGAACTCGATGCTCTTTAAGGTCCCTTCCAACTCTTAACCCTTCTGTGATTCATCTCCAGTTACAGGCAGTGTTGATTGTGTCTGAAATTCCTTGGGATGTTCGTATTTTGCATGTTAACGTTGAAATTTCTGGTTTTCACTTAGGCTTGCTGGTAAGAATCACTGCTTGAGAAACTTCCACTACAAAGTCATCTACAGACTCAAAAATGCCTCCACGGCCATCGTCCGGGGAGCTATGGGGCATCCACTTGATGCCACCGCGGATCCTTGTGGAGTGTCTTCTCCCGAATGGAATGATAGTGACTCTGGAATGCCTCCGTGAGGCCACCTTACTAACTATTAAACATGAACTCTTTAAAGAAGCAAGAAAATACCCTCTCTATCAGCTCCTTCAAGATGAATCTTCTTACATTTTTGTAAGCGTCACACAAGAAGCGGAGAGGGAAGAGTTTTTTGACGAAACGCGGAGACTTTGTGACCTGCGACTGTTTCAGCCTTTTCTAAAAGTCATTGAACCAGTAGGTAACAGAGAAGAAAAGATTCTTAATAGAGAAATAGGTGAGATCATCTTTATTTAAACACGACTAATCTGTCTAAACCGGCTTCTCCTCCTCAATATACAACAGAGGGAAGCGAAGTGGGATGTATGTCACCTGTGTCTGTCAAAGTTTGCATTTCATACCTTGTTGCATCACATATCCAGAGTGCTGGTTACTGTAAAGTCTTTGCATTGGGGATAGTTTTATGGGGGTTACAGGGTATTTCTCATTTGTCTCTTACTTAGCAGGATTTCATATTATTTCAGAGCCAAGCCACTTCTCTTGTTTGGGAAGTCAATCTCTCTTGAAGTTTACAGAATTGTAAATCCTGGGTTTAACTGCAAACCTCAAACCACGTTTATGTTTTAAATACTTCCCTGTGTTGCTTAGAAAGTAAAATTTCAGGAGTCTGGGGTTTTTTTTCCCTCCCCTTCCTACAAAAAGAGCATGGGGAGGGAAACAAAACCACCTGAGTGGCAGAGGGGAGACAATTTGTCATGTTTTGCATCATCTCTGGAGTAGCTTATTGTTTTCCATTATCCATTGAGGAAAGGCCAGGGAAAGCAGCGCAAGTTTCAGCATCAGGGTAAAGCATCTAAATTCAGACGTACCCGCTCCCCTTTCATTGCTAACAGATGTATATTGCACTGGTAGAGACTTCTCAACTGGAAATACTTGTTCTGGGGTGCTCCTAAATTGTTAAATTATTTAATTATTGTGAATGCATCATAAGTAAACGACTTCTTAACCTGTTCAGGACTTGGGGAGAACAGTGGTTAGCGAGCCACACTCCAGAACAACTGAAAGTGGTTCCATTTGGACATTCGTGCATAAATAATTATTTATGCAAGTAATCTCATTACAGTTAATGGAATTACATCTGAGGCTGAGGACCTGAGAGGAATGGACTCTTATTACATGAACCTTTGCCAAAGAGCTTGAGTTCAAATATCTCTTGGAGTGCTTTGGCATGGTTTAAAATAGCGTAGTTCGTTTAAAAAATTGAATAGTTGTCATGCAGTTGTAAGAGAAGTTGGTTGTGGTCAAACCCTTCCAGGGTTTTAGGGAAAAATCAGAAATCACAGCTCCTCTGGTCCACTTGGGAAACTTTGTGCTGACTTCAAAGGAAGTTTATTACTGATCCTTTTCCTCCCGGAGGAGTGTGGGCTGTGAGAGTGCTCATTTAAGGCTTCCAGGATCTTCAGTGTGTGTTCACGTGTTTTCTAACCTTTTTTGTGACTGCACATCACTAATTCAGAAACAGCATAGTTCCAAATAAAATAATTAGTATATAAGTAGAAGCCAGTGGTTAGCACAAATATTTTAGGTTGTGTTTTGCTTAAAGTGCACTTTTTCTGTCAACGATAGAAGGAAACTTTGGCTTTAATTATCAGTTACAAGCATTGCCTCCTGCTCCTTCAATATTTCAGGTTTTGCTATTGGCATGCCAGTCTGTGAATTCGACATGGTAAAGGATCCAGAAGTACAAGACTTCAGAAGAAATATACTTAATGTTTGTAAAGAAGCGGTGGATCTTCGGGACGCCAACGCACCCCACAGTAGAGCGTTGTATGTCTGTCCTCCAAATGTAGAGTCTTCATCTGAGCTACCCAAACACATATACAATAAACTAGATAAAGGTAAGATAAATATTTAGGGTAGAAACATAATGGGGTGAAATCAAAGGGTACAGCTGGTGACTTAGGTCAATCCCTATTTTAGGTATGGTATTTAGTACACTATAATGATATGTTACACCTTAAGTTGGCAAATAGAGGTGGTTTCTTTAATGGGCAGGAACAGCTTGTTAGCTTTGCATTTTTCTTTTCTCTGACTTTCAGAAATGTGGAGTTAAATGATGCTGAATCACCGAGTTACCTCGCAGTGCTCCTGTGAAATGGGCACTGCTGCTTTCTTGAAAGCTGAACAGTCAGTAGTACTTGGTTAAAACAGGATAAATTCTTAACCTCAAGGAGTAAAGCTTTGAATTTACACTAGAGTGACAAATAACTTCTGCAAGGAACTAGGTGCACTCAGTTTATAAACCCTCTGTCAGTTTGGGCTCTGAATCCACAAGCTCTTCCCGGGGTGGGGGCAGTTGCTCGTTTGGCATTTTTGGAGTTGGTTTTTTTCGCTTTGTTTGGAAACTGTATTGAAAATGACGTTATTTGACGTTTCCTCTAGGGCAAATCATAGTGGTGATCTGGGTAATCGTCTCGCCCAACAACGATAAGCAGAAATACACCTTAAAGATCAATCACGACTGTGTGCCCGAGCAAGTTATTGCTGAAGCGATCAGGAAGAAAACGCGGAGCATGTTGCTGTCATCGGAACAACTCAAGCTCTGTGTCTTGGAGTACCAGGGGAAATACATCTTAAAGGTGTGTGGCTGTGACGAGTACTTGCTGGAAAAATACCCACTGAGCCAGTATAAGGTGAGTAACGTAATGGATTTGTTTTGAAGTAGACTGAAATAATCCAGATTTTGGAGGGATAAAAGTGATTAATTTTGTGACTGGCTTGCTTTTTCATTAAATGAGTCCACACATAGGATGTTAAAGCGTCTGTGGTCTTAAACTAATTGGCTTATGCATGAGTGTAGTGTGCATATTTGTTGCTGTGTTTGTTTCAAAAGAGAGAGGGGGAGAAAAGGTAATTTGAACTAGAATTTTTATTACTAGTGGAATCCTTCCATGAATGAGGTAGTTTGCCTCTAAGGTTAGCCATAAATCAGTGGTAGGTACTTTCAGAAATAACCTACATTTGTGGTGGTAAGAGATGAGTTAAGCTTCAGTGGGGCCAGTGTCATACAAGAGGAAAGTTGATGTTAAATTCTGCAGCAACCATTGCTACTATCAATCTTGTCCCTTCCCCCTTTGGGGTTGGAAAAAATCCACACAAACTACGTGTTTTTCTGCTACTTGCATCTTTACCCTTTTTTTTTCTTTTTTTCACTCTGATTAAAGGAGCAATAAACTTCCAGCACCACACAAATCACAGTTATTGTTATTTTTCTTGTGCCTCTCTGCCCTCCATTGCCTGGGTTGTGTTGGTGTGAGACGGAGCTGCTGGTGGAAGAACATCTGAGCAGCCCTCTCCCCTCTCTGGAGGAGCAGACGACAATGTTACCCTGTAGATTTCCTGACAGGCTGCTGCTGCTGCTTCCTCTTTGAGGAATGTATTGTTGTAATAAACAGCTTCCATTCCTTCGGCTGAAATGGTTGACGAGCTGCTCTCTGGAGCAGTAAGGGGGGTGGGGGGATCCTGAATAATGGGAAAAGCAGTTGTGTTCCGTGGGAGCTGGGGAACAGGCGCAGCCATACATGAATGATTTTGCGCCGTCATCTGGAGAGATCAAACGCGAGACCTATTTGATCTAGCCTGGTTTCTTCAGAAGTGTCTGGTGTGCCTGTACTGTGCCGCACAAACAAGCTTGCTAATTATGCTCCAGGGCTGGACGTGGCTTTGCCTTGTGTTTTTGTGGTAGTTTTGCCAGATTAATGCTGCTGGTGCTCGGTCCTGAACAAACACCGTGCAGCCTTACAGCCAGAGTCTGTCAGGATCAGTGCAGAGCACAACAGTCTGCTTTCTTGGTGCTGCACAGCGCTGGAGCTAAAGAAGCACTACAAGAAACCTCACTTGTCATTTTAGCAGCTCAGTTCTCTGTCTCCAGTGCAACCTTCCACTGTCAAAAACGTTATTTATATCTCAAAATCTGTATAAAGCGCTACTGTGCCATCCAATGTATTCAAACTGCTTGATGTTAAAATTGTAAACACTCTAAAGGGTGTGGAGTCGTAGAATTGTCTCAGTTGGAAGGGACCTTTGAGATCAACTAGTCCAACCAGCAACCTAACCCTGATTAAAAAAACAACTCATCACTAACCCCTGTCACTAAGCTCTATGTCAACCCATCTTTTCAATCCCTTCAGGGATGCTGCCTCAACCCCTTCCCTGGGCAGCCCATTCCAACCCTTTCTGCGTAGAAATTTTTTCCTGATATCCAATCTGAACCTCCCCTGGCGCAGCTTGAGGCGATTTCCTCTTCCATACAGGGACAGTGATATGCTCTTTAAAATTGCTTTGACTTTTATATTTTCCTGACAATTTTTAGGTATAGATTACCAAGAGAGTAGCCTTTAAAAGCATACTGAACTGGGGCTTTGTTTTCTTGCAGTACATAAGAAGCTGTATAATGCTTGGTCGCATGCCCAATCTGATGCTGATGGCTAAGGAAAGCCTTTATAACCAGCTACCACTGGACACCTTTACAATGCCATCCTATTCCAGACGGATCTCTACAGCTACACCCTACATGAATGGAGAAGCCACAGCCAAATCCCTCTGGACTATAAACAGTGCTCTCAGAATAAGGATCCTCTGTGCAACCTATGTAAATGTGAACATTAGAGACATTGACAAGGTAAAGCAAAAGCTTTATCACGTCCTCTATGATTTTCAGCAACTCACGGTTTCCTTCCAGAGTTTACATTGGAAAAGAGAGGTTATTTAACATGCTAGAAAGTGAGATGACTTTGTTATTTAAATTTTAGCACTCAATTCTAAAAACTATAGCCATGTTCTAGCATCTGAAGAGCTCTGTGCACTACTTAAAAGGTACGAGTTGTGGTGTTTAGCTAAATATCCTGCCCGATAGGTGCAGAACTCAGTTTGCATAGCTCATTTCAGCCGAGTGTGTAATGGATAGAACAAAACCCATCTTGTTCCTTAAAATCTAAAAAATTGTGTCTAAGAAGGTATTACAGTAATGGGAAATACTTTTGATGAGGGGATGCTGGAGAGTGAGCCCCTTAAAAAGGGAGGCAGAAGATCAAGGAGAAAAAGCGGGTAGGATTCAGTCCCATTGAAGTCATACTACAATCAGATTTATTTCATAATAATTGCATTTCATAATTGCAATCTGAGAAATCAGATTTATTTCATAATATTCATATATATTTCAGATTGCAATTAATGAGGGAGAAAGCCCGAGGTGTTTTTTCCTAGAAGGGTATGCTGACGTACCGTGCTTCACACCTTGCACAGTGTGAACGGGTTTGGGCTGGGGGGTGGCAGGGCTGTTTGGTGTTCAGTTGTGCTTTTGTTTTTTCCTTGATTTCACTTAAGTGACACTATGTTGTAATCATAGTAGATGTTGATAGCAGTGAAAAAATGTGTCAATAGTACCATTTCAAAGATAGTACTAATATCACCATTGTGTTCAGATTTATGTTAGAACAGGTATCTACCATGGAGGGGAACCTTTGTGTGACAATGTGAATACTCAAAGGGTACCTTGTTCTAACCCCAGGTAAGTTGAGTACTCGAATCACTATAGAGAACTTGACTTCCAGGGCATCATAAATGATAGCACTGAGGGGGTAAAAGCTTGACTTTGCCCTTATTCAGGTAGAGCTCCTTGCTGGGAATTCTTGCCTTAGGTTTTTTAAGGACTCTCCTGGGTTTCCCCAAAGATAGCTATACTTGCACTGAGAGTTTTACTGGTTTAGGGATCAGATCTTCTTTGGAAAGGTGTGGCTTGAAATCATGGATATAAGGACATGTATTATATGAAACAAACACGTAAGAAAAGTGAATTAAAGTTTAACTGCCAATTTATTTATTCTTAGAGAAGGGTTTGGACAGTTATTCCTTCATAAAACTGCTTTTTGTAGCTCCAGACCCATTGAAAACTTCATGCTGTTTCCAAAAGCTGCTGCCTCTTCCAGCTGAGAAAATTCAGCAGGACAATCCCCTTAGGAAAATACACTGTATTCAGAACTTCCTCTTCAAAAGCTCAGTTCTGACAATTGGGAGAGAAAGTCTACTTAAAGTTCATGAAAACAAAATCTGTGTTCCTGTAGAACCAATCTGGTCTCTTATTACTGTGATAAATAGAACGATACCCGAGTTAGGAATACTGCTTTGGATTTCTGGGTTATATTCCCATCTTGCTCTGATCTTTCTCTTTTCTCACAGCTCAAATTTAGTTGAGTTCTGAAAGCTGTGCCACACTTTTTTTTTTTTTTTTCCAGTTCCTTTTTTCTTTTTTTCCCTGAAGTGGGAAAAATCTCAGTCTCTCAGAAGCTAAACCTTACATTGGTGCAGCACGAGCAATCCACTGTCTTTAGGGGATCCCTACGCAGACAGTTGCAGTCAGCAGGTTTTCAAGAGTGGGAGTGAGTGAACCAGTTACTAAGTTTGCAGGAATTGGACACTTTAGCATGGCTATTTAAATGGTGTTGGTGCTAGAAGGCTGATCTGGGAAGATTCCATTCCCAGAAGGAGCAGATGTGGTCAAAGACGTGTGGAAGGACCCTTCAGTAAGAAAGCGAGCTCTTCATACACATACATGGTTTAGGTAGGAATATCCCCAAATGCTTTTTAGTGTAGCTGTTGTTTGGGTGTGGTTGCCTCCATGCTCTCCTCTAACCTAGTCTTACTCTGCTGTTGAAATCTTCCAGATGGAATGAGTGGCTGTTGTACGACATGTACATTCCTGACCTTCCACGCGCTGCTCGGCTCTGCCTCTCCATCTGCTCGGTTAAAGGCCGGAAGGGGGCTAAGGAGGTAAAATACTTGATGGCTTTGACACACTAACAAACAAGAGCTGCTCAAGGCAAATTTGGGAAGATACTTGCTAAATGTTTTCCTGCCAATGAGTCTTAGTCCAATGTTTGATTGAAATCTGATTAAAAGAGGGTTTTTTCTTGTTTCTAGTTCAGAAGTTAAACAGCATGGGTAAAAGCTTATTCGTTCAATGTGGTAAATTCTCTCAATACTACGTTGCCACTGTTAGTCTTCTGAGGTGCAAGTGCCTTTAAACTCTACACCCAGAAGTTAGTTACCTATTTATCAAAAAAAAGGGCAATATTTAGACTTGAATTTAGAGTTGATTTTTAAAATAAAGTTCTGCTACTTTAGCATTTGATGTTAGATCACAGATAGTTGATTCTTCTGAAGCTACCTGATTCTAACCACTGGCATTGGTTTATTCTGGGTTTGAGCGTGTGTTACCGGTACTAGATAGTTTTTTTTTTTGGCTGCAACCAAGTTTACGAATCTTCCAGAATCACAGAATGGTTCAGGTTTGAAGGGGCCTTAAAGACCATCTAGCTCTGATCCCCTGCTCTGGGCAGGGAGACCTTCCACCAGACCAGGCTGCTCCAAGCCCCATCTAGCCTGGCCTTCAGCCCCTGCAGGGATGGGGCAGCCACGGGTTCTCTGGGCAACCTGGGCCAGGCTCTCACCACCCTCATGGTGTACAAAATAAAATAATAATAATTCTTATGTCTAATTTAAACCATTTCTCTTTCAGTTTAAAGCTGTTGCCCTTTGTTCTGTCACTACAGGCCTTGGTATAATGTCTCTATCTGTCAAAAAAAAGCCAAACCCTCTCTCTCTATCACCATGTGTTTGCAAATGGTTTGATGCCATGCTGCAAAATCAATTCCATGGCAGTCATTCACAGAAAAATATGGTCCAGCTTCCTCAACCTGCTTTCAGCTGGTCTGGGAGTGTAAGGGCTTGCTCTGGGCTGAAAATGTTGTTTCTCCTGACTTGCTCTGCGGTAATTAGTAGATGACACTGAAAAATCGTCTTTTAATCTCTTGAAGGAGCACTGTCCGTTGGCTTGGGGAAATATAAACATGTTTGATTACACAGACACTCTTGTATCTGGGAAAATGGCTTTGAATCTTTGGGCAGTACCTCATGGGCTGGAGGACTTGTTGAATCCTATTGGTGTTACTGGGTCAAACCCAAATAAGGTATGTGTTCGCATGCCAGTTTCCTCTTTAGAGGTACCTTTTCAAAATATGCTGTATCGTAACTGGCATCATTCAAGAGAAAAAGTAATTTAAATTCCCTTTGTGTAGGAAACTCCATGTTTAGAGCTGGAATTTGATTGGTTTAGCAATCCTGTCAAGTTTCCTGACATGACGGTGATCGAAGAACATGCCAACTGGACGATATCCCGCGAACTGGGATTCAACTACACCTATGCGGGGCTGGTAAGGCAAACTCCCCTTCCAACATCAGCTACCCAAATACAAAAGTCTGTCTTACTTTACTCAGTAGGTTAAGTGATAAAGAGAACTTTCATGTATCCTGATGTATTGTAGAAGCAAGAAATCAATTTTTTGTTTTATGTTTGGCAAAGTGAATAATATATTCTCATTTCTTTGGGTTACCAGTTAACTGACCTCACGCTTCACTGGCCAACCAAAACACTTGAAAGAGAAACTCTCTGAACTGTGCAAACTGTTGGGACCTTTTTGATGTTTCTATGTAGCTACTTCAGATGTCTAGACTACTTAAATTGATTTTCAGAAGTTGTAATTCTCCTTCAGTGGGACTGTTTTATTTTGTTGCAGTTTCATGCCTACAGGTGGGCTTGCTTCTGTAACCCAAAGGTGCTTAAAACCCTTGACTGGCTGTTTGATGGGCTAGCTCTGACTCTAAGTGCAGGGAATTCTAAGGGGAATGATGTGAGAGTAGTCATCTCTCTCCTGTCATCCATGAAGAAAATCTGTGTGTTGACAGTCAGCTTTTTGGTGAGGTTTGGAGCTTTCTTAAAAGTACACTTTGGATGATTAAAAGGAGAAAAACAGAAAAGCAGTAAAGCTAAAAATGCTGTGTGTTAAAGACAAGGCTGTGATGATACTTGTTATGTTTTACATTTTCCTCTGGAGGCTGGTTCAAAGCCTTGAGGGTTTCCCCAGGAGAGCTTTGTGCTCTGGGAGAAAGAGAGTCTCGGGGTGGAAAGTTTTTTGCTGTGCCAAAAAGGGTGTAGGTGTCAGTAAACTTCCAGTTTGGGAATTACACTGATACATAAAACAGTCCTATCTCAGCATATCCTGGACAAAGGGTTGTAGGCATTTGATTTCTCCTGGTGCTCTACAAGAAGTCCATCATACAGTGGCGTATCTGCTCGTGATACGAGTTGTGTCTCAGCAGTGCTGCAGGGCTCTTAAGTGTTTTAAGGGCAGGTGAATTCTTGGTAAATACCATTCCTTTGCTATAACATAGCCTATTACCTGGGCTTTTGTATTGCCAACTCATCACTTTGTTCCATCTGTAGGCAAAAATGGAAAATGCTGAGGAGAATAAGCTCTTCAGTGACAAATAATGATCAACTTCCACTTTAAAAAAAAAACAAAAAAACAATTGTGATGAAGTCTGAAGTTGTAGTCTCTTCTTTTCTGTGATAACCCATACCATAGCATAGAAGGAGGTCAGAGTGGGTAAACATGGAGAAAGCCTGTTTACATCAGCGACTCAGTTGACAGTTGTCTATCGCTGCTTTAGTCTCTCTCATTTTCATGCCGCTTTTCTTTCAACCCTCTTTGTTGTCTGCCAAAATCCTCTTGTCTTTTTTTAAGTCATACTTCGTTAAAAGCTTAATAAGTTGGAACATTGCTAGATTTCTTAATGTTGTGTTTGTCCCCTTTATCTTTTAAAGTGGGGTATCCTCAGGTCTGAAGCCAAACTTTCTACGTTCAGCAACTGTGTGTACCTATAGCTGTCTATGATATTAACTATAGTTAGGGAATTAAGAGGTGATGTATTGTTACTTATCCAAAACCAGGTGCTAGATTACAGTTGGCCATATCTGAAAGAGCTAAAAAATGCTTGTCTGAATGGTCAGAAATCAGCAGAGCAGTCACTGAGGTGTGATTTCTGTATGAATGTTTTTATTATGATACCAAGAGCATAACTTCTTTTTGTTTAACCTTGAAATGCATTATGCTGCATTTAAAATCAATACATACTTTAAGAGATCATTTATAGGTCCATTAGTATCTTGACTATGAAAGAATTTTCAAATATTAAATCTCATTTACTGTCCCACAATTCATAGAATTTCAAGTTTTTGGTGTTGACCGCAACAGGATAAATGCATTTTCCTTCTGGGCTTGACCTAAACTCTTTCTGACCCACTCTGCAGGTACCTTTTACACTTTTTTGATTTTCACTTACTCTTTAGGATGACTTTTTCAGAATCAAGATAAATATGTACAATAAATCAGGTGTTCAGTATCAACTGTTTGATCTTATGTCAGGAGTAAGGTGATTATAAAGTCATTTATCCGTTAATTTCCTTACAGAATGACTCTGGCTCTGCTGCTTGCACCGTATCCATTACCATAGTACTTAAGAATGTGTTCTAGGAATTTTCCTGTGCTTACAGAGCGTAGTCCTGAATAATTCTAAGTCCAGTCCATGTGCTTCAGAGCAGTAATAAAATAAGAAAGTCATATTGGTGTGCTGAGATCTCAGACTATCACACTAACAGGGCAAGATACTGAAAAATCCTCTGAGCTGGTTAATTGATTCCTTCATATTGGTAGATGTCAGCTTGAAGGCCTGTGTATTCTTGTATTCTGTTGTGAGAACACACAATTTACATATTCAAAAATAAATGTACAATAGAAACCTTCCAGTCTGGAGTGGATATCTTATGGTATAACCTGAACTGTTCCTGTATTTGTGCATATTCTTAACACCACCACTTCACCTTTTAAGAGGTGCTGTGATCTTCTACCTGGAAATCTCAGATTGTTCTTTTCTTCAGCCTTTTGTTTTGTTCTGTTTCTTTTTTTTAAGCTGGATACATTGGAAAGACTTTCTATAAAAGATATGGAGGTATTCTATACGTGGAGATATTTCTATAAAAGGACCTGGGGGTGCTGGTCAACAGGAGGCTGAACATGAGCCAGCAGTGTGCCCAGGTGGCCAAGAAGGCCAAGGGCATCCTGGCTTGCATAAAGAATAGTGTGACCAGCAGAAGTAGGGAGGTGATTGTCCCCCTGTGCTCAGCACTGGTGAGGCCACACCTTGAGTCTGGTGTCCAGTTCTGGGCACCTCAGCACAAGAGAGATATCGAGGTGCTGGAGCGAGTACAGAGGAGGGCAAC
>VZTM01027528.1:539739-558394 GCA_013400555.1 Jacana jacana
ACCTATATGATTCTGTGATTCTATGATTTCTGTTTCAAGGTATGAGTTCCACCAGGTGGAAATTTCCATCAGCAAAACTGGCAGACAAAGCTGAGGTCATTCTTGCTTATGGTTTTGCTTAACGTGCTCAGTAGAAATTGAAGGAGCAGAACAAGAGGTCAAAGACTGTGGTTCTACAGCTTAAACAAATTGAACTTGGTTGATATTAATCTTTTGTAGTAGGAGGTATCACACGGGTGTGAAAATGGGAGTGCTGTAAAATTGCTGTGTAACTCCTGTGGAATTTCTGGGTTAGCTTCAGCTTAAGTGTCAAACTTTGATTACAGTCATATTTAATACTAAAGACAATAACATAAGCTGCTTAAGGTTTCTCTTTTTTGCAGTGTAGTTGATTCTCTAGCTGAAACCTCAGGAACTGCATCATTTCACAGGTAGCTTTGCACAAAGCACATCACTTGAAATAAATGGAAAGCGTAGGAGAACGGTTGAGCTTGGCATGGGAGCTGTGGAAAGTCAAGTAGTAGTAGTTTGAGTACCTCTGCCACTGGTCTCAGCTGGTTCTAATAGATGAAGTCTTAGATAATACTCATTTCAGCATGTGCCAGTTCTGTTTTCTGTGCTTTTGGGGGAATATCTTACACTAATTCTGGTTAAGATTTTCCAATCTTGTTACTCAGGCTTTCCTACAGTGTCCTACCTCTTATTCACCTGCCTTCATCCCCATACTCGGCTTTTTCAGTTCTGATCCTTTTTAGCTCCTTTCAGCAATCTCAAAAGTGGAGACAGAAATGGCCAGTTTCAGGTTGTGCCGTGTTCTGTTGTTCATCAGATGTCACTCACTGCTCTTCCTCCACACAGCTGATGTGCTGGAAGTGCATCTCTTCTTGTCCCAGCAGTGCCTAAAAGCAGTTGTAAAAATGAAGCACCTAGTTCTTCCTCTCTCTCTGTTTTCAAACTGCAAGTCCTCAGTTAGAACAGAAGGAGACAGCAAGGTAGTATTTCGTGACACAGGGTGTAAGTGTTGCTGTGCTGTTACAATACTTTGTGTGTGTTGTGTGGCACCAGAAGGAGATGCGTGGAGGGTTAACGGGGCGCTTTCTTTCCCTGCAGAGTAACAGGATAGCTAGAGATAACGAACTGAGAGAAAGCGACAAGGAGCAACTGCGCGCCATATGTACACGAGATCCTTTGTCTGAAATCACTGAGCAGGAGAAGGACTTCCTCTGGAGCCACAGGTACTTTAAAAACAAAAGCCAAGCCAAAGCAAAACCCTTGTGGGCACACTCCGACTTCACCCCATTCACTCCAAGTGTGTCAGGATTGTCTTGGGTGTTGCTCCCTTCATTCTGCGCTGTTGGGCTTAGCGTTTTAGGAAAGGCTTTTAAAGCATTGTGGACCGAATGCCGTGGTGCATAAGGCCATGGAGAAAAGGAAACTGTTGAATTAGTTTACATTTTTCCCCGTTGCTGCAGTCTTACCTCCATGCTTGGATCCTGACACCACCTTACGGCACCGATTTGGATTCTGCTGACAAGAAAAAGGTGCAAGACTGAGGGTTCACAGAGGATGGTTATTGATGGGAAAGTGCCCTTATGTACATACAATTGTTGGTTTTTTTCCCCTTTTGCAGGCACTATTGTGTGAATACTCCAGAAATTCTGCCCAAATTGCTGTTGTCTGTTAAATGGAACTCTAGAGATGAAGTGGCCCAGGTAACACATAGCACTGAATTAGCTTTGTGTTTTGAAGTAGCTTTAAAATATGCTGTTTTAAAGAGAACTTCAGGAAGCTAAAAACGTGTTAGGTGTGCATGATAATATGGAATGAAAACTTAGAGTCAAGTTGCTGCTATAATGGACTGGTGAGTCAGGTCTATAGCTCTTGTTCTTTAGCCCAGTCCCAGTCTTAGGATTTTTCTCTTAGTGCCATATCTTGAATCCTTGTTACGTTGCTGATTTGTTAGAGTTAAATGAGAGATTTTGGGTTAATTCTTTTTATAGTGGGGAAAAAATGACAAAGTCAGCTGGCAACTAATGCCAGGTTGTTCATTGAGAGAGGCCTGGGGAGTAAACAGCTTCCACGTGGATGCAGTTCCTGTCTGACGATACCTTTTAACAGCTCTTCGTTACAACTTCTTCCTAATCAGTGCCAATGGGTAACGTGCTTGGACTTCTTGTCTGCAGATGTACTGCTTGGTGAAAGACTGGCCTCCAATTAAGCCAGAGCAAGCCATGGAGCTCTTGGACTGTAATTATCCAGACCCGATGGTGCGAGCTTTTGCGGTTCGGTGTCTAGAGAAGTACCTGACAGACGACAAACTATCTCAGTACTTAATCCAGCTAGTACAGGTACAGAACGTGTCCGGGTATACTTGAGGTTTTGTGATATATTCAATAACCAGAGGCTTAAAGTACAGCAGAAGTTAAGCTGATGTGAAAAAAAAGGTCACCAAAAGTGCCTGTTCGCGTTTCGAGTTACTTAGGAGGAGGAGATGAAACGTTGTTGACTTTCTGTAGTGCTGTGGGTTTGCTGCTTATTAAACCCCAGAACTTTGTAGAGAGGCAAAAACTCTTCTGCCAACTGGCATGGGCAGCTCTTTCGGCTGGCCTAACATATGGGAAACTGAGCAGAAGCATCTTCTCAAAATTTGGAGCAAGTTGAGGCTCAAATATTTGGTAAACAGTGAAGGAAGCATCAGATGGGGAGTTCCTGGAATAGAGGCAGCTAATGTGCTGGTAGCAGATGTTCAAATCCCAACACGTGCAAATATTAATACCGAGATCAGTCATTCTGCAAAATTTAACGTAAAACACAGATTGCTTTTTATCTCACTGCCTTTAATCTGCATATGGTTCCTGGAAATAACAACTGCAACTGATTTGCTTGTTTTGATTTTTCTCTTTAACTAGGTTCTGAAATATGAGCAGTATTTAGATAATCAGCTTGTGAGATTTTTACTCAAGAAGGCACTGACCAACCAAAGGATAGGACACTTCTTCTTTTGGCATTTAAAGTAAGCTGAAGGTCATGCTAAGGGGTGGTGGGACTTCTGCTAGCTGTAAATAATTCTTTCTAAAGGCTTGGCATACTAAATGTTCTCTTTTAGGACAATATTGCCACTTAAAGTCTGTTTTATATTGGGTTGAGAGTTAAATACAGAGTTTATTTAATGTATGTTTGCAGTTTAAAGAGCTGGTTAACAGATACTTAATTTTTTACTACTTTTTATCTAATGATGATCATTCTAAAAGCAGGGTAGCACAAGATTGCGGGGAGCATCCCATAATGTTTACATTTTTGACAGATTTCTGCTGTTTGAACTTTATTTTTTTTATACCAGACCCCCCACCAGTTTTTCCTAGTAACATTTAGAAGTAGTTGAGGCCTGATTTAACCAAATAAAGCTCTGAAAAATAACTGCTCATGCCTGCTTATGAAAGACTTCACAGAGCTTGATGGTCAAAATATCTCGGTGTTCTTCCTCACTAAGTATAAAGTGAGCTTTTGGAATTCCTGGGGTTGAGAAGGCTGAGCATGAATCAGCCTACAGTAATACTGGATTCCAGCTAGGTCTCACCAAAAAATGCTGCTCTAAGTGTGATCAGACACAGAAATAGAAGCAAGGAATCTTTGTTTGGTTTTTGGTTTTCTGCTTCCCGTGGTAATCATCAAGGATAATGGAAGAATGTAATTGTCATTATGATATAATGTATCTTATATGTTATAATGAGCTTGTTTGAGGGGGTATTTTGGGACTATTTGAAGACAGAGTAGGTAAGAAGAAGGAAAGTAGAGGGGCTGCAGTCTGGGAGGGGGTAAGTGAGACAAGGAGAAAATGAAACAGGTTAGTTTTGCTCTCAGCAAAGAAACCCAGAATTTAAATGGAAAGCTTGAGACTTACTCTGGACTTTTTGGGAAGCATGGATTTTGGATAAAGGCAAGGGGTAGAGAAGGACAGGCTGGAGCGAGAAGGAACTGGGGGGAAGCCTGTAAACTCTGTGCTGAATTATAAAAGGTACTGAAGTCTGACCAGTCCAGTTAAAATGAAATGAGTTGTGGGAGGTCAATAAAAGTTATTTGTCTGGAAAGAAGGTGCCATAAGCAGCCCTCGGGAAGGTGGTACAGGTATCCTTTCATTTTTGGCACCTCTAAGCGGTCTCATCTTTAAACTATAACTGTTCTTCCTCTCTGTAGGTCTGAAATGCACAATAAAACTGTGAGTCAGAGGTTTGGGTTACTTCTGGAGTCCTATTGTCGAGCATGTGGAATGTACCTAAAGCATCTGAGCAGGCAGGTGGAGGCTATGGAGAAGTTGATTAACCTCACAGATATTCTCAAGCAGGAGAAAAAAGATGAGACCCAGAAGGTATTATAAGCTCTCCACACACCAAACTGTTCCTGTTGAGTCCTGGGAGTTACTCAGAAGGGTGTTTTATTTGATTAACTGGAAAAGTATTAATGCTAACTTATAGTTATTATTACTTGTTATAACTACAAGTGTGCTATCCTAGAAGCTGTAATATTTTGTGTATCCTTGGCCATTGCTTACATTTTAAGGCAACAAAACTAAAGTTAGGGCTTTCAGTTTGTGTCATTTTCAGTTTGTTGGAACTGTGCAAAGCCATGCTTCAAAACCAAAGCCAAAATCTGATACTTCCTTACATTTATGGGGAATTAGTGTTCTCTCAAACCCCCAATGTGGTTGTTCCTCAGGTACAGATGAAGTTCCTTGTTGAACAAATGAGACGGCCGGATTTCATGGACGCTCTGCAAGGCTTTATCTCTCCCCTTAATCCTGCACATCAGCTGGGAAACCTCCGGTACTGTCTTCAATTTTGAAAGCTCTCTAGGTTTTTAAGTAAATGCCCAGTAATGTTAACATTAGCAATGCTAAGGTTAAATGTTTAACAGACTAAAGTTAGTATCTTCAAAGCTAACCGCTTAAAATTCATAGTAGTCATTCATAAAGAATGAGTTTAATGGTTTAATGAATTAGGAACTTAGTAGTATTACAGAACCGTGGTATGACAGTGAGATTGTGCCTCTCTCACAGACTTTTTCTCTCTTTTGTAGGCTTGAGGAGTGCAGGATAATGTCATCTGCAAAAAGGCCTTTGTGGTTGAACTGGGAAAACCCAGATATTATGTCTGAATTATTATTTCAGAACAATGAGATAATCTTTAAAAACGGGGACGGTAAGGAAAAATAAGTATCATCCAAAAACTATATATCTGGGGTTTTTTCCTAGCCTACTGTTTAGCACTTTTTCTAAATATATTAAAATATGTATATGAAGAAAAAAAACAACTTAAAAAAATCATCTGAGCAGAGTAATTTTCTTTTCTGGGAAAATTAAGCATGTACAAATAAGTATTTGTCTCTGTCATGTACAAATTTTGTGTGTTCTAAGATGCTGAGTCTGTTGTGGTGGAACATGATACTATTAAAACTGGGGTTTTTAATTGAAAACTTCAGGATGTTACAGATGCATCATCTATAACTCCATTGTCATGTGTCGAGTGTGTATTTTTAAACAGCTTTGAAATCACCACCATAAATTCATCTTCATTCTCAACTATCTAAAATCCCTGTTTCTCTATTGAGAAGGAAAAAGAGGGAGTCACTTTCATAGGGTTTTTACTGCTCCTTAACTATGCAAGTCTTGTTTTCTTCAGATACCCATTTTGGGGGAGAAGTAAAATAAGATGTAACAGAGTGTTCTGGTGTTCTGCAATTTGCAATCTCTGTGTTTGACTATTCCAGACTTACGCCAGGACATGTTGACACTTCAGATAATTAGAATTATGGAAAACATCTGGCAAAATCAAGGTCTTGATCTTCGGTAAGCATTAGGGGTCCTTCTCAAGCAACACTGTTCTTCATGGCTTGTGCATTGGTTTGTTACTGGAGATTGCTTCCACTCTCCCAAGGGAAATCAATGAAATGCTATAAATAGGCACGTTTGTACACGTTAGAGGGATTTTTAATATTTTTAGTACCCTCCAGTTAGTTAAACTAACTGGGTTCTGTAAAGATAAGGTCGTATTTGAAAAATACTGTTGGTATCTTCATTTTGGTACACAAAGTAGGTATTACCCAGCGTGATATGGGCGCAGCTTCCCCACCTCTCAGCAGTCGCTGGGCCCAGTACCTTCTGCAGAATGCGGTTTCATGGTATGTCCAGGAACGATTCAGAAGGTCCCCCGCTGGTTTTCCATACCAAGTGTTACCTGCTGCTTGTTTACAGTAGCCCATGAAAGCCTACCATTTGTTCTCTGAATTATTAAGTTCTGTCTCTAGTACTTCACTTGAAATGCTGTTGAGTAGATCTCCTTAAATCACACTAAATGTTTTTTTAAGAGTGTTTTCTAGTGTATTCCCCAGGGCCTCCGAGAACATGTTGTTAAAATTTGGTCTTCAGTTTTATATCAGGAGAAAAGATTAAGACTGACATTGGTGGATGCACGTTACTGTACTAATAGCTGGTACATTTTTTCCACAAGACTAATGATAATACACCTATAAAACATTAACAGAGATTTTCATATCCTGAAGTAAGTAACAGATGACACTTAGCAATGAGAATTATCAAATGGGCTTCTTGCTCAGTGTCTTGAAACTTAACACTGTAACAAAAAAACCCCAAATGAGCAAACAAAAAAGAACCCCAAAATGACAACCCTGCTTCTTTTTGTCTTTCAGCATGTTGCCTTATGGCTGCTTGTCCATCGGTGACTGCGTGGGACTCATCGAGGTGGTGCGGAGCTCTCACACCATCATGCAGATTCAGTGTAAAGGGGGCTTGAAAGGAGCGTTGCAGTTCAACAGCCACACCTTGCATCAGTGGCTCAAGGACAAGAACAAAGGAGAAATGTGAGATTTCCTCTGGCTTGTTTTTCTTCTTCATGTGCCTGTAACGTTGGAAACTTCAGGAGAACTAAAGTCCATCAAGTGGGAAATGCTGTCCCTCTGTTCTGGGTTGGGGACCTTTTCCCCTGCCCGTCTTTGCCTTGTATTCCTGTTTTCAGCTCTGTTTAGTTTGGGTTGTTGTGTGACTTCTCAGCAGTAAAGCCTCAATTGGAGGTAGAACGATGAAGATATGGCTTAAGTCTGTATTTTAACAGTAGCTCATCAAAATGAGAACTGCTGGCCTCCAAAAGAGGGACAGTCACTTTCATAGGGTTTTTACTGCTCCATGATCTAACTGTAAATACCGCTGTTTTCAGAGTATTTCTAAATTTTCTCCTTGCCTTATTAAAGCAATAAGACATCATTCATTGAGAGAATGGTAGAAATTGGCTCTTCCCAATGGGGAAGAAAAAACCCCCAAATCTGCACCTTTGTATTACTAGAATATCTGTAAGAAAATGTCTCTTTTTCTGTCGTCGATAGGTACGACGCCGCTATTGACTTGTTCACGCGTTCTTGTGCCGGCTATTGTGTTGCCACCTTCATACTGGGCATTGGTGATCGCCACAATAGCAACATCATGGTAAAAGATGATGGACAAGTAAGAAATGTTTTCCTAAAACCATACCTAATGTCATCTCTCACCTTGACAGGAGCTTGTTTGAAACAAAAGAGGAAAAAAAAAAAATCCATCTAAACTATAAGTGAATGATCGTATTTTTACTGTGACGCCGTTTAAACAAGGAATTCCTAATTTTGAAATAACCTTTCTGTCTTTCCAAGCTGTTTCACATTGACTTTGGGCACTTCCTCGATCACAAGAAGAAAAAATTTGGTTACAAAAGAGAGCGTGTGCCGTTTGTCTTAACACAAGACTTCTTAATAGTGATCAGTAAAGGAGCCCAAGAATGTACCAAGACGAGGGAGTTTGAAAGGTGAGCCCTTTTTAGTAACCCTTTAACTTCCAGAATATTCTGTACCTAAAAGGCACTCTACTACTGTTGACCTCTAATAATATTATAATTATTATTATATAATATTAGATTATTATATAATATATATTAATATAATCAGTCCTTTTCACTGAAAAGCAGTATTTTGATTGGCTTGCAGTTCTTCTAATTTAGTTGAAAATCAGCCACCCACTTGTGAATCAGTAGGTGATCTTAGTGCTTGCTTGGCCTTTGGCTCATGAAACCTCACTTGAACTTTGCAGGGCCAGCACACGTGTAGGAAGATAATTGGGTTTTAATATCTTTTTTAGTTAATACTTAAAATGAAATCCTCTTGGGATTTGCATCACTGCAAAAACAGAGTTCTTACACGTCAGGTGTCACGTGCATGAGAGCAATACTTCTCTCTCTTGTAGCTGCTGCCGTGGCTGGTGTAGTTTGTGCCGCTCTGCAGAACCTGCCCACAAAGGAGAACTTGAAAATCCTCATCATGAATAAATTCTTTGTTGGTGTAGTTTTTCCTAGTATCTTTCCAGTCTTTGAGAGGTTTCAATTTTAATCTTAATTTCATTGCATTGTGGGGTAAAAGGGGAAAGACAGATTTTTAAGGTATGCTGTTTGTCTAAACACTGCAGTGAAGGGGTTTTTTTGCATGATTTTTTTTCTTAATCTAAGTTAGTGATTTCAGTGTAAACAGGTATTTCTCACCCACTGCTGAGACAGAGCAAGCCTCTCTGGCTTCAGTGCGTTCTTCAGAGCACCTGAGGAGCAGCAGGTAGTGCCTTCATAACCAGGAAAGGGCCATTTCCCACAGGAGGTGTGCTCTGAAATTGCAGGCATCAGTGGCAATGACTAAGGCAATGACCCTGTGAAGGTCCATAAACTTGCAGGAATCGCAAATGAGGTTTAAGGCTAGAAAGCCCTCTTCAGCTTGGCTGTTGTGTTAGTCTGACCACTACTGATCCTAACAGCAATGAAGATAACCTAGGTAGGAAGATGAGGATGCTTTCTCAGCCACCTTGTTAGGCTACGACTGCCCAGTCACCTGAAAGCCGCTTTGGAGGTGAAGAAGCAAATCCATCTCCTAGGGAAATAAGCTGAGTTTTTTTTCTCCCCCCCTCTGCTGTCTCTTCCAGGTTTCAGGAGATGTGTTACAAGGCTTATCTGGCAATTAGGCAGCACGCCAACCTCTTCATCAACCTTTTCTCCATGATGCTGGGCTCGGGAATGCCGGAACTGCAGTCCTTCGACGATATTGCCTACATACGGAAGACCCTCGCCTTGGACAAAACCGAGCAGGAAGCTCTGGAGTATTTCATGAAGCAAATGAACGATGCTCACCACGGTGGCTGGACAACGAAAATGGACTGGATCTTCCACACAATAAAGCAACACGCTTTGAACTGAAAGGAGAGCAACGAAAACAAGACCTGAGAGCCCGCTTTGGGGGGTACTGCACTGTTCATACCCGTTAGCAGCAAAAGACTGGTTGCATAGGAATTGCACAAACCACGAGCAACATTAGAATTTGTGGCAAGAAAAGAGGTGAACTGTTCAGACAACTGGCAAAAACCAATGTAAAACAGGGTTTCAGATAGCACTAAAATTGTACACTTCAAAAAAAAAAAACAAACCCCAACCTAAATAAGCTTTAGTATGATGTGTAACTTCATGCTATGCCTTAAGCCCAAGAAGGTAAACTTGGAAGAATGTTTCCTTTTTTCATTTGATAGGATAAATTAGAAGGAAAAAGCAAACAGTGCTAGTGTGAACATAGAGTCCATCACATCTTACCTTAGATCTGGTACAGCAGGTGGAGGCTATGCTGGACCGAGGAGAGCGGAAAGAGAATCCAAGCGATAGCGACTATTTAAATGCAGCATAGTTGGAAGGGAAGGAGTTAAAAGGTCAAAGATCTAAAAGCAGTAAGTGAGAGGACAGTGCCTTTTCAATGTGCTCAGAGGCATTACCATTTTTACGGGGTTTGGATGACCCTTTCATTTCTGGGTCGGTCACCCGCACAGTTTCTGAAAGTGGTAGGAAATAGGCCCGTTCAGTGTGGTGTTTCTTCTGCTCAGTGTTTCTAGGGGTGCAATTCATACCTTCACAGAGAAACTCCCTCCCGTCCCCAAAACCTGACTAACCTGGAAACTGACCGGTCAGAATTGGGTTCCGTGCAACAGAGAGCTGTAGTGTTCATCTTAGGTTTGCTTTAATCTAACTTGAACTGAATAGATTTTTTTCATACATGTTTTCCAGAACCTAAAGAAAGGTGAGTTATTAAAATTATTGAAAGATTATTTTTTTATGAAGGCTATTTATATAATAGGAACTATTATTAATATATATTCTTTATTTACATGATTTGTCCATTATTCACTCTTTTAATTTTTGCAGCCCAGTTCTATCTGTCCAAGGCTCCCGTTTCCATTAACGTCACTGAAGGTGACCAGATCATACTCCTAGGACCAAATTCAACCCTGGTGACAGAGGACACAAGTACCATTGAAGCAGTGGGAGATACTCCCGCTCGTGCCAGAGGTGAACTTGGCCCAAGTATCTTCAAAACCCATTTCGAGCATCGCTCTGGATATTACTGGAGCGATATCTTGGCTATTCAAGGAACGTACATTTTAAACCCTCAATCTCTGGGTCCACCATTTCTCCTCTTGTTCCTTCCTCCTTTGGAAGCGGCTGTTTTATTTCGTCCAGTAACAAACATGTCAGAAAAGTCAATTTTAGGTATTTTTTTTTCCGCTATGATCAGTAATAAGCAGTTTACCATAGGGCAGATAACGTTGGCTAGCTCAAAGCATGTGGAGTTACCAAACATTTTATAGCTCTGTTTTGTGTGTGTGTGTGTGTAATATATACTTGTAACTCTAGTTGTTGTCCTCTAACGCAGATACGATGCGTGCAATCAAGTCAATTGGCCTCAGAAGTAAAAGACAGGCAACTTCACAGCCATACAGGAATAACGGGGTTTGGGTTCTTAGTAGCCCTTAAAGGGAATAAAAAAACAAACCCAAACAAAGTTGGAGAAGCTCATGGGCTTTTAAGTTCTTACACTAACCAGGATGGGCATTAGAAAAAAACATTCTGCCAGCGTTTCAGGAAAGAAAAAATAAATAAATAAATCCCTTTTGTTTTTTTTTTAAAGCTTGAAAGCATTAAACCCGACTTACCTTCGCCTGTTGTGCCGGTTTGGGGCTGAGGTAGCTTCTCTGAAGGTAGTGGAAGGGACCGTTCACTTCCATCGGCCTAGGTGAGAGGGTGTCGCCTGTTCCCAGTGCCAGGAATAAGATCTGCTGGTGGACTGAAAGCTCTAGATCCTCACAGAGATGGAGTGCAATGTAGACTTTATATTCTTCAATTGGTTCCACCTCCTGGAGATGTCGATGTTCCCACCTCTTTGTTTTTGAGAGTCAGGTGCACAGAACACTAAGTACCTTACTTTGAGCTTGAATTGAATCCCAACACCCTGTTCCCCCAGAACCCTGGGGTTGGGACTACAAGAGTCCTGGCCCGGGCTCAGGCTGTAGGTTTTGTTAGGAAGCATCAGGGAAACGGTGATTTAGTGAAACACAAATTTCCCAACAGTGACTTTTTCAACTGTGAAACTCTGATTTATTTTTTTCATGTGACAGAACAGGCTGCTGCTGATTAGTTTTCCTAAAAAACAATTACATTCTTTGCTTTCCTAAAGGTAGTAGGGAAAGCACCTGTGCTGACTTCCGTGGGCTTTTCTCTTCTGAAGGGAGGCTGTTAGTAGGTTTTTTTTTTCATGGTGAAACAGACTTTCAGCATAATTCTTCAAAGAAATGTATGAAATAAAAGCCCCACGTAGAAATGAAACCAAAATCGTTAGTGGTTTGGCATCTCATGGAGAAGATACAACCCTGTGTATTAAGGACAAAACAGAACTTACCGAGCTTGTGGAGAACTTGGTATGTGCTGCCCCTGCTCTTGGTGGTTTGGAGGGTGCTTTTGGGATTGCTTTGGGTTTTTTACCAACTTCCCGTTTTTCTGTAAGATACCAAATGCCCTTTAGTGGTCAGTAGCCCACGTTGGTTGAGAATTGGAAGGTATTTGCTTTGACATTTTATAACTGGCATGTTCCAGCATCTGTTCTTAACAATAATGGTGAACTCCTCCTGTTTTGCATGTCTGTACAGGTTGCAGGCCTGGGCTGGACCCATTCAAAACAACAAAAACCAAACCAGAAACAAAAAAACAAAACAACTATCAAAAAAGCCACTTGGAATTACGATTTTGTTGATGTCTTTGGCATCTTTGCTTCAAGTTAATGAAAATGGTGTGGTATTACAGAAAGAATTGTAACTTGCTGCTTCTAAGATATATATATATTATTTTTTATTTTAATTTCCGTGTTTCTTGTTTTAGTTTTACTTGAATGGAAGAGGAACCACACTCACTTGTTTTGGTTTTGTTTTGTTTTTTTTTAAACACTATATAGCTGTGGATGTTGTTGCAGATTGTTGAATCCCAACATAATTTTGCAATACATGTTTCATACAAATAACAAATTTGTATCTTTTTTTTTTTAATTTTATTTTACTTCTTTTTTTTGTGCTGAAAGTTGTCTCTGGTTAGGGTGAGGCTGTGTCTGTCCAAGATGATGTGTGACTCGCTGCCCCTCCAGCCGGTGAGGGTTTTGGGGGTGGAGTTGGGGGGGGGTTACTTGTTTTGGTTTATTTTTTACATCTGAATTAAGGAAGGGGGAAGCCCAACTGGAAGTGGATCGAGAGGTTGTCTCTGTGTACACTAACCAAATCTGTCCCGTCTCTGAGAAATTCTGGTTTTACTTGATGCTGAGGCAACACTGACTTGATCAGCATCGCTCCGTTTGTCCAAGGGCTGGTGGACTGGGAATTGGAGTGTATGTATATTAAAGTTCCACGTTACTTATTCATACACTTGGGTGTGAAAGGTGCTCTCTCTGTGAGAGGAATGGTTACCAGCGGCCCAACTATCGTGAGACAGTTTGGCTTCGCAATAGTCTTTATTAAGCAGCCTCTTCAGCTCCCATTCCTAACTCCCTCATCTTGTCTACACTTACTTTCATTCTTGAGACTTCCAGGATTCTTCTTGCTCCCTGGTTTAAATGTTTCCTCTTCCTTCTCCTTTACAGGATAAGGACTTGTCCAACCCACACTCGGGAAGAACTCGGTTGTTAACTTGCAGTGCAGTATTTTTGATTTCGGAGCTGTAGGGTATAGACTCTTAAAGTTCAAGGTCTTACTGTGTCAACGCTCCTGACTCTAAGCCAGGGGTGGATCCCTCTGTCCCTTCCTTCTCCCCCAAACAGGGACATCCCCGTAGTGAACAACAACATGAAGCAGGAGAATCTCAGCTGAAGCAATGCTCTAGACTTTCCTTTTGGGTTGCATCTGTGTATCTTAAGTGTCCATATTGTCACTGCTGTGTGTGCAGAGATATTCCTTCAGCCAAAGGTTACACTTACCCTGTCTTTTTCTGAAACTCTAGTGCCAGTTCCCCAGTAAAAGCTGGTTAAGAACCACTTAGTTCAGTGTAACGGCGTCAATTTTCTTAGGAACTTCTTCTAGTGTTTAATTAATCACAGTTAAACCTGACCTAGTTGTTTTACTGAAGTTACAGAAATTTCTGCTAATTGAGGCAGAAGTATTCTCCCAAGGACCTTGTATCTGCTGTGCTTTAGTTTGTCTGTGAGAGCCAAAACACAGACACTCAGAGCTGTGATCTCATTCGGGCTCGTTTCTTCGGCTTAAATCCATTGAATCGATCCCTGGGCTTTATTAATCGTGTTCTGTGTCCTGAATCATCAGCTGCCCCAGGCTGTTCCCCTTGGGGCAAGGGAAAGAGGAGGAAGGGAGGAAGAGATTCTGTGAATCCTCCTCTTCCTTTTCTCTAGCCACTCTGGTCCAAATTCTTCACCTTCTCTTGTGAAGATAAATGTAGGTTTCGTCCTCTGGAGGTATCATCCTTTCCCACTCACACCTCTGCAGGTTTTAGCTGCAAATAGCCACATACACCATCAAAATCCACCTCCCTGATGGAGGAAAGGCTTTAAAAATCAGCATGGCTGCAGTGGGGTGGCCTGGTTTCTCAGGCTTGACGTTTTGGAAGGACTGTTGTCGTTGTAACTGGCACCACAGTTGGAAGAACTTTCCCAGAATCGCAGAGAATCCTTGAGGCTGGTCGGCAGAGACCTCTGGAGATGGTCCTTGGCAGCAGGGTCAGCTACAGCGGGTTTCCCAGGACATCACCCAGTTGGGTTTAGAGTCTGCCTGAGAAGGCAAGAGTCCACAGTAAAAGGTTTTTTTTTTTCTAATGTTTATATGAAATTCCTTCTATTTGGTTGCCTGATGCCCTTTCTGCTGGCAGCAGTGAGGAAAACCTCGCCTGTCGTCTTCACTCCTTTCCATCAACAAGAAGCCCCTTGAGCTTCCTCCTCACCAACCTACACAACCTCAGCTCTTTGCTACCCCTTCAGCACCTTCATGGCCCTTCCCAGACCAGTTCCATTATGTCCACGCTTGGCTCGTACTGGGCCCAGCGCTCCAGGTGTGTCCTCCCCAGTGCTGGGCAGAGAGCAGGGATGAAGGCTCACCTCCCTNGTGTGTCACTCTGTAATAAGGGTCCTGTGGTAAAGTAGTTAGAAAGCAAGACATTTTTAGTAATAACGGGCCAAAAAATTAAAAAAAAAGAGTATTTAAGATGCAGCAAGATGCATGTGTTGTCATACTGAGAATAGTCTTGCAGCAATTTTCTTTTATTTTCTTAAACCAGAAAACCTTTCCCCTGCCCCCTTCTGCTCTGCTACTCAAATAACAGAAGTTTGGCCTGTGATTCTTTACTGTAGTTTATGTTCACGGGAAACTGTAAAAAGTCTGCTTTTTATNGCAGAGACCTCTGGAGATGGTCCTTGGCAGCAGGGTCAGCTACAGCGGGTTTCCCAGGACATCACCCAGTTGGGTTTAGAGTCTGCCTGAGAAGGCAAGAGTCCACAGTAAAAGGTTTTTTTTTTTCTAATGTTTATATGAAATTCCTTCTATTTGGTTGCCTGATGCCCTTTCTGCTGGCAGCAGTGAGGAAAACCTCGCCTGTCGTCTTCACTCCTTTCCATCAACAAGAAGCCCCTTGAGCTTCCTCCTCACCAACCTACACAACCTCAGCTCTTTGCTACCCCTTCAGCACCTTCATGGCCCTTCCCAGACCAGTTCCATTATGTCCACGCTTGGCTCGTACTGGGCCCAGCGCTCCAGGTGTGTCCTCCCCAGTGCTGGGCAGAGAGCAGGGATGAAGGCTCACCTCCCTCACCTGTTCTTCCTCAAGGAGCCCAGGGTTTTGGGGGCCTTTTGGATCAATAGATCCCAGGAGGGTGTAATTCTTGATGCTTAGATCTCACTTTGTCACTCGGAGCTAATTAGCAGTTACATCTCTGCATCAAAAGGAGAGTATAAACACCCACTGCTGCTTAAATTATCTTTAAATTATGAGAATAATGAGACAATTATCTCAGAAATAACCACTACTGGNAAAACCTTTCCCCTGCCCCCTTCTGCTCTGCTACTCAAATAACAGAAGTTTGGCCTGTGATTCTTTACTGTAGTTTATGTTCACGGGAAACTGTAAAAAGTCTGCTTTTTATTTATGGGCACGGTCTGTATCACATGCTGTTTATTAAAAAAACAAACAAACAAACAAACAAAAACCAGAACCAAAGTACTTTTGGGTTTTTTATCCCACTTTTGAGCTTTTAATGTATATAACTAACAACTAAATTAAAATGCTGTGGTTGGTAAACTTGTGGATTCTGAAGTGAGCATTTGAGGAATCTTTGGTCTGGGAGCTGTGATTTGGTGTTGGAAGTTGTTCTTTCCATAAATGCTACTGGAAAGGAGCTGGAGGTGGTGTTAATGCAGCAGGGGGGGGTCAGAAATAGAAGTTGTGTTATTTATGGGTGGGAAGTCCTAGGTGAAGGGGGGTGGGAGGGTGGGGTTCATTCTTGTACACCTTGAGCCTCAAAATAAGTAACTTCTTTTGGATGTGGGCTGTAAAAGTTGTGCTGAGAGACCAGATGTTAGTGTTCCAGCTGGGTGGTGGTAAAGCTCCTGCTGAATCATAGAACTGTAGGGTGGTCCAGGCCAGAAGGGACCTCTAGGGTCATCTAGTCCCACCTCCCTGCAGTCAGCAGGGACACCCCCAACTAGACCAGGTTGCTCAGGGTCTTCTTGAGCCTCCCCTTGAACATCTCCAGGGAAGGGGCCTCAACCACCTCCCTGGGCAACCTGTCCCAGGGGTCCACCACCCTCAGAGTAAAGAACCTATTCCTAATGTTGCATCTACACCTGCTCTTCTCCAGCTTGAAGCCATTGCCCCTCATCCTGTACCCACAGACCTTTGGAAACAGACTCTCCCCAGCCTTCCTGTAGCTCTTTCAGGTACTGGAAGGCTGCTATTAGGTCTCCCTGGAGCCTCCTCTTTTCCAGGCTGAACAACCCCAGCTCTGGAATGGTTTGTTTCCAAACCAGAATCCCTCTGGTTTGTTTACTAAAATAAAATTATCCTTCGTACTTTCATTACCAAAACTCTACTATAAAACCAAACCAAACTAGGCTGTATTTCTGTATTTTGTATATATGTTCTTTTGAAAGAGTACATATATATATATATCTCAATGTAAGACATGGGACTGCAATGGAAAGGTTTCTGTGGACGTGTTGCTCTCCTCTGGGCTTCAACTGCCAACAAACTCAGGTTGGGAAGGATTTGAGTTCTGTTGCTGGAGAATTTTCCCTTCTCTCTTTGGAGAGATGAGACATGTGTCAGGGTTTTCAATCCTGTCTCTTCTACGCTTAAGCTTTAAACTTTGTGCCCTGGTGGATGCTGTTTGGGATCACCACGGCCCAGCCTGGAAAAGGGCTGCGTTCCAGCAAGTTGCTTTTGAAGAAGGTTCTTCAGTGACCAGAACTAACAGGTTAAACTTCTCTTTATCCCAGCATAAGGTGAGTTTTACTCTTTATTTTTTGAGTGGTTACTACCTGGTTTTAAATGCAACGGATGGTTCAGGGCAAGGGGATCCTCAGTTCTTGCCGTTGCCATGGTGGGATTTCTGGGGTAGTTCTTGGGTCTCCATCCCTAAAGCATATAAAAAAAAATACAGAAAATTGGCAATTAATGCTGGTGAAAGAGAGGAATGGTTTGTCATGTGGGCAGTTTGCTTTAGCCCTGGGATCTGGGGGAGGCCTTCTGGTTTCACGCTCAGAAATCAGCCCGGTTTTCCAGCCTGCGTTGGGAAGACTCTGTGCAAAATCTGAGCCCATGTAAGAAAACAATAGCAGGAAAACTGCTGTGGGATGGGATTGCTTGGATACCTCCTGTACAGCCTTGGGAACTCCAATGAATCCACCTTCAGCCGAGGTTGTTACCAGGAGCTACACTTACTGCTTTCCCTGAAAAAAGGGTTTACTCCATTCTGTTTTCGGTAAGAATACACCTCTGCTAGTTGAAGCCAGCACCATCTGTGGTGCCCGTTGGAAAAACAAGGTGAATATTGCGTGGGTTTTCCTGTATTTCCAGTTGGAATGGGTTCTGGGGGATTAAACCCCACCCTGGAGCAATCGGAACCATCCCGAGCACGTGATGGTTGAAGAAACGACTCTAGCTTAGACCTTCCTGCATCTGAAGCGTTGGTGACGCTCTTTGATGCCCGTGATGTTGATGTGCATCTTCAAAGGAGGATGCTCCTCTTGATGTGTGTTTTTTCCACTCTCTCTTTGACGCAGGGAGGAGAAATCAGTCAGAAGGTACAGAGAGTGTATTGTGCTTTAATTAGCCGGTGGGTGTCTGGCTGAGCGGGGCTGAATTCAAAGCCAAGCGGTGGGTTTGGGTCGGGTTTATTTCCCTTTCCCTCAGCAATTGAGGGATTTTTAAGTTCCCCCCCACTGGGGATGGGGGAAAATGCTTTTTTTTGGAATAATCACACAGGAAATGTTTTGCTGAATAAAGGGCAGAAAGCCGTGGGCATGGCCCGTTTGGGTGACTACGGCCAGTTTAGAACTTGGACACAAACTCTCCTGGAGGAACCTCGGCTCCTGCTGCTGGGATCCACAGCAGGGAAGGAACAAACTGGGCTGGGATACTGGGATGAGGGTATAATTATTTTTTTTTTTTTAACTAATTGCTACAGCAACAACGTTAGGGATGTTGAGGATTCTCGGCTAATTGGAAGCTGGATCTTAAAATGAGGTATCTTCAGGCTAAGACAGAGCAGAGGAGCTCCCATCAATGAAAAGCTTGGTAAAATGCCATCATCTGTGTTAAGTGATAAAAAATATACATTTGCACAAATAATAAGATGCTGTTTGAAATGCTTTGCCCTTGGGGAAATAGTGCTCTTTAGTGTGGCTTTTAAGAAAACTGGGAAAAAAAAATATAATAAAATGCGATGGAGTGAGGAAATATAGGGGTGAATATTAAATTCTGTGAGTAAAAACTTGGGACACTGAAAAAGGGAAAAGTGGTTATTTAGATTCTGCCGCCCTTATTTTATACCCATTGATTGACTGATTGCTAGTACTGGCCTCTCCTGCAGAGCAGCTTTAAGGAACAGCTTCCACGTCGACACTAAGAGTAAATTTGCGCTGTCTGGAGCTGGCACTGTGACATTAAACTCTGTCGTGTGTAAATTAAAGGATAAATTAAACCTTTATTTTGCGGGGTCCGTCCTCCCGCCCCCGTCCTGTTGCCGTAGCGACGGGCGGGGTGTGAGGTGTGAGGAGCCGCCG
>VZTM01027528.1:566273-578959 GCA_013400555.1 Jacana jacana
TAACGGTGGAACGATCCCCGGGCTTCCGTGAGGGAGCGGGAGGTGGAAGGGCCGCCCGCTGGTCCCTCGGCCTGCCTGGCGCCGCCGCGGCCCCGTCGGCGGCGCTTGTCTGAGGGGACAGCGCTGACCTCCAGGCGGTGGGAGGTTGGGAGCCGCCGTCCCTGAGGTGAAGGGCCTCGCGTGTGGAGAGCGGGCAGCGCCGAATCGGTTTAAAACCCCGAGGGGAAGAGAGAAGTTTGTCGGGGTGACAGAACCGCCATAAAGTAAGAGCTTACTGGTGTTGGGGTGTGACGGTTTGATTTTGTCGGAGCGATTTTGGTTTTGGTGTTTTTAATGACTTCTCACGGAGCCGGGTGCTTTGGTCACTTTGATGTAACTTTCCTCGCAGTTGCACAATGGCAGAAGCTACCGTCTCCCCACTGAAGCACTTTGTGCTGGCGAAAAGGACGATCACTGCCATCTTCGACCAGCTGCTGGACTATGTCACTGAGGGAGCAACTTTCGTGGAAGGTTGGCTTTCACCTGAAACGCGAGGGCTTTCCCTGGTGCTTTGGATATGTTTCACAGCACTGCAATGTCCGTTACAGCAGTATGCTGTTTGTGTAAGCCTATCCCTTCAGAAATAGTTGTGCTTTTGATTTGTTTTTTCAACTTAGGGCAGCAGGAGCGTCTAGTATATGAAAGCTAATCACGTTGCCTGGCCTGGTAGCCTGGCCTGCTTTCCATGAGGGTGAAAGCTTAACTGCTCCAGCCTTTATAGTCCTGTTTTGTTTTCCTTTGGCCAGAAGAAAGGGCAAACAGGTTCTGCTGTCACTCAGTAGGAAAGTAGATCAACGTGATGTAACGTAGAGAACCGCAGGTTGCACCCTCCGAGGTTCTGGTGGGGTGGAGGCGCCTGTGTCACCGCATGGGGTTGGGTGCTCATCGCCCTGGTGAGCTCTGCGGGGAGAAGACAGCCCAGACTCGCTGGTACATCCATGAGAGCTCCGGGTTTTCCTTTCTCTGGGAGGCGGGTGTCCCAAAAAAGCAGGGCAGATCAGCGCTGCGAGGCTCTGTGCGCTGGCTTGTTGCATCCAGAGCTGGACCCTTGATTAATCTGAAGTGACTTGTGTTGTGGTTTCCAAGTGCCCGTGGTGGAGCTGTCAAGTGACAAGGACTAATATCAATGGCTGTAGTGGGGTTTTGCTGGTTTTGTTTTCTTACCACTCTATAATTAAAATTTACACAGGTCTGTGTTGGCAGGTGAAGTAGTGATAATCTGTATTTTTTTTAACCCTGGAGCATGTACTCTGCATGTGATTGCTTTTATGTGACTCTTTTCCTATGTATAGCAACGTACAGGAACCCAGAGCTGGAACACGTAGCGACAGAAGATGAACTGGCAAAAATACAGGCATATAAAAAGAAGTTAGCAGTCATCGGTGAGGTGCTTTCACGGAGACACATGAAAGTGGCGTTTTTTGGCAGGTAATGAATAGAATTACCACAACTTGTTTTGTTTTGTTTTTATTTCTCTTGGAGGGCTTAGTCTTCTTATTTCTAATTTAAATGTGGCTGGAATTGGTGCTTCATCGTAGAATTGTTTGAAATATACACAAACCCACGGTCATTCATATCTAATTGATACTCAGTATTTCTTTGATACCATCTTGCTTTGTGACTCTAGATGAGTTGCCTGCCTTGTTACGTGTTTTTTATTGATAAACTTATAACAGTTACCTTTTATAGATCCCTTATTTGACTCGGGAAGGTCTGAGTTTGTTGTTATCTTTCCCAGAGCAGCTTTTCTTTTTTTTAAGGTGGTTTTGTTTGTTTGTAGAACTCTTGTTTGATCACAAGTACCGAAAAACTAAACTTTGAGCTGCTTATGTTTCCTACTCTAAGCAGCTGAAGGAAATGAGACAGGCAGTTGTCCTGTTGGGCGTATCCTTTGTGTGACAGATCTGTGTGATAATTACAGGGCAGAACTGTAACAGTGTTACAGACCCAGCTGAATGAAGCTGTGAATTTCTGCCTTCCTGAGTCACTAATTGGGAAAATGTCTGGTTCACGGGCCTTAGGGGTATTACTACAGATCAGGTGTTCCACCTTTCAGGTATTTCGATAGCATTTCCAAAGTTAGAGGAGATTTAAATTCACTTCCATTCAGAAGAAACCCCATATTTTCAATATTCAAGAATTTTTAACTTTGGTCAGCTTAACATCACCCCAGCTATGCATTTTCTTTTATTCTTGCAGCAGGAAAAAAGGGAGTTGGTAGGAAATGTACTTGTGGCACCCAAATGTGCTGCTACGTAAGAAGTGTTCCAAAGAGCCCCTCTCAGGTGTTCAGAGCCAAAGTGCTGAGGTTCTCTGTGGCTCTGCTTGCATGTTTTGTGGTTTGCATTTCAGTCCCTCTTAGTGAAAAAGTTTTGTTTTCAGTGAGAAACTTTGATTGGGTCATAACCTCTTCTAATAGATGCCTGCCTTCCAAATATTTTACCGTTCTGTTCCGGTAAAATTTGGGAGGGTGTAGAAAGATGATGAAAATCTGCTTTTCTTAGCTCTGATTACGCATTCAGTGAGCACAGTCCTTCTAAAAGACTACAGTTCCTCTGCTTTCAAATGCTTTTACGTGCCTAGAAAGTCTGGGTTCTGTTGGTCCATTTGGCTTCATGAAGATTGATTTTTCTGTCCTTAAATTTAAGCATCTGGTTACATATATTTTTTTTTCTGGAGCGTGAATGTTAATGTTTTGGTTCTAAAAATTCTGTATTAGTTCTGGGGAAAAAAAAGTGTACAACAATGGTCTTATCTTCACTTTGCTGAAAATAGTTCAACGATGCCGAGCAATGTTGGAAGGAACCACTTGCTGGTCAGGAATTCCAGGTTTTCAGGGGGGGTATTAATGTGGCTGCTTCCCTGCTCGTTTTGCAAACGCTGTTTTGAAATCGAGGGAGGGGAGGTCACACTCTGACCGACCCCTGTACACCCAGGGCACTTAAACTCCTGTTCTGTTCTGCTGCTTCTCCCCACCCCACCCACATCAAAGAATGAGAGAGTGGTCAGTCAGTGGAATCAGCTGCCCAGGGAGGTGGTGGAGTCCCCATCCCTGACTGTGTTGAAGAGTAGATTGGATGTGGTGTTGAGGGATCTGGTGTAGGGGAGAACTTGTAAAGCAGGGCTGATGGTTGGACTGGATGATCCCAAGGGTCTCTTCCAACCTACCTGATTCTATGATTCTATTTTAAAGAAAACCAAGAAAAGCATCTGGGATAAAGACATTAATTGTATCCCAGCCTTGGTGTTTCACAAAGTTAGAAGTTTGAAGGCATTGACTGGCTGTGATGTGTGGTAGAAGTTGCTTTTGCAAAGTGCAAAGAGCAGGAAAAGGCAAATTGAATTCTTCCTGTGGCATTTTGAATAAGCTTGTGAGCTGTTGTACAGTGAGTGCTGAGCTTTCTCTAGCAGAAGTAGCAGCTCAAAAACGAGTCTCTGTGAATTCATACCATTGTGTAATACTTAAACCTCAAATCTTTTTGGGTGAGGGGTAGAGAGCTGGTGTGAAGCAAGACATTACTGAGAACTTCAAGTTCTTGCAGAACCTTGAGTTGTTGAAAAGTTCCTTTTAATCAGCAAGGTTTCGGTTCATTTAGCTACTTCTTCCTCCTGAAATAAGGCCAAGATTAAGTTCCATTATTAAAGACAGCCTTTTCATTAGACAGGTTATGCACAAAAAATAAATTTGAGAGAGTTTTTTGCGTGTTGTTTCACGTCTTACTGTAGCAATCGTGAGTCAGTTGAGATTATCATCCATTAAATTGTTCTGAGTTGTCGTTGCTGGCTGTGACGAGAATTCCCAGACAGCCATGCTTTGCAATGAACCTGAAGGCATTAGTGCAGTGATGCCCCTTTCATACCTCATCCCGTGCCTAGAAGACTCTTGGAAGCAGCGTTTTCTTCCTGAGCAGTAAAGAAAAGATGTTTTTCTGAAGACAATAACTTATCAAAGTGATAATTTCCCAAACGTTTTAAGGAGTTGATTGCCACTATAGAGGGTAGTCCTTCCCTGCCCCTGTCACGCAACCTTCTCACGTCCTCCTCTGGCGTCCCTGGAATTCCTTTAGAAGAGATAGAGCAGGAATGTGGAATTGTTGTCTGATCAGAACATAATTCTGCCCAAGAAGTTGTGTGTATTTTTAACCTGTTCTTTTCCACCAGAGTGCCAGGGCTGGTACAAAGAAGAGGGCAGGCTGCCCCTGGACGTGCCAAGATTTAGCAATTGCTTTAAGTTGATCTAAGGCATCTTTTTTAACTAGATGCTTTTTCCAGTGTAGCAAAGTTAGGCCAGTATCTTTTACAAGTATCTTATGCAGATTGAGGTGTACCAGCTAAATCGTACTCGCCAGTACAGGCTGGGCTTGTTGAGCCAGTGTGTGTCATGAAAATGAAAATTAGGTTTTTCAGTTGCATGGGTGATGTTGATACCAAGAAGGATGTTGGGATCTAGTCAATTAAACTTTTCCTGCACCCTCTGTTATTTCTGTCAAGCTCTGCTCTACTGGCTGGAAGCTCTGTCACCCAAACCAGCTCGCAGTGTGTGGGTCTGGCAGTGAAACGGGAGTGTGTTCAGCTCAAGCCAGCGGTATTAAGTGGTGATTCCGTGCTGTGCTCAGGGGGCTTTTTATTTGCTTTCCCCTCTAGAACCAGCAGCGGGAAGAGCTCGGTCATTAATGCAATGCTGTGGGATAAGGTGCTTCCTAGTGGGATTGGCCACACCACCAACTGCTTTCTCAGCGTGGAGGGGACAGATGGAGATAAGGCTTATCTTATGACAGAAGGGTCCGATGAAAAGAAGAGTGTCAAGGTACAGCTTTTCAGTGATTATTGCTACTTTTCACACTAGGCATTTCCCAAAAGATCTGCCTTTTCACAGTGTTCTCAGGTCTAATAAAAGTGTAAGGCTAACTCATTCTGCATTTTTAAGTTCTTAGGAGGGAATAAGTATTAAGCTAAAATTGCCCACTTTGCAATTTTTCTTTGATGTTTCTGAGAAACAACAAATTGTAGCATAACATGTGTTGAGTGATGTATTTTTATAGGACTGAGACTTAAGTTCTGTCACTTATTAAAAGATTTGGAATGTGCCTCTCATTTGGCCTTGCGGTGCTCGGCTTATTTAGCTGCTCACAGTGATATGTTCTTTAGCCTCAAGTGAGTTCTTTAGGCTCAAGTTCAAGCTGGTTAGTCCAAGAGGTTAAAAATAAATAAGAAACCACAAGTGTTCACCAGAAGGAAGTATGAACTCTGTTAATTTTGTTCAAGATCCTGTCCAGGTTTACTTGAGGACCAAATTGGACTGGTGTGAAGGCTTGTTTGTGCTGCATATTGATGTTTGCCTTCCCTTTACAGACAGTCAATCAGCTGGCCCACGCGCTGCACATGGATAAGGATTTGAAAGCTGGCTGCCTGGTCCATGTCTTCTGGCCCAAGTCAAAGTGTGCCCTGCTGAGAGATGACTTGGTTTTAGTGGACAGGTATGTTTTCTGCTTCAGTCAATGTTCTCTTAAATAAAGTAGCCAGTTTAATCCTTAGGGACAAGACTGTTTTACTGATGGATTGTGTTTTGGTTGTTAGGTTGCTACTTTGTTTTTAAATTGTTTTGTTTATTTTTTGAAAGAGAGAGAGTACAGTTTGTTCGTTTGTGTTTACTGCTGCCCCTCATTACCCCACTGAGTTTGGCCTTGTAACAGTTGGAAGAAACGAGTGTCATGTGACTGAGCTGAATAAGGGACTGGCTTTTGGCTGAGGATACTTCTACCTTTAAAACCAACACTATGGAAGTGTGAAAGGGGTTGTCACAGCAACAGCCTTTGGCCCATCTCCTGTCTTTAAATGCTTTGGATTGATCTCAGGGAGCCTAAGCCATCTGGACTTCATTTTTAAAAGCTTCTGATAAGGGTTGTGATGGCTACATATCAAATAGGTGACCTCAGAAATTGTGACTGTTGGCTGCAGGCGCCAGGGTGTTGGGCAGGCATTTCCTACAGCCTGTGGATTTAAACAGTTCTGAAAGCTGTAGCTTTTTCTGTCTCAAATGCCTGTATTGCTGACCACTTTGAGACACGACCTGGTAATATTTTTGCAGACTGTTAGGTGATTTCTGCCTCACATGTGAATCGATAGAGATTGGGAGTGATTCATTCACGTGTGAGTGAATCTTTAAGTGTGATTTCCTCGTACCCAGCAAAATGGCATCCAGAGCATGCAGTGCTTTTTGTTGCATCTCTTAATCCCTCACCTTTGAAATTGCTGGGAGGAGTTTGTAGTTCTATTCTTAGGTGCAAACTCAGGTGCTGTGTTAGTGGGAGAGAAAGCCAGTCTGGCTGGTGCAGGGAGCTGGTTGGTTTGATGCATTTTTGGATTTCTGAGCTTATGTGGTTGTGCTGTTACTTGAGGACGTGTGTGTAGCACAAGGATGCTGAAAGCCCAGGAGGGACCCGTGCATAGATATGATACAAGTCATGATTTAATCTGTATGGTCTTGGTTGCTGGAGGTGAAACACATAAAGAAGAAAAAACCCAGCCTGAAATCTGAAAGAATGAGTACTTGCAGGAGAAAATAATCTTTTTAGTGCTAAAAAGAGCAAATTTGAACCAGCAATAATTGCAGTGCTGCAAACTTGACCTAATGCTCACATTCCAGTTATCTTTTTAAAAACTGACAAGCACGTTGTGATTAACATCTAAAACCTGAGATACTGGGAGGGGGACCATTCTGTGAGACTGCCTGGATCGCTGACAAACTGCCTGTGGCTTCCCTTGGCTGTTACACTCTGCGCATTTATTCGGTAGAAACTGCACTTTGGAATGAGTAGATGGTCTAATGACTAATTGGTAATTGGTTTTTGCTGCATTTGAATTAAGCTTGAGGTTGAGGTAAGTATCAGTCTAAAGATATAGAGCTTTGTATCTTCTTACAAGGCCCGTAGGCAACCCCAGTCTATTTTTATTCGTTCCTAAAAGTCAAATACTCCTTTGCTGTGTAAATGAGAGTTTGTGGTCTTTGTTCTCCACAGCCCTGGCACAGATGTCACTACAGAACTGGACAGCTGGATTGACAAATTCTGCTTGGATGCTGACGTGTTTGTCTTGGTTGCCAATTCTGAATCGACTCTGATGAACACGGTATGACATGCAGTGGGTTTTTATTGCTTCTTTATTTCAATACTCAGCAGTTCCATAACTGGAATGACGTCTCTTAGAGCTTTACTGAAGCTCCCATGTTGCACTTCGATCTTGCAAGTAGGATTTGGGGGTGGGAGGCAGGAACCAATGTGTACCCCTCACTAGGGAAAGGAGAGACAGGTTTCCGACTTGAGCATCACATTTGTCCTTTCTGTTTGAGTGTTATATTCAATAAATGGATGATGTAGTGCTTGTCTCGCTGTAGCTTGTCGACGTTTGTCAGCTGAAGAAACTTGTATTGTGGAAGAAATAAATGATGGAGTATTTCATATCCAGAAGTTCAGTAAAATACTCGACGTAGGTGAAGGAAGTTGAATTTCCTCAGGTGTTCTTGTCTCAGAAGGTGGTGGATTCCCTTGCACACCTTGTGGTGAGGACAAGGGCTACAGGTTGCAGTCACTGGACACTGTTTCTTCTGAAGGTGCCAGCAATAATCGTTCATATTGTGTGGTTCTTTGCAACATGCAGAGATGAAGAAGTTTTAGATGAAGAAATTTTAGATGAAGAAGTTTTAACACCTTTACTCTAGAAAAGCTTGTTTTGAGAGAGAAGCCTTCTGTATCCCTTGCAGCCTAGATTGTATGACTCGTAGAAGGAGGGCACAGAAGGTGGCCAAAGGAGCTGTGATACTCAAAATACAAGAGTAGAGATTTGCTTCAATTCTGTTGGGATCTCCAGTTTTAACTAAACTAAGCGGTGTGAATGCAGACAATGTCAATATAAGGTTTCTAAGTTGTTGGAGGTGGGACTTCCAGCATGGAGTGTAACACTGCTGAGAAATCTCTTGCAGTGACTTTTATTAAGCCTGCTGTAGGCAAAGAAAATGCTCTCATGGTTCTGAGCATAGTTCTGACATCTAGTGTCTGAATTTTCTAATTACTGAGACAATTTAATACAAATGTACAAAGACAATATTTCCTGGCGTTGCAGCTGATTAGAATAGTTTGGTAGAAATCTGAGAAAAATATAAAATTACTTTAAAAACATTCCTTTCCATCTCCTGTGCCAAATCCACAGAGACTGAATTGCAGAAGAGATGTGATTTAAAAGGAAAGAAGGATGCTGACACCATCCAGGGCAAAGGGAGGATTTGGCAGGACTGTGGTTTTGTCTCCTCTGTTGTCTCCCTTGAAGGATGCTTTTTGGCTTTTAGTGTGGCAGAGGTCTAGAAGTTGTGTGGATTATGTACATACTATAGTTGGTTTGATTTTTTGAATTAAAACAATAAGACAAAAAAGAGATTGGGTTTTAGTGAACCCCTCGTTACTATGTAGAAGCAGGGAAAGAAGCGGGAAATGCTTGCCAGGTTTTGGGTCTGTGTAATGAGGTAGCAGAGAAAAGGCCAAATTTGATTTGGTTCTCATTTGCTCAGGAGCAGTGAACGATTAAAGCCAATCTTGAGTGAGACAGTAAACATGCAGGATAGATGTACAGGAAGATTCTGCTAATTTTGAATGTGTCTGGTCCTTAACACCCAGTCTCAGAAGTGCTACTCTGCTTTTCAGGGGGCTTTTGGCCAGTCCTTTTAACTTGCCCAGCACAGCTGAAAGCTCCCAGATAGAAATAGGGTACGTCTTGCAATTTGGTTGAAGCATTCAAGTCTTGGTTGCCATATAAATCCTCACTTAACACTGAGCACCTTGTAATTATAGAATCTGGGAATGTCCAGGGTGTGCATTGGAGGGACAGGAACAGATCTTGGCTGTGACTGAGGCTTTGGCTCAGCAAACAGAGCTTACTCTTTCATTTTCTCAGCTGGGTGGATGCAAATGAAGTTGCCTTTAACAGTTTTGTCACTGCTGTAAAGCATTTGTGGTTTGCCTTGCCTTGTGGCAAATGGTAATTTATTTCTTCATCTACATAAGTTTATCCTTCAGGTAAAACACCTGATAACTGTGTTCTCCAGCTCCTCAGCAGTTATTTTTACCACAAGAGGTGTGAGAATATTTGGCAGCTGCTACACAACCACAGATTTTTTTTTGCACAAAGGTGATTTTTTTTTAATATTCCCTCCTAAATTCTCTTTGGGCAAAAGGTCTTATTTCTACAGCAGTGATCTCAGGTACACACACATCAGTCTCCATCAGTCAGGGAGTAAGTGTCCCTGGTGGAGTGTCCAGAATGCGTGGTCGTGCTCTGCTGCAGGTTCTAAAAGCTCACGGCAGCACAGAGACCTCGTCTGTTAGAGCTGTGCCGGGTGGGGATCTGCTCTGTTGATGAGTATGGAAATAGCAGGGATGGGAAGCAAGGGAACCAAATATGTTTTCAGGTGCCTCCATATCTTGTTTGTAAAGTGAAAACATTCCACAATGGGGATTTTTTTTCTTGTGGCTCAAGTCATACATCCCATATAGGAAATGCATGGGGTTTAAATCACAAGCTTGTGTTGCCCATCTGTGGTTTCTAATGCTAATGGCTTCTTTTCAACAGGAAACTTTTTATCAAAGCTTGTTTAACTTCCACATCTGTCAAGGGAGAATGCTTGACTCTGGTTTGGATGTCAGGGGAATTGTCTGTTTGTGCTTTAATTTTTAGGAAAAACATTTTTTCCATAAAGTGAACGAGCGACTTTCCAAGCCGAACATCTTCATTTTGAATAACAGATGGGATGCCTCCGCGTCAGAGCCAGAATATATGGAAGATGTGAGTGGCTTGATGGCTCTTACTCGGGTTGATGCTTAAAAAAATGAAAATAATAAAATATGTATATAAAGAAAAGGCCTACACATGCATAAAAGCATGCTAAATTGCCTCGCTAATACAGTTATTAATAAGAAAGCACCAACTTTGTCTTATTAATAAGAGTATAAGCTATTTGGTCAGAAAGTGGAAATAATTTATTCCTTGTTCAGAGCAAAAAACAACCTGCCAATCAAACTACAGTGTACATATATATATATCTGATGTTTCTGCCTCTGATGTTCTGTTTTGATGATGGCTCAATGTTTTACCTTTTCCTTAGGTGCGCAGGCAGCACATGGAGCGCTGTCTGACTTTTCTAGTTGATGAGCTCAAAGTTATTGATCCTGTAGAAGCCAGGAATCGCATCTTTTTTGTTTCAGCAAAGGAAGTTCTGAGTGCCAGGAGACAGAAGGCCCAAGGAATGCCAGAGGGTGGTGTGTAGGAACTCTTGCTTTTCCTCAAACACAGAAAAATAGCATAAAACTTGATAAACAAAACTATTTAAGATGCAGTCACTGCTGTGAGCTGTTGCTCTCTCCCTTATGGTCTGCTGTGTTTCACAGGTGGAGCACTTGCTGAAGGATTCCAAACAAGATTCCAGGAATTTCAACATTTTGAGCAGATATTTGAGGTATTTATGATGGGCCTCTTAGCCTGTTTTTGAATGCAAAGGCAGCTTTTGCTTATGCTTAGTTTAATTTCACTGGACATAACCCGTGTTAACAAGCGTAGGAGTGTAAGGTATTCAAACCGTCTCACAGCTGTGCCTTATCTCTGGGCTCTGTTCTGCTCTTCTCACCTTGAATAGCAGATAGTTGTTAGAAATGAGTATTAGTCAGTGAAGAAAGGGGCCAAAACCGGTCTCTTAGCTCAAGTTTTGAGATCTCAATGCCAATGTAGTCTATGTAAAAAAGGAGTGTATCGCTTACAAGCGTGAGCTGGTGGAATATTTGCTATATAGTAAGCCTTATTTTGCTTTTAAATTGTAGCTTTGTAATTAACCATTGTAATCCAGGACACGAATAGGAAGAAATTCTGTCTCACCAATGTAGATCTAAATATTGACTTGTGTTTTTACAGCCAGAGTTTTGAAATTATCCCCACTATGTACCTCTTAGCTCAGACACTCTGCCCATTAACCCTACTTCTGCATCCTTGTTGCTGCACAGAATCCATCCTTCACCCTCAGCTTGCCTCCATCCATAGCTGGAGTTCACAGTTCCTTCAGAAGTAAGATTGACGTAGGCAGTTGAGCAATTTCTTTGCCTGGCTGAATTGGGTAAATCTAATTTGTTAAAGCCATTTTTGGATGTCTTAATGAAGTATTTTGGCTATGCCTTGCTGGTTTTGTGTGGTGTGTAGTGGCATATCTCATGTCACGTGAGCCTGAACGGTGTGACTGTAGTGTTACAGCAAATTCTCAAGACAGCTCTTTGTGCCCGAATCAGTAAGTATTTTCTTGTTTGGTATTAAAACAAAGGCAAACTGGCTCTGGGAAGTACTTCTTCTCTCGTTGCAAACAGGCCCATTTGACCTTAGCAAAACCAAGTTATGTAGTGATGTGTGTATATCAAAAGAAGGTGTTAAAATGACTTCATTCTGTCTTGCACAAGCGAAGAGATGTCAGGCTAAGGTGTAAACTTAATTCTTCTCCTCGCTCTTGCCATGGGTGACTGAGTTGTTGAAACGGTCAGTTCAGAATATCATCCCTGCCTCAGCCCATGAGCCATGAAGTTTCTGGTTGTGGCCAAGTGTGAGATTTTGTTTGTAAGTTTTGTCCTTGGAATTATAGTGGGAGACTTTCAACCAGTCGGAAAAAAAAGTGGAAATGAAGCTTTTAAGTCAATGATCGTTCTCTGACATATTTTGCCATGTGCTGCACCCAAAGCTTCTTTGGCAAAAATCTCTTATAATTATGGTTTAATGCTCAACACTTAAAATATTTCAAGATGAATATCTTAGGGCATATGAGTTATGACATGATGTGATGTTCTGGGTGCTCAGCACATCTGTAAAGGGGATGTCGCAGTCTCAAGTTGGCCACTGGAATGTGAAGCATCCATCACAAGGTCACAACCACGACAAGCTTCTTTGGCAGGAGCAGGGACGAAAAACAAGTCTGTGACAGCACTGAATGGCCTTTTTTTCTGCTTTCATGATATCTGTTTAATTTGCTTCACCCCCTCCAACACCAGCAAGGATTCTGTAGGGTTTTTCCCTGCTCGGCCATGTTTTGTCCTGAAATGGTAGCAAATGGCTTTGAATAGGAGTGTGATACCATCAGTTAAAGAGCACGAGAACATCTGCTAAATTAAGATTGCCAAACACAATTTAAATTTTGAGTGCCTGATGTTGCAGCACATTCAGGTTTTGTGGGCAATTTCCTGAGTTATAATGGCATTTTTATTTGCTTTCAAAGCAAGGTTTATACTTAATGGTTCCCCGGCTCTGAAGTCTTTGGACCTAATACTCAAATCGCTGTCCCTTGAGCTGATGAAGTAACTGATGACAATAGTGTGTCCACTTCAGTCTGTCTGTCCAGGTGCCCTGCTCAGACTTTCCTCACCCTTTCAACCCTCTAAGCTCCTTCATCACCGCAGTAATAAACCCCTCCACACATTCCATCTTCCCAGGGGCCCTATCTGCTGGGTTTGCTCCTCTTGGATTCTCTCGCCCTGCTTTTGTCTCCACTAAATTGGGTGGCATCTTTCTCTCCCCCTATGCTCAGCACTGGTGAGGCCACACCTTGAGTATTGTGTCCAGTTCTGGGCACCTCA
>VZTM01027528.1:591466-609964 GCA_013400555.1 Jacana jacana
GGGGGGGGGACAAACAGGACGGGGGGGGCGGGACCTGGAGCCCCTGCATTGGGGCTGCAGTGGAGCAGCTTTGCCTCCAGCACTCAGAGTCTCTTCTGGTGTTTAACCAAAGCAAACCCAAGGACGGGTCTGGTTTGGCTGGTGGCACCTGCGATGGTTTAACACCGACTGCGGGGGCTTTGGGGGGGGGGTTTGTGTTTTCTAACCAGGCTTTTACTAAAAGTAACTTATTTAAAAAAGAAGAGAAAGCGCCTTTTCAGAATATTTATATCTCTATTTTTATGGCAGGGTTAAGGTGGCCAAATGAATTACCCCACTTTAACCCCTACTGGCCAGTTCCTAAGCCCACCTTTGATATGGGAGGCAGTCCCTGAGCGGGTGCTGGAGGCGGCTGCAGGCCCTGCGCTGGACCCTGGGGGCTGCTCCCGGCTCTCAGAGCCTTCAGGAGGCTCCAGGGGCTGGAGGAGGAACCTGTGAAAGCCAAGGATGGGGAGGGAAGAGCCCGGCCTGGGTGTCATGTTCTGTGTCTGGCCCCTGTGTGGAGCCGAGCCGTTGCCTGCGTGTGCGCTGCAGCTGGTTATTAAAAACCAAACCCACCCTCTTGGCTCCGGGAAGTTATTGGGTACCTGGGGCAGGATGGGTCCTCATGTAAGGTTTTGCCCAAAGGTAAATCAGAAATGGGAATTAATTAGGGGGTGTGGGGGGGTCTGTCCCCACCACCCACACCGGGATCTTTAGGCTGGGCCAAAGCACCCACCAGTGACACCCTCTGGTTAAAAGCACTTGTTTATTGGTTACGAGAGCAACTCATGGCAACACCTTTCACTGAGCCACTGAACAAACACAGGGAAGAGGGAGCCATCCTGGGAAGATAAGGAAAAAAAACAAAAAAGAGGAAAAAAAACCAACCCAAAAGGTGTTCCCAGGGCTAGTTCAGAGCCAGGGCTAGTTCAGAGCCAGGGCTAGTTCAGAGCCAGGGCTGGGTGGGTTTGCCCTTGTTTCACAGGGAGATCTTTTGGGAAGGACCCAAGGGCTCTCATCCCTGGGTGTTGGGGTGGGGCAGCCAAGATGGGGGGGGTTATTTTTTATAATAGTGTCAATAAAAGCTTTTAAAGGCCGTTTTCAGCAAACAATTACCCCCTGGGCAGGCAGTGGGGGCTCACTCCCCGAGCACCGGCAGCCCAGTTCCCCCAGCTCCACCACTCTGCAACAAGGGGAGGAATAAAAAAAAAACACCACACCAAAAAAAAACCCCCAACCCAAACCCCAACCCAGCAGCTGAAAAGCTGGAAACTGAGGGCAAATGCACCCCAAGCAGGGGCAGAAGCGCTGTCTTGGCCTCCCTGGGCCGGCACAGGGACTGCAGCTGCACACAGGCTTTTAACCAGCTTCTTTTTTTAAATAAACCAAAAAAAAAGAAAAAAGGAGCACACACACACACACACACCCCCACATCCACCCACACCCACCCACCCCCAGGAGCAGAGCCCTCAGGTGTGAGACCAAGAAGGGCTGGAAAGCTCTTCCCACTGTTCCACCAACAGCCCCAGCCCTTGAAAACCAACCCCTCCTGCGTGGTACACCGTCAGGCACACGGGACTCCAGCACCAGCTACAGCAGCACTAACACCCACACGCACACCCTCCCCCAGAACATGAACAACCTCCAGGGTTTGGGGTTTGGTATTTTTTTTACATAAACCAGCAAATTGGCTTTTAAAAAATACAAACACCAAAACCCAAACCAGCAAAAGCCACCCCCCCCCCGAAAGCCCCAGAGGCCGGTGGTGGTGGTGGAGGACGTGGAACACCCCAGGACTGGAGCAACCCAGGCACTGGTTACTGGGCCAGATGTTACCTCAAACCCCCCGACACACACACCAAAATATATGAAATAAAAGCGAAACCAGTCATCCCACTACACGACCATTTATAACCAAGGACTCCAGTTCAGCAGAACTCTCCCCAGCATCTCAACAGCACGAGAACCCAGTGGGGCTGACAGCATCCTGGCGGGGGAGCAGCTCTTGGAATGTTCACACAAGGGCTCAGTGACCGGTTCCCATTTCCAGCCCCGGCCTCCCAGTGATCCCACTGGGACCAGCTCCCCCAGCAGTTCTGCAGGAAAAGCCCAGTTATTCCGTTTCTGACCACAGCTCTGGGTTCTGCCAGATTCCGCACCGTATCCCGCACCGTATCCACAGCTCGGCCGGGGCGGAGGAGAGCGATGGTGGGAGGAGGAAGACAGAAAGCTCTGGAGAAGGCTGGGAAGAGGCCGGCGGTACCGGAGGACGCCTGCTCAGGGTGGCACTGTGTCGCCCAGAACCTGCTCCTGGTTTCCAGCACATCAAAGGGACACCCAGGGCCACCAGCTGGGCACCCGCCTGGTTGGGATTCTCCAGCGCCAAGTTAACAGGATACTGGACACCACTGGCAAACCTCCATCGTACCAGAATAAACTACATCCCCTCACACAGAGCCCCCAGTCCCTTCCCGAGCCAGATCCCACTCTCTGGAAGAGGCTGGGAAAAGGAAGAGGCCGAGTTCCTTTGCCAGCGCTTCAGGCCCAGGTTCTGGGCTCCTCCATTGCTGTAATTACACCCGAGGTACCTGAAACGGGGATGATGATGATGGAATTCGGCAACAAACTTTAAGGAGAGGTTTAGGATGGACCCACTAGTGCTGCAAAACCTCAGCTCCAGGCCCAGACCCCTCTGGGATCCCAAACTGGGAATAAAACCAGTAAAAGCTGCGAAGGCTCCTTTTATCACCTTCCCCCTGTTTGGAGGAGTTTGAGCTTTTACCCTTAACCCCCCCCCCCACCCTCAAGAGCTCACCCCCACAGCCCACCACAACAGGCCATGCCACAGCCCCTGCGAGTTGAGGGTTTGGCCTCACAGTGACACCGTGTGACACCGGATCTCTAGGCTTTAAAACACTCTCAACTACAGCCAGGGCAGGAATTGACCAGCGAGCGTCACCGCGGCAGGATCCAGCAGAACCCTCCCCCGGGGTCCCAAGGAGCAGCACCTCCCACAGCCCCGGGCTCCTGCCACCTCCCCTTGTCCCCTGTAGGGCCCGAGCAGCCAATCCAGCAGGTGTCTGGGTGACACTCCCCAAAGCTCATTAAGCAAGGCCTCCCCATTCCTTAATTATCCATTTTAAAAGCTGAGTCCAAGCGAGAATCGGCCCGTGGAGTTACCTGCAGTGACACCCGCACGAGAGCTGTCACCACCATCACCTGAACACTTAAGAAAAGTTATATACATTTCTAAAATGGATTATTTTTCCCATTTTTTTTGTTGGAGTTTCCCAAGTAGAAACCAGTTTTACCACCAACGGCCCCGTCTCCTCAAAGGTGCTCACTAGGAAACCGGTTCCAAACACACTTCCATAGAGGAAAACAACAAACTTTCAGGAAAAAAAACCCCATCAAACCACCTTTTTCCTCAGCTCCCCCAGCAGCAGAGCAGAGCTCCAGCACGATCCGCTCAAGGCAGCTGGGAGTTCGATAAAGTCCAGTCAGACCCACACAGTAACCAAGTGCTCCACCAAGACCCCGAAGCGCCTCTGCGAGCCCCAGGAGCTGCTGGGAGAGCCCCGAGGGAGGGGACACGGCCGGTCCCGCACCCTGCACAGCTGGGCAACAAATGGCCATTTCAGGTTTTGTTTCCAGCTTTTTTTTTGCCTTTTTCTTGTTCTTTTTTTAACCTTTTTTCTTTTCTTTTCACCAAGTGACTTTACTGTGATTGGTATATTTATTGGCACCGTCACCGTTACAGACATGGCAAGTTTACAGGCACAGACTGGAAGTGCTGAAATTCAGGATTACAAACGTCAGAAAGCTGACCCATGGTCACCTCAAGCCACAGAAGTGTTTGTAGGACAGGAGATGCCGGGCAGGGACACACACTGCCCACCCCACACCCCCCCCCAGCGCCCCAGGACTCTGGCTGGGGACAGATCAACGCCATCTCCCAACCTCAGCCTTTCAAATTCACCTCAGCTTTTAAAAACAAGTCACTTAAGAGAAGCCAATAGAGAGGAACTCCCCGTCCCAAAAGGGAGGTTCGGATTCCCAAGGGAACATCCATTGCCAGCCTGGGCCCCAGGAAGTTAATTAGCCTCCTCCATTAATTAGGTGGGCATGGGTCACTTGATTTTCCTCTGTCTACGCTCTGCTCCATCAGAACCCATCGCTTAGAAGCCACTGCCATCAAAATCAGAATCAGATCAGGAAAGGGCTATTTACAGTGTGGGAGCTGCAGAATAATTAGCATGTAAATTAAACGAGCCCCCAGCCCAGAGCTCTGCACTCACCGAGAGGGGGGCTCTCCCGGGTGGAGTCCCAAGGGGTCCCCCTGGAAAACGAGGCCGTTTGGCTCATTTCAAGTTCCACGATTCCTTTGCTAACTCCCACCGCGCTGAACTGGCACCAAGCACGTTGGCAGGGAGGGATCCCCCCCTCGTTTGGAGGGGGATTAGGGGTCATCAAGCACACGTTTAATTGACATCCAGAAGAATTCCCAAGCCCTCCTCAACGTCCCGGCTGACTGCGGTCACGGAAGGAGCCTGGCGAACGCACCAGCGAGCATCGGGCCAAAGGGCTCCGGGAGCACAAATGGGCTGGAGCTGGGGATGGGTCAAAATTCCCCCACTTTAATTAGAGCTCAATGACCAAAATTAACAGCTCCCAGCCCCTTAACTGGCAGCAGCACGGGTCGCTTGGCTCCCACACCCAAGGACGGGGTGGAAGGAGCTGCAGCGAGGAAGCAAATACTGCTGCAACGGGGTTTTTATATTCTTTTCAGTTTTGAACTCTTTCTGCTGCTGTTGTAAATTCTGCCTGGTGTTAACCCCTTGGTGTCTGGAGGCCACTGACTGCCACTGGATGAACCCCTGGCTGGAAGGATGAACCCCCACGATCAAAACCAGGCCACGAGGGTGACGGAGGGAGTGCCTAAGGCGGTAGGTATTAACTGGGAGTCTCCAGGGCCTTAAAATAATTAAAAAAACAACCCAAATTCAAATGCCTTCCATTATAAAAACACATACATACCATTGGCTTCACTTTATCTACAGGAAATTCACAAAAAACATTTAAAACAGCAAATCTAGTTCATCCACTACAAAACTCAGAAGTGACGTTTCGGGTTAAAAGCAAAGCTATAAATGTAGTTTCCTTAAAAAATGCCAACGTATTTCTTTACATACAGACAAATGTTACATGATTGGCTGCTATTCACGTGTATATTTCTGTTATGTACAAAATTAAAAGTACAGGATTAGCAGACTGAGCACAAGCAAAAAACCCTTCAAGGACAAATCGAACCAAACCACCAATAACAAAAAGACTGGCTCTTAGTTTGTCGGTCACCATGATTACACGTGCTGGCCCCTTTTCAAAGTCAGTGATTTCTTCCCCCCTCCCCTATTTCTTCACTTGATTCATTATTTTTTTTTCTTCTAGTTTACAGAAAGCCTTTTCTTTTTTTTTTTTCTTTTTTTTTTCTGTGTAATAATCAGTGAATAGAAAAACTTCACCTGCAAATACAAGGTAGAAATGTTATTTCACAGCTATAGGCTGCAGCATTGATCTCTCCAGGTCTCAAATGGAGAATTGTACGTGTTTGGCTCCCAGTTAATTCCAGATTCTGAGAAAACTGTCCCAAGACCCTGTAGCTACAGCCATGCCGTCATCAGTGACACCTAAACAGCTGACACGGTTGTCATGGCCAGCAAGGACACCTGGAAAAGAAGAAGCAGAGGAAGTTAATATTCACAGCAGGGCAGGGACACCAGCTCTTGCTCTGCTCGCCCAGATGAGTCCAAGTTTGCTAAAAACCATGAACCACCAGGTCTAATGGTCCTTTTTTTTTTGTCTTTACCCTGAAGAATGACACGCATCACAACAGGCAGAGCAAGAAACTCAACCGTGAGGAGGTACACACAACATCGAGCCTCTGTCTTCCTCTCCGTCCTCACGACCCCACAGACCTCCCTCCTCATCCCTACTGGGGCTTCTCCACTTCTCTCTCCTTCCCAGCCAGGAAGGTCCTTTTCCCATTTTCCACAACGCTGCCCACAATTTCAGCCATCAAATGCTTCAAAACAATAATCAAACACCATGCCTACATCCAACTCCCTTGAGTTCCCCCTGCTTTGCAAGCCCTAAGGATTACGAGTCCCCCACGTGTTGTGTTGGACTGTTCAAAGACTGTTGGTTTCTCCAACCCCTCCCCAGCCTCTTCCCACTCCTCCGCTCTCCCTCCGTACCCCAATCCAGGTCTGACAAACCTCAGCCTGTCCCTGTCCCCAGAGGAAAAGGACATGCTTGTGTTCTCAGCAGTGGGACTGAGGAGCAGAGCAGAGCCAGGCACTGGATTTCAGGCTGCAGCTGCGCTCTGGAGAGGTCTCAGGCCTGACAGAACTGACTAATTCTCCACCTAAAAGCATCCACTTCCCTTCTCTCCCAACAGCAGGAAACTACGGTCCCCAGAGCAGAAGGGCTCCCATAACTCACTGCTCTCTCAACTACCTCCTCCTCGGGGTGCAAAACTCAATGCAAACGTGAAATTTTGCATTACTTCACACACTGGGGTGAAATAGGCTTTTAGGAAATGGAACACGGGTTTTGGAGGCTGTTCCTCAGCCCCACGAGCTGGCATCCTCCAGCACACAGATACACAACGGCCTACACCCAGGAGCAGGGGGACTTCAGCGACTGAAGCACCCAAGCCCACCCATCACATGGATGGAACCATTAATGCAACGGAACAACTGGAAAACAACACAAAACCCAATAAAACGAGGCGACACCACCCCAAAAGAAAAAGAAACAGAGAAGGATGCAAGCACAGAATCCCAGAATCTCAGGGATTGGAAGGGACCTTGAAAGATCATCCAGTCCCATCCCCTGCTGGAGCAGGAACACCCAGAGCAGGTCACACAGGAACGCCTCCAGGCGGGTTTGGGATGTCTCCAGAGTAGGAGACTCCACAACCTCCCTGGGCAGCCCCTGCCAGGGTTCCCTCACCCTCACTCTGAAGAAGTTCCTCCTCATGTTTAACTGGTACCTTCTCTGTTCCAGCTTGCACCCATTGCCCCTTGTCCTGTCATTGGATGTGACTAAGAAGAGCCTGGCTCCATCCCCCTGACACTCACCCTTTACAGATTGATAAACATTAATGAGGTCACCCCTCAGTCTCCTCTTCTCCAAGCTCAAGAGACCCAGCTCCCTCAGCCTTTCCTCCTNCTGGCTGATAGTGCACTCTATTCCCTCACCCAAGTCATTGATGAATATATTGAACAGCACTGGTCCCAGTACTGATCCCTGAGGGCCTCCACTAGACACAGGCCTCCAAGTAGATTCTGTCCCATTGACCACCACTCTCTGGCTTCTATCCTTCAGCCAGTTCCCAATCCACCTCACGACCCTATCGTCCAGGACCATCACCCACGAAGCAGCTCTGGATTTGGCACAGATTTTGGAGTATCCCTATCCCCGGGAATGGCAAATTCCAGAGCTCCTCACTCACCGGCTCGCTCCCCTTTCAGAGTGTCCCACACGTTGCAGTTGAAGTCATCGTAGCCCGCTAGCAGGAGGCGGCCGCTCTTGGAGAAGGCCACGGAGGTGATGCCGCAGATGATGTTGTCGTGGGAGTACATCATCAACTCCTGATCCGCCCGCAGGTCGAAGAGACGGCACGTGGCGTCGTCAGACCCAGTGGCAAACGCGTGTCCGTTGGGGAAGAACTGCAAGATTTAATGAGGAGACTGGGGTCGGCCACCAGCAGGACGTAGCGTTTGCCATCGTTCAGAACACCATCACGGGGTTATTTTGCTGGGTGACCAGGTAACAGCAGAAATAATTGTGGTGTTTTGGGTTTTTTTAAAAAAAACAAAGTCATCTGGGTGTTAAAAACTGCAGATACACAGCACTGGTGACACTGGAATGACCAGAGTTTTACCCAGACGGATCCTGGCCGTGGAACAAGAGGGGTGATTCCTACAGAAGGAAGGAAAAGGCAGCCACGGTGCCCTGGCTGGAGCCAGGGGGCACAGACACACTGTTCCCTCCAGGTTGGCTCAGCCACCCCAGGAGATGGTGAGGGAGCAAATCCATCTCCCCAAAACCCAGGCCAAATGCCAGTCTGTCACCCTCACAACAGCCACATGGATGGAAACGGGACTGGGAAGAGCTCAGGATCCAGGTCTAAGTATAGGAACCACATTTTTCTGCTGCTCATGCTTTTGGTATTTTCTCAGCCTTAATCATTTTTCATGTTTATCAAAACCAGATGCAGCTCAGACTTAGATTTCGCTCCCTATTTATCAGCACTTGTATCTCACAGATCAGAACATAGTGTTACTATGACAGAGAGGAAATATAATCCAGTTTATAAATATTAGCAAGTGATTCCAGGGATGAATATTCAACAGAAGTACTGATTTTAACTCCAACCTCCAGAATTATTTCACCAAAAGCTCTTCTCAACAGAAAATATCTGGTACTCTTTCGTTTAGCAGAAATCCTTGGAGCTGAGGGTGCTGAACTGTTTTGCTCCCTCTCAGTATATCCCATTCATCTCCAATTTGCAGGTTTTAACACATTTCCACGCTGCAAAAAAGTTTCCCCTCCTCCATTCTTTGCTTCTTTAAAAAAAACAACAACCCAACACTCAAGATTTCAGATCCTGACCAAAACCAGAGCTGAAACCATTCCAAGAACGCCTCAGTGCTTCAGAGATAGCGGTGGTAATCATTTAGTTACCAACTAGATTGTGAATGGTTAGTCAACACTGTTGGTTACATGCAACCCAACAGTCTCTACCCTAAGAAAATCAGAGATTTTAAATCAGGGTAAGCCCAGGAGAGGATAAAGTGGATTCATGCAACGATCACAACTACCCTCCCCCGGGGAAATACAGCTCATGACTTACACAAACTGCGTTAATATCCGACACGTGCCCCGTGAACGACTGCCTGCACATCCCGTCCCGAATATCCCAAAGCTTTGAGGAGGCATCGCAGGCGCCCGACACAAAAGTCCTCATGTCCGGGCTCAGGGAGAGGCTCATCACGTCACCAGTGTGCCCAGTGAAGGTGGTGGTCTGCTGCCCGGTTTCGATGTCCCACAGAGCGCTGCAGAGAAAAGCGACGGCATTAACACGGTGTACGGGGTTATTTGAGACTTTAAGGTCTAACTACAAATTCAGGCAATCGAGATGGAAGGGGAAAAAAAAACAACCCAAAAGCCAAAAGAAAACAAAAATGAAAAAATAAAATAGAAAAAAAAATGGCCAACAGAGCTCAAAAACTCACCAAGTGGTGTCTCCTGAGCTAGTGACAATTTGGTTGTCATCTAGAAAGCGACAACAGGACAAGTATCCTAAAAACAACACAATTAATGTTAGTTTCAGACCCAGGAGTAACAAACTGACATTTAAAACATCCAAGAGCAGCGATGGAAGCTCTCCCCCAGCCGGTCTGTGAGCCACAAGAACCACTTCAGAGCTCACAGGAGACTGGGAAGCGGGATTTGGTTTAGTTGGTGCAATAAAAAGCCCAGAAGCTGAAGCAAGAGCGTGGCTGACCTGTGTGTCCCGGCAGCTCTCGGCTCACCCTCACGTTGCCCTCTCTGGTTTTCAAGTTGTAGATGGAGCAGATGTTGTCCAAGCCACCGCAGGCCACGTAGTTCCCCGAGGGAGCGTAGGCGCAGGTCATCACCCAGGAGGATCTCAGAGGAATGGCGTGCATCTTGGGGAGAACACAGCTCATCAGCGTTACTCTGCTTCACCCCTTACCTGCCACTTGCCCCACTAATCATTCACAGCAATTAATGGGTTCTAGAAGATCAAACACACCAAGGAGATTGCGTATCACAGCTGTATTCTGATTTTACAACACATTTCCTATTTAAACATCCATACATCCTGGGGTGACAAAGAGCAGCAGTCTCTGGGGGAGACATACAGAACTTCAGTGCAACACTGTTTAAGAGCAAAGCTATTCTAAATGTAAAATATTTACTAATCTGTTTATTCCTCTTAGGTTTCTTTGTCCAATTCATCTACATCCCTAAACTATAGGGTACAAAAGGGATGGCTGTACCCATGGAGACGGGAGATCGCCACCACTCCACACTCCACCAAAGCTTCTCTCATTTAACAGCTTTTTTCTTTCATTTTTGCTCTTTTTTTTCCCCCCTCCTCCTTTGTTTGCCCTCCAAAGCAAAACACTTGGAAATTCTGAGGTTGTGTACTTCTACAATTTAAAACCAAATCAAGTTTCAGAAGCAACACCACACAGGCAGGGAGCTACAAGCTACTGCACCAGCAAATCAGAGTGAAAATGCTAGGCACTACGTTGAACTGTTCCTTCTGAGACACAACCTAGGACACCTCACTAGTGACCACCCAGCCATGGGAGAAGACAAACCAGAAAGATCACATCTGGATTAGAAAAAGACGGCTTCTTTTCAGTTTTGCCTCGCAACCATAGGAAAAGAGACACCATGCACAAAGTATTGATAGGGATTAGAAATAACTCTACCTTATTTGTTGTGTAACTATCCCAAATAATTAGTTTTCCATCTTGAGAAGCACTGACTAGTAGCCTAAATACAAACACAAAATAAAATAGGTTAACACACAACAAACTGAAGAACACCCCAAAATTGACATACATCATGTGTGATCCCCAGTCATTCAGGAATTTTATTAGTCCTTTATTACCCTATGCTTTTTTATTTTTCAATGGTTTTTGGGGGGTGATGGGAGGAGCATCTGTCAGAAGAACTCTGCAAAAGTCTATATATTGCCTGACTAAAGAATCGTGTGTCCACAGGGACTCACGACTGTAACAGTGGACAACTTAAACTCACTTAATGAATTCTCTCCACAGCTGCTTTCCTTTTCCATATGCTAATATTTTAACTGTACAGTTACACAAAAACAAACAAGGACATCAGGGGAAAATACATCTTACTTTGAGAGCATATTCTAGCTCTACTTCTTTCTGGCCAGCACGAGAGCGAGCAGACCACGAGGCGCCGTTAAGGTCTGAACAGCGGCTGCTCTAGAGGCAGCGTAATGCAACTCCCTCCTAAAAACTCTTCCCTGCCCTGTACAAAAGCATCTGTTTTTTAAATGAAATAAGATTTGTCTGTAAAGTTTTAAAATCTCTGTAGTCCCAGCAGTTACACAATTATTCAACATCTTGGAAAATATAAATATCTGTCCTTTCAAATACAGGGCTCAGCACAGACACCCTCCTCTGCTTGAACAGAAGCAGAGATTTCAGTTAAAATTAAAAGAAGGGAAAGGCAAAATGTCTGTGGTAAGAACAAACAAGAGTACCTCTCCTTTCAGTCAAACCTTTCCTGTTCCCACTGTGGTTTTATAAAGGCAAACTATAACTAAAGACAAAAAACCCACCACAGCCGTGGTCTGTGACCCCCCTGCAAGGGCACCGGCGCCACCAGGCTCCCCAAACCTGCTGTTAATTCTGAATTAATCTGATTCCTAACCCTTAATCAGCAGGTTTAGGGATGGCCTGTACCAACCTGGAGTCGGATCCCCAGTGCATAGCGTAGATTTTGGCTAAGTGACCTCTCAGCGTACGCCTTGTTCGCATCTGAATTCGACCCACTGAGTCCAGACTTGTTGTGATCTAAAAACAAGCAAAACAAACGCCTCAGATACCGAGGGCTATTTTTAAGACACAAGATAACGGAAGACTTTTGAACTTTGATAGGAAATATTTTATCTTGGCAGGCAATATTAAAAACAAAACAAGGATAACTGGTGTACAACCCAGGGTTAGGCCCACGCAACCCCGAGGCAAACAAATTTTAAGGAGATACACTAAGACTCTTCAACAGCAGCGATGTCTGAAACTTCAGAAAGCTTTTTTTTTTTTAAATAATGCTATATAATATTGAGGATATTTCAGCTAATCAAATCTGAAAAGTTTTCAATTAAAAGCAATGGAAAAAAATCCTCCACTAGTTATTGCACTGCTACTTTTGAAAGCATGGCAAAACTTAAACATGCAGAACACTTTTCTTTCCAAAATACGTCTGAAAGACACTCATTTAAGTCTTTCTAAATACACCAAACACCATAAGCACAGCCTATTTAAAAGGAAAATTGGCAGCAGGACCCATTAGGATGGAGGGGGGTTTTTTGCTGTTTTATTTATCTGATTTTTTTGGTGGGACTGTTTAGTTTTAACTACCTGTATGAACAAACAGTGCATTTAGAGGCTTCTTTCACTTTATCCTTTCAGTTACTAAACAGGAACACGTTACAGTCATAAAGCACAGGGATTTTTAAGGGTTTTATGTATCAATTAGCAACTTACACAATGGATTTGAGAACATACCTGGGCAAGAGTTGTGTCACTACACGCTTTCCTTGCATCCTGAAACAAAAGAATGGAACAATCTGAATGTAGAGGCAATGCTGAGCCTCCCCCGAGAGAAAGCACCTACAGAAAAATAACTCTAAAGCTAAACTTCACCACACTCTAAAAGCCACAAGGATCTCACATTCCAGAGTGCCTTCTGTCACCCCCAGGTGTTTTACAGTCCAAGGAATGTAAAGAATCAGCACAGAAACGGGGGGGTAGGGGAGGGACAGGGACTTCAGGAGGGGCAGAATCACAAACTGTGTGATTCGAAGGCACGTGGAATGCTGCCCCCACATCCCAGCGCCTACCCTCTGCCCCGCTCTCCTTCCCAGCCTGGGCGTGAAGGACCGAAGGACTGATCCACCTGGAAAAGCAACCACACGTTACACAGGACTCGAGGCTCCTGCCATCGCGGGTGTGACCATGGTGGTGGCCAGGAGAGGAGGGATGAAGACTAACAGGCAGGATCTGGTGGGACAGACAGCAGCCTTCACAAAGCTTAAGCTGCTGCTGAAGGAAGAAAATTAAAGAAGTCAAGTAGCACTCATTCATTTCATGGAATGGCTGGTGCTCAGCTCTCCAGACAGTTATTCCACCTTTTATTTTTCTTCTATTATTTGAGATCCTACAGGCATATGGCTGACTGTGTGTGTATGTTCTACCCTACCTAGAAAACAGCCTGTATCTTGGTTTGTACAACCAGAGAACAACCCGACCCAGCCCCACTCAGCCCAGTTTATGCCACTGCCGTTGTGCAAAGGCCTGGTTTCGGTTGCAATTGAACCACACTCCCCCAGCTCGGGCTCCCGCCTTCGCGAAACAGAAACAGGCACCGTGAGCAACCACTTCTGAGAAGAACTGTTTCAGTAACTGGCTTAAAATGAGACAGGAGCTTCTACAGCCCAAGTTAAAGCTTATGGGCAACAGGACTGAAGGACGGGCCACCAGCCCCTCTCTACCTCCCTGCAGTTTCCCCTCCACCACTAATTCCCACCGCTCCCCACCCCGAGAAAGCGCTCCATGCCTACACCAATGGCCATGTCCTCCCCGGGAGGAGAGCGGAAACATTTACTCACACGTTTTGGAAGGGCATCAACACACTGGAACCAGGATCAAGCTCTCACTTGAGAGTTACTTGACATTACAACTTGAACAACTTCTCAGTGCCTGTTTATTTTGACCACCCTTTATAGCTTTCCTCCCAGAAGGCGAGCCTGAGAGCGGATTAAGACATCTCAACTTATTTTTAAAACGTCTGAACTCTAGAAATATTTATGAAATGTTGACGTCTGGAGTCAGGAGGGGTTTAAAATACCAGAGGAGCAAATCCCCTAGCACTCAGGACTTGCTTCAGCCACAGGAAGGAACACACTGGATTTTAAACAACTTTAATTGTTTAGTTCAGCTGAAATACTTGAGGATGTCCGCCATGAAATGAATGCTGAATGCAGGCTGAAGAAAACAAAGCCATTTTTCTTCAAGAAATTCCTCCTAGCAACACCTACACTCGAGGGTAATACTTGCCACACGACTGGCAAAGGTGCAGGAAAAGCAAAGTTTCAATGGACTGTTTTAATTCTCCCATTTTAACTGTCATTTCTACAGATGCACCATCAGGACAGAATCCCTAGCGTCACACCATGAGGAAGCTCCTCTGCAGAAGGGTAGGTTTGTCTCGGTTCCTGCAGCAGACAATGCAGTGTTTGTGAGAGAAGTCCATCCCCTCACCCGGTGTGCAGCCCCACCCTTTCCCTCACACACACGCTTAGGGATTCATTTTTTCACCTAAAACCCATCTCATGGCTGTTCACCACTCACTGATCCTTCAAACTTCCTGCACTGAAAATTCATGCTATTTTATCCCCCCAAATCATTCCTGAAAATTACCAGCCCACTATAGATTCCAGCCAGGTAAAAGAAATACCCAACTTGTTTGTTTTTTCCTCCCTGTATCTCTCCTCTTACCCCCTCCCAAACAAAACACCTATTTGGAAAGAAAACCGTGCCATGATTTAATAAACAAGACAGTCATCTACACAAACATGAAAGTATTTCAGGAGGCTTTCTTGAATACTAAGTCATCAGGAGCATTTTTAATTGCACATGGATCAGAAGTTAAATTGAAGCATAAGGCACCCAGCCCTGCCCTTGGATCCAAAGAGGCAAACGCTGATTATGTTACGAGGGGGAACAGTTCTAAACTGAAAGAGGGAAGAGATTAATTGCTGTGAGGGTGGGGAGAGCCTGGCCCAGGCTGCCCAGAGAAGCTGTGGCTGCCCCATCCCTGGAGGGGTTCAAGGCCAGGTTGGAGGGGGCTTGGAGCAACCTGGTTTGGTGGGAGGTGGCCCTGCCCAGGGCAGGGGGTGGCACCCAGGGGGCTTTAAGGTCCTTCCCAACCTCAACCATTCCATGATTCTATAAAATGCTGCCAGCAGATGCCACAGATAAAACCCAGTCATTGTGCATGCAACATATTCCAAGAAACCCACAGTCTCAGCTCATAGGAATCTCTGCAAATAAGGCATTCCCATATAAATCAGATTTACGAATGCTTCGTGTTTAGGAAAAGGAAATTCTGATGAAGAATAAACAAGCTCTGAAGATCCTTATTGTACCCTGTACTTGTCTGTCTACTGAAAACTCCAGCACTGAAACACACAGGCGTGTTGCAACAGATTCCTGGTAAACCGGCTTTGGGCACGACAGCTCATACTTGGTTTATCTGCAGTGAGTAACTGAAATAAATAAATAAATGACAGCCACCCCAGAAACACTCCATGCTTTGACCTGCATGTTTATCAAGAGTGGCAGCGCAGGACTGACTTTTAACCCAAACCCAAGCTTTTCTAAAACCTGAAACTCCAGCTCGTTGCATCCCCAGCCTAGAATTTTGCTGGTTTGTTTTGTTTTTTCTTTTTTTTTTTTTCAAATGCAAACCAAACAGTTTTTTTCGAGGTGCTGGAGCGAGTACAGAGGAGGGCAACAAAGCTGGTGAGAGGCCTGGAGAACAAGGCTTATGNCAGAGACACATGCACCCCTTACAGCAGAACACAGCAAACTTCAGTAGGAAATAAAACATTTTGCTCAAGACAGATTATTAATGTATTTCATTACACAAATGGCTTGCTTTCCTGGGTTTTAAGCATATATTCTAGAAGTATTTTAAGCTCTGTACAGCTCAGCAAGTACTAGATGCGATCTTTATTCCTTTCAAGGAGGAACTTTATCATGAAAAACAAGCAATTGGCAATTCTTACTCTGATCTGATTTCGCAGCTGCTCTGCCTCCTGCCGTAACTGTTCCAGCTCACTCATCTTCACTCTCTGCTTCTCGCACTCCACTGCCGAAGAAAACCTGCCAACGAGAGGGAAGAGAAGTAAGTTTCACTATCACCTTCTCCTCTTTAAAAAACAGAACAATAAACCCCACAAACCTATATATATATATAGATTTATGCTGCTTTTAGAAAGGCTTCCAAACAGATACTTGCTTTAGAACACTGCCCAATAAATTTTGCAAGGCCTAAGTTATGTCAACCCCTGAATTACCCCGAAAAGCAGAATCAGATGAAGTATATTTTGAATAAAGAAGCAACTGCCAACACAACCACTCACTGTGCTTTAAAATACTGCTATTGACACATTTTTTAATGCTGCTCTTCTCACCCACCCGGAAGCCTCTTCAATCTTCACCCCAAGATGGCAACAGAGAGCAAAGGCTGCGGCGGTGCCTTAAACGTTTACCTCGGAGCTTTGCATCAGTATATACAACTAATATCAATCGATATCACACAGACACCTTTGCACATGAACAACATCCCAGGTGGGTTTTTTTTTCAATTCAAGATGAATAATTTAAATCCTAGATTACAGCTGAAATAGCAGGTTTTCTACAATTTGTTCGTAGAGGGTTCTTTTGGTTTGGTTGGTTGGTTTTTATGTTTTCAGTTCAGAAGCACCCACACAGTGAGAAGGGGTAGTAAAGCCCAAACTATCCTAAAAGCATCCTTGTGCTGGTACAGCCCACTGCATTATCTAAAAAAAACCCAAATCACTTCTTAAAAGCATAAAAGAAATACCACAGTCAGACTACTGCTCACAAAATGGAAATTAAGGGATGAAGGAAAAGAAGCAGGGAGAAAAACCTATTCAAAACATTCTTCTAAGCTTTTTATTGAAGTCTGAGAGACAATACAGCAGTCTGTGTGTGTGTGTGTGTGTGTGTGTGTGTGTGTGTGTGTGTGTGTCCATTAGTGCATTAAAAACCAGGGGAAGAAAGGTCAGTGTGTCTGGTAAATTGCAGACCTTCAGGAAAACCCCTGTATGTAGCCCAGCTACTGCCTGTAGTTCAGGAGGATGTGCTCTACAAAACAGACTTTTTTCAATCTCTAAAACATGGCACTTCATAAATGGAAAGAATGAAAGGTTTTGGTTCAAAGTAACTTACTCATAAGATAATCACCCTGGGACCAGCAGCTTACACGAGTGCTTGAGAACCATGAAACTTCTCACTGCTCAAGAAGTGTGTCATCATTAATTCTCCATCTACTCTTTTTTTCCTTTCAAGCTGCCCCTCCAAGCTTCCCAACAAGCCCATTTCAGAACAAACCCACAAATATAAACAAACCAGATCAACCCCAAATCAAAATACATCCTGGATGGTAAGAGCCCAGTGGTGACTTAGGTCTAATATATTCAGTTATCCACAAGCAAACTATGAAGGTCATTCCTTTCCCCTCCTTAAACCTACGCTCTGTTCAACCACAAAGCTACTATAATCCACAGGTGAATACTGTGGGAGATTACTTTATTTACCATCCATCATCTTCCTGTTTCAGCAGCCCAGACTATTCAATACTGCTTAATGCACAGCAGGCATAAAGTAGAAGTCATCAGCACTAGTGTCCAATTTGAAAAAAAACCACTATCATTAAAAGCTGTAATCGCTTCAGTGTGCGTGATAATCACGTGCCTTTATAGTCTTTGGTGTTTAATTACACTTTGAATATATTTGCCTGGAATGCTACACCTCCATGAAATATAGTCCCACTTTCAGTTCCGAGTGGCAAATCAGCCTTTTTAAAAGGTTTTCCCTCTTTTTTTTCCCCCCTAGAACCTACACAAAGGTAACACAAAACAATGGACTCAAGTGTCTAAGGTGCCTGCCACTATTCCAGCAGTCTCACACGCCGTTTTTAACAGAAGATAAAGATTCCTAACAGAGAAGTTGATGTATCTCTAGTTTTCTGAGCAGGGAAGTCAGCTTCTGCCCCGTGCCCCACACTTCAGTGTCCTGCACAGTAACTTCAACAGAGCCTAATGGATGATAGAGAAAATGACATTACTATTCACCAGGAAGCCTGCATGGCTGGTCACGAGTAGCTAAAGTCGGGGCAGGTTTTTAATCAATGGGTTAAACTACAAGCACACGAGACAATAAGCTGCAGCATCACACACCAGCACTCACTGCCTCATCAATGGCCGTGCTTGCAGCCTGTAAGGACTTTAGTGTCATTCCTCTCCGTACTGTTCATCATTAAGGCCATTTCTGTACCAGGCTGCACCCGCACCTGAACAGCTCGGGATCCTGTTATACCTGTACAAGCTCCTACATGGACACAACTCAGCTTCAGAAGCTTTAGCTTAAAAGAAATCAACTCCTCAGCACACTGAAGGACAGTATTTCATACTTTTCCAAAATATTTGCAAGGTGACTAGCATTATTGCTGAGCAGAAAAGAATCAGAGGTTACAGGTCAAGCTATACCTCAGCACCCGGAGCAGCCGCCAAGCCACGAGGCGTTCCTATGAAGTCTGGATTCATTCTAGAACTGGACTATTTTAGCTTTAAGTATTTTAGTTCCTTCCCAGTAGGCAGCAGCTGAACAGCAAACCCTGAGATATTCTTAAGCTATATATAAACACGGGGATACTCCAGTAAACAAACTAAGTGCAGCGTTTAACCATTAAGCCGAAGCGTCTCCAACGCTGTTGGCTGCAGCTCCCGCCGCGACCGCTCCCGGCTCCGGAGGATCATCCCCCAAAAAGTATTTTGCAGAACTGTGAGCAAGATGCTTCCACTTGGGA
>VZTM01027528.1:622757-674345 GCA_013400555.1 Jacana jacana
ACAGCGCCCTCGGGGGTGCTGGGGCGGGGTCGGGCCCCCTCGGCCCGCGCTGGGTGCGGGGGGGAGCGCGGTGATGGCACCGCGCAGCTCGGGGAGAAGCCGTTCCGCCGAGGGCCGGCACCGCATGCAGGTCCCGTTCCCGAACACCGGAATGTTCCTCGGCCACCCCCCCAACCCCACCTTCCCGGAGCTCTGCGGCCGCTTAGTCCGCTGGAGTCCCCCGGGGAGGAGGGTGAGGGCCCGGGCCGGGGGTGTCGGGGTGCGGGTGAGTCCCCAAAGGGGACGTTTTGAGAGAACCTCCCCGCCTGGCCCTCGGCGCCCGGTGGGCTGCGGTGATTCTCCGTCATTAGCAGTAATTGCACTGAGGTTTGGGGGTCAGTAAGGAGGTCGAGAAGGGACGAGCGTGAATGGATTCTGAGCTGTGCCTCCTCGCGAGGCTGCGATGCTCCATGCCTTCATGGCGCACCCATCCCTATCGTGACATGAGGCAAGGAGAAAGGCCATGGGAGACTGTGGGTCGGCCCGGGCACAGAGCTGCCTGCCCTCCCGATGCTCAAATTGCCACCAAATGGCCCAAGTGCCATCGCAGCCAGGGTGAGACCCGAGAATGCAGGGAAGGGCTGATTCGTAGGACGCTCCGGCTACACCCTCCCCGCGTCCTGGCTGCCCCGCTCACCCTGACGCCGCGGGGACACCTCTAGAAGTCACCGCCTCAGCCCAGGTCAGGGCTCTGACACCAAAGAGAGCATCATAGAATCACAGACTGGTTTGGGTTGGAAGGGACCTTAAAGACCATCCAGTTCCAACCCCCCTGCCTGGGCAGGGACACCTCCCACCAGAGCAGGTTGCTCCAAGCCCTGAGGCTCCAAGCTCCAAGGCCTGAGCTCCAAGCTCCAAGGCCTTGAACCCCTCCAGGGATGGGGCAGCCACAGCTTCTCTGGGCAACCCGAGTCAGTGTCTCACCACCCTCACAGCAGAACTTCTCATATCTAATCCTAAATCTCCCCTCTTTCCATTTAAAACCATTACCCCTTGTTCTGTCACTCCACTCCCTGACAAAGGGTCCCTCTCCAGCTCTCCTGGAGCTCCTCTCAGATACTGGAAGGTTGCTCTAAGGTCTCCCCAGAGCCTGCTCTTCTCCAGGTTGAACAACCCCAACTCTCTCAGCCTGTCTTCGTAGGAGAGTGGCTCCAAGCTGGGACACTGGCATCACCCATCCTCTCAGCAGAGATCTACCACGCCATCAGCGCCACAAAGTCTCGAGGTTTCCATCAAACATTTCACACCAGTGTCATAACTCCTGTGGGTAAAGCCACCTTGGAGCCATTAGCCCGTTACTGATAGACGGCTCAGCCTTAGTGGTAGCCACGTACAGGAACATACAGTCCGTCCTGTGATGAACCAGCTCACTGCTTACCTTAAATCAGTTTAAAAAACCCAACATTCATGCACTTCCCTTAACTGACTCAAAACCCACGCTTTTAATAGCTCTGTCCTGGTTGCAAAGTCTACGCCGCCGCTCTCCTGCACGGCAATCCATCTGTCCTCCCCCTTCTCCGAGGGACAGATGTCAGTCTGCAATATGTTGACTCTGCCTTTAACGAGGGATCACGCAGCGAAAACCACCACGGCCCCGGGGAGGAGTAAAGCCCTTCCTCAGAGTCAGCGTCTCACCGCACGAGTCGCTTAACTTGGTAAAAAAGGGGAGAAACTGGCATGAGGGGGACTGTCCCTTAAGCTGTGCTCGCTCCCTTACATTTTTCCCTCATCCAGTTTTCAGATCTCTTCCTGAGAAGACACGGCCTCAGAATGAACACCTCGGTTCTCATCTCCTGTTCTGAAGCAGCTCTGGAAAGGCACAGACGGTAAGCAAAGCCCCAGGAAAGTTCAGAGGGTATTTGGGGCGTTATGTATGTTGAAATTATGGGTCTTTCTTCCTTTCAGTGCAGCAAATTAAAACATTTTATGACAAAAAAAAATTACATAATTTATGCTCATGACTCACTCGGGAGCCGGGGATGGTTCTTCAGTTGCAGACTGGGAAGATGAAGCGTGCAGGACAGGGTTCTTGGCAGTGAACTCCTCTCCTGGTGGTCCAAGGCCAAGAGCAAAGCAAAGTTTGCAAAGAAAAATATCTTTTCTTAGACCAACCAATCCAAATTCAATCACTTGCCTCTCCTTATAAAACTCACCTCCCCAGTTGTGCAGTGTGGTTAGCCATTTATCATACAAAGTTATGAATTCCTAATGAAACAGAAACCCCCAGTCCTGCCACTGGCAATGTTCTCCAGCCAGTTCTGCTTCTGATCACTGGTTTCAGGTGCCAAACCCTAGTCTGCAAAATCAGAGCTACCCCTGACGGAGCCAGTCCTGTGCCAGCTCAGCAATATGCTTTGTATTGGTTTAGAATTTATAGAAGGAATCGATTTGTTCTGCAGTGAAAAGAGAAATGCTGAGATACGGTGCCAGCTGAGTCTTAACATCAGTCTCTAGACCAGTTTCTCTATCAGGTTCTCTTCGAGTGATGAGTTGCTCCAGCCAATGCAGCAACTTTGGTTTCGGATGGATTAAACGCTACTGGAGGACCCCAGTGTTTGGATTCCTCCCCTGAAACATCTGCAGAGGGAAAGGTCTCCAGCGGAAGGGAACCTGTTTGGAGATTGTGCTGATTCAGCTGGAACCAAAAAGCTCAGCCAAGAGCACGCCAGTAGCACCTGAAATACCCTTCTGGTGGAAATCCAGTGAAATGCTGCGTGTCAGGACAGAGAACAGGTACTAGGGAGCACTGAGGTGGTTTCTAATCACAGAATCACAGAATCTCAGGGATTGGAAGGGACCTTGAAAGCTCATCCAGTCCAATCCCCCTGCTGGAGCAGGAACACCTAGAGCAGGTCACTCAGGAACGCCTCCAGGCGAGTTTTGAATGTCTCCAGAGAAGGAGACTCCACAACCTCCCTGGGCAGCCCCTGCCAGGGTTCAGTCACTCTCACTGTGAAGAAATTTTTCCTCATATTTAAGTGGAATCTCCTCTGTTCCAGCTTGCACCCATTACCCCTTGTCCTGTCATTGGATGTCACTGAGAAGAGCCTGGCTCCATCCTCCTGACACTCACCCTTTACAGATTTATAAACGTTAATGAGGTCACCCCTCAGTCTCCTCTTCTCCAAGCTCAAGAGACCCAGCTCCCTCAGCCTTTCCTCCTATGGGAGATGCTCCACTCCCTTCAGCATCTTGGTAGCCCTGCCCTGGACTCTCTCAAGCAGTTCCCTGTCCTAAAAATCATCTCCTCCAGTCTTGGCAGGGCCTGAGAGCAAAAGGCACAAAGATGGACAGCCACACATATAATCTAAACAGCTAAAAATACCGCTACAGCCTCTGCACGCCTTGTCGCCGCTCCAGGGAAGCGCAGGGTTCACTGTCAGCCTGGTACTTTCCGTGATCCAGAAAGCCCCCACACTTCATCAGCCCATTATCTAGCTCCTTCCCCAAACACTTCAGGAGGCACACGGAGTGATCGTGTTTGTTCAGCAGCCAAGTTAAAGTGGGGGAAAAAAAAGAAAAAGACAAAAAGACAACAACCCCAAACACAAACCCCAGAAGATAAGGGAGAGTCAGAGGTGCCGAGGGAATCCCCTGCGCCGGCCTGAATCACACCGCCCCCTGCACCGCCTTTAGGAAAACAGAGGGAAAAACACATTGCTCATTCAGGCTTCAGGATTAATGGATCCATGTGGCAATCCACTGTCTCGACACCTCTCTAACAGCAACGCTGGTCTCCTGTATTCACTGGTTAAATCGGGCCGTCCCTGTTCTCCTTCGGCTTTGTCCTCCTCCTTAGTTGATGTCTGACAGAGCTTTGGTGCCTGCAATCCACGCTGGTATTGGGGTGAGACACGCCAAGCTGCACCTTTCCCCCCTGAGCTTTCCATCTTTCTCTTCAGATCTAGGCATTGATTAACCACCCATCTCATGGCATTCTTTATTCAAGCCCTGTGAAGAGCCAGAGCCTTAGGAGGGGAGTATCCTCGCTGTGTTTTACTCATGTCCTTGTGCTACCAAGAAATGGTGAATTTCAGTTTCTAGGGCTGCCAAATCCAGCACAATTCACTTCCTTTTATATCCACGTGCTCATTTTCTAACATTTAATTCAAGGAAAGAGAATGTAAGGAGAAACCTTCATAATATTTTTCATGTTATTTTGGAGTCTGAAGAAACAGTGGGTGTCACAGAGGGCATTTACTTTCTGAGTCCCCTAAAACAACCGATAGAGCTACAGCAGTGGGATGGTTGTGCAGTTTGGAGCCTAGATTCCTGACTCGGGAGCGAGCCAGGTGACTCATCCTTTAAAGAGAACTGAACAATCACTGCACGCTATTTCAGTAGAAGGAAGGGGAGTGGATACAGCCACAGAGATGCCTGAAGTCTGGCCTGTGTGCCTGCATGCATCTATGAACAAGGTGTATTAATATTTCTTTCAGACAAAATGATGAAGGACGCTCGCTGGAAGCGCTCCAAAAAATCCAACAAAAACCAGCAACAAAAATCAAATGGGCCCAAAAAAGCCTTATGATCTCTACTGTTCCCTTCCAAGACCAGTTGCAGCGCTGAGAGATCAGCAGCGGGTTTCTGGGGCCTGCTGTCATTTGCAAGGTGTTGCACCAGTGTTTAAGATCCTTAAGTGAGGTGAAAGACAACGCTTCATAGAATCATAGAATCATAGAATCATTTANCCAACTCCCTCAATCGATCCTCATAAGCCTTGTTCTCCAGGCCTCTCACCAGCTTTGTTGCCCTCCTCTGTACTCGCTCCAGCACCTCGATATCTCTCTTGTGCTGAGGTGCCCAGAACTGGACACAATACTCAAGGTGTGGCCTCACCAGTGCTGAGCACAGGGGTGATACAGGACTTCGTATTAATCACCGTGTTTCCACGTTGATTCCCCGCCGCCGCGGTCCAGCCCACCGTTAATAACGGCACGGGAGGGCTGAGCAAACCCTGCAGCATGTTTCGGAGGCTCTTCTCACTTCTTCTGGAGAGGGAGTGGGCAAGCAGAGGATGGGGAAGCTGTGCTTCAAAGCTACAGAGAAAAAATGTAAGAGTCTGCCTACAAATCCCAGGCGCAGGGGATGAAGCCTGGCAGCGGCTGTAACTCTCTGGCAGAGAGTTCCAGTGGAACAGCCAGGGAGAAGCTCCCTCTGACCACGGGTGTGGGTGCGGAATCGTAATAGACACTTCCATAAACTGCTGTCTGCTCAAATGTCATCCTGTTGGCTTCCTGCCCCGTTTTCAGCTGCGGAGAACAGCAGATGGGAGGGGCAGAAACAACGAAGATCCCTTTTTAACTCTCAGTTTGAAAGATCTCCCAACCCTTTTCCGCCCAACAGCTCTTCCCCTCGCCATCATGAATGGTATTTTCTAGATCCTGCTTTGGAAACGATGGTTTCTGTACCGTATACCCAACCTCACCCTAAACACCGGGGATTTTACAATCGGGAGCAAACAAGGAGTAGCTGCGTGCACCCAGAACAGCAAGCGATTGCTTTTGGTGAGTTTTCAGTTACTTTTTGGACAAACGAAGAGCGTGAGGTACACTGTGCCTTAAGGCTGTGGCCCAGGTATAAAGTGGAATGACTGGAGACAAAAGAGAAAAGGTGACTACTCATAAAAGCAGGCTAACAAAGCATTCGCTGACTGACTGGACAGTCGGAGGGTGGAATTAGGACAAAAGACATATTAAAGAAGTGTTATTTTGTTCAGAGACTGTTTGGCCCCCGTTATAGAACAAGACAGGAAGCCAACTGAAGAAGCACAACCCATTATTAGCTTTAGAAATCCTTACAAATATAAGCTGGTTTTCAATCACAACAAAATCAAACGGCTTTTCACGCTCTTAATGGACGATTCTTCCATCCCAGCCAATAGCTTAGAAAACAATAGGTGTCATAGTCTGTGTGGGGTTTAGCATCTGTATTTGCAGAGTGCCACCAACACATGAGGTGTTAGACAGCCGGACCCCGCTGCCTGTGGGTACAATACCACCCCACTGCACACAGTTCAACGTCGCCAACTGCAGAACACCCGGCTGCCAGGGCTCCCGCTTGGTGAAGATCAAGGAATGAGCTGAGGATTCAACCCAGTGATTCACAGCTGCTTTACGGTAAAGCTGGCAAAAGCTACTTATCCTTCACTTTTAGCATCTAAATTAACCTCCAGGAATAAATGCTTTGTGGTTGCAAGAACTTTTCACTATGCTCAAGCGTTGCATCGTAGACAAATTACAGATCTATTTCCCCTTCCTCTGGACCTTGAGCCTGAGCTCACACCAAGTTCTCAGGAGTGTTACTCAAGCTTGCAATTCTTAAGTTTTGCAATTTAATTTACAGAACTTTCGGTACCTGAAGAGTTTTATGTTCGTGGATGAGGAAATCTGGTGCAAGAGGCTGGGTTTCCAGGTCTACAGAGAGAGAGAGAATTTTTAGTAAGCTTTTCAGCAAAGCGCTGCTACTGGCTCTTCACCGGCATCTGCATCGACGTCGCTGCTGTGGCCTCAGCCACCCTCGAGGGAAAAGGGTTTCAGCTCTAGAGAATTAATGATACTGGAACTGGCACCGCAGCCTGGGCAGGGAAACAACACTACTCCTGTCCTTATCTGCAACAGTAACCTAAAAAGTAAGTAAGACTGTAAGTAACCTAAAATTATACAGCAACCAGGCCCTGTTGGCAGACACTTTATCCAAATTAAATCAGGGAGGAGGCAATAGGGAGAACACGGATGTTTAGGGAGAGAGCAACACCTACTCCCCGCACAGTGCCAGTTCAGACCTGTGGTCTAACTGTGTTTCACTGGTTTACCAGGATTTGCTACTTGCATATCACATCTGCTAAACAGGCTGAAGAACCTAGAACGTCTGTGATTTTGTACAGCTTGAAGGTTGAGGTGTCTGTAGTGGATGGATGTGTACATCGATGATGACTCAACATCTAGACCTAAACCAGGAAAGGAACACGAGGAACAGAGGCTCACTGGGCTTAATTAATTCATCTCCACTTTAAGGAGCATGTGGAGTAACATACATGGTTTCATTCGTGTTTTCCTTCAATAAATAGCACTAGTGGACGCACAGTTCTTTTTCTGTCAAAGACTTTAAACTGTTCTCCAACTACGAGTCTCTTCCCGGGGGAAAGTAAGGCAGGGAGCGGTGTAATCAGCTTGCCGAGCAACCAGTGGCAGAGCCAAGATTGAGAATTCAGACTGCCTGCCCACCTGCCTCCCCTCCACCCTCCCTGCCCAGCACTTTACCCAACAGGAAGGCTTTTCAAACAGGCAAACAAAGGAGTGAAATTAAATATAAGCAAAGTGGAAATTGGCCAGGTTGGATGGGCTTGGAGGTCTGGTGGGAGGTGTCCTTGCCCGGGACAGGGGGGTTGGAACTCGACGATCTTTAAGGTCCCTTCCAACACCAACCATTCTATGATTCTATGAAATTACCAGTACCAGGGTCCAAATAAGCAAAATGCAAAAAAGAAAAACATTATAAAATAAAATCAGAGGTTGCAATGAAGAAGTCATTTCCATTTAATGATTTTTCTCATACGGGCAGGGCTTTGGTCCAAACCTCTGAAGGAAACCATTCACGCTCTTCCACGTGGCTTTTACCAGGAGGTATCAGCGCTCCTTAGCCGAGGTGCTCCTTAATTTTCCTTCTTTTTGCCTGCCTGTTTTCCCCAAGTGTCACTTGGATGCTGGGGAAAGCATCCCAGGCTTGGCAGCTCCGCAGGCGGCTGCTGTCTCTCTGCAGGGAGGGGAAGGGTGTGCGGCAGCAGAGGAAGGTGTACCCCTGCTCAGCTCCGTCCCCCTTCGCCCACCAAAGGAGTCACTTTGGGACAGCGGCAGTACCGGTTCCTGCCATGCTTTTTCTGCTGGAAACTGGACTCAGGCACAGGTTCACCTCATCCATCAGGCTGTGTTAACATGGTAACAGTTTCTAGTCACTAATGACCCCGCTCTGGATCTGACTGGGCAATGGGCCATAAAGAAGAAAGACCCCCTAAACCATTACCAGCTCTTCCAAACCATTCAAAGCTCTCTAATGCTGGCAAAAGAGAAAGAAAAAAAAGAAAAAGAAAAAAGAAGAAAAAAAGGCATTTTTTAAAATAAAGCTTCTCACAACTGACAGAGAAGCAGTCGCCCCCACGTACACCTTATTCACTCACTGTACTGAACTGGCATTCCTTCAAGAGCTGGGAAGGGCCCAGAGCTGCTGATTCAAAGACATTTGGAGTAAGAACTAAAAAATTGAAGGTTTTTGTTCCTTTCTGGCTTCTTGCTTCTTTCCTTGGCCTGCTCTGCCTGCCTGTGCTGAATGGCAATCAGTGGAGCAGCAGCACCTTTGCAAAGAAGTCCTAAGCATCTTGGCAAATGCATTAACAAGTGTGTGAAAAAAACCCACCCCAGCCCAAGGTTTCTGCAGCTCTGCAGAAAAGAAGGCTGGTTGTGAGTGGTGGAGGCTGAGCAACAGGCAGGGACAAAGGGTCAGCAAGCGATAAAGCTCCACAATCCTGTCTAAACCAGAGCAGGCACAGAGGCGTCTTGGTTTGGTTATTTTGGTTTCTTTTGTCTTTTCAGAAAAGACTTCTAAGTGATCTTCCTAGTGCACCTGCCCCTTATTTTCAGAGCCATTTGCTTACACCACATACCCCTGGAAAAATTCCCCTACGAAAATTGCCAGAGTGGGTTTGCTCCCTGCGCCGGTGCAGAATTGCACCGTAGGGCAAAGCGGTTGCAATCAACCCCGGGCACTTCTCAAAAGAGACCCCTGCGCTGGTATTCAAGTCATCTCTGCCACCGTATGACTGACAGCCAGGGGATGTTCAGTGCCCTCCTGGAACGAGGAACAGCTCACAAGTTTATTAGGGATTTCGTAGGAACCTGGGGTTAGGACCAGCCCAAGGGAGCAAAAAGAAAAAAAAAACTGCTTCGAGTTCTACCAGTTCAAGTCTCCCCCTTCCAGGGGCTGATTCAACTGGATCAGCTTCATCTTTTCTCACTACTGAGTAGCTGGGAATCTGTTTCTTTTGCAACGTGTCAGTTTGACAGCTGCCTTTGAAAAAGGAGCTGTTTTCCCGACAATTACCATATGAAGCTCTAAGTGACTGAGCATCTCATCTTCCCATTTCAGCGAAGAAACGCCGCATTTACTACGTTTAATAACATTATCGAGGTCCATACAGCAGGGTATTCCCTACAATTGCTGAGATTCTCAATGTGAAATTTTGAATCTTAAAAATACATCCAATGGTTTTGAGCTGGCTGGTCAAATTCTGCAGCTGCGTTGATTTAAAATCCTAAACAATTCCATTCGCTTCATGAAATTCATGGCAGCTTCAGGCACCTGTAACGGGAAGTCTTGTTCCGCACCACTAAAACAGAAAGAGAAGACAAAAGCACCCAGCAGTGCTAACCATGAACCCTAACATTGTCTCTGCTGGGATGAGGGATGCTGCAATATACAGCTATTCAATCTTTTAAGGCTAAATCATGCTCATCTCTCCCCATTGCGCAGGCACGGTACGCCTCTCGGGGCGAACACGAGGAGAGATTTGGCTGTTCTCTGGCTTTCTTCAAGTTTCCTGCTAGATCCCACCGCAACAGGAAAGCGGGGAGCTGAGCAATAGAGCTGGGGCAATAACCTCACTGATCTCTCAATTCCTTCTGCTGAAAGAGAAAGCAGAAGGAGCCGGAGAAGTCGGCATACGCTGGCCTGTGTGTGCAGGGTAGGAATGATCAGCTAAGGTAGAGGGAAGGAACATCAAATGGGATAATGTCCCTGCATGGTTATCTTCAGACTACTCCACTTACTGACAAACAGTGGAGGGCTGGAGATCTATACAAATGTCATTAGTCCAAGGCCCCTAATGTGATTTAGTGACGTGGCTACAGGGAGAACTGGTTCCCTCGACACAGCAGAACAAAGGGTGTTTTAGCATCGTTGGTTCCCCGGCTGGGCTAAAAAAGCAAGGACCCAACACGAATGTTTGCCCACAGGAGCAGACAAGCAAGAGGTTGATGCTCATTTGCATCACTGTGTATTAAACTGATGACTTCAATTGGCATCAGGAGAGCCAGGTCCTAAGACAAAATGTACTTCACAACACTGCAACCCTGCAATGCGGTCTGCTCTTTCCAGCACACAAAATAAAGATTGATTCCTTTTCCCAGCATTCCCTTCGCTCCATCTTGGACTCTGGCAGGCCAGGCTGTCACTGGCATCTCTCAGTGGCACCTGCAGGGGGATGCCTTCTGCAGAGTCCTGTTCTGGGGGATGACCAGTCCCAGTCCCGCTGGTCGGGCTCCAGCTGGCCATGCCAGTTCTCAGATGGCTTTTTCTGGCTATCGGGCTGTTGTCATCCGATAATCGGGCAGTTTTTAACTCTTCTCTCAAGGGAAATAGCAAGAAATAAACTTTCTTTGGGATAATGAGAGATAATGCTGCTTGCAACCCTGTAAAACTTTTGGGGTTGTTTTTGTCATCTTAATTATATCCTGGTTAATTTAACCCAGTCGACTCTGCGATACAGGAGCATCTCGCCTACTTCAGGGCACCAGATCAGGAGAACCAGAGAAAAACATCTGGAAGACATTTCCCCAGTCCTTTTCTACTCTTCAGCTCATTAAGAATGGCAATGACCCTCTTCAGTGACTGGAGGACGGGACTCTGGGTGGGTTCAGTGCAGTGACCTAAACGCATTCATAAGCAGATGCATTTTTCTTATTGAATGATACAGTATTGCAAATAGCCCAATTTTAATGTAATTCTTTCCAAACAACTTCAATCCACCCCCAAAATCAAGACAAAGAGCCGTTCCTGGCGAGTATATAGGACAGAATGAAGTTAACTACTTGAAACCTTGGTTGTCAAATTCCTCTTGGTGATGAGGTTCCCTGTTGCCTACCTGCAGCTCATCTCCTTTCCAGCATTTCGCGGTGTGTCTGTCACCATCAAGCTCCAAAGCGTATGATGCCCTTTGCTGCTTTACAACCTTGATTTAATTTCATTTGTAAACACAAGGAAACAAATTTAGGAGTGTTGAGCAACTGATGAGCAAAGCATTGATACACAGCGCTCAGAAACATACTCCCTCTGACTTCTACCCATCTTCTGGTCAGTCAGTGGAATGGGCTGCCCAGGGAGGTGGTGGAGTCCCCATCCCTGACTGTGTTTAAGAGTAGATTAGATGTGGTGTTGAGGGATCTGGTGTAGGGGAGAACTTGTAGAGTGGGGCAGATGTTTGGACTTGATGATCCCAGGGGTCTCTTCCAACCTGGATGATTCTATGATTCTATGACTTGAGTCTTTTTAGTCTGGATAAGACTGAGGGGGGATCTGATCAACTCCTATTAATACTTCAAGGGTGGGTGTCAGGAGAACGGGGCCAGGCTTTTTTCAGTGGTGCCCAGTGACAGGACAAGAAGTAAAGGGAACAAACTTGAACATAAGAAGTTCCATCTAAACTTGAGGAGAAACTTTAAGGGTGGCAGAGCCCTGGAAGGGTGTGGTGGACTCTCCGTCTCTGGAGTCATTCAAAACCTGCCTGGACACATTCACATGCAACCTGCTCTGGGTGGACCTGCTCTGGCAGGGGGTTGGACTAGATGATCTCCAGAGGTCCCTTCCAACCCCATAGCATTCTGTGATTCTGTTACCGGTCACCTTCTTTCATGGTCCTGTTGTTCAATACCAGTGGGACTACGCTCCTCCTTGATACAGGACTGGCAAAACATCGTTGTGTGTTAAAAACAGTCACTGCAAGAGTCTTGACACACTCTGTGTCTAAGGAGACAAGGATGGAATGAAAACATTCTAAGATAGGAAAGGAGGGAGAGAGGCCTCCTTGAAGGCCTTCATGGCATAAACAGTAAATTGTGGTCCTGATATGCTCAAACTCATCGACAAAGCAAGGAACCAAGTCCTCAGCACGTGGAGGACTTTTGAGTCCTTTTGAGTGACCATTTAACAAAACACTATTTCTGTGATCGTTCTGTTTTCCTACAACGTTTGTAAATTCCCAAGGGAAGGAGAGAGGTTGTGCAGAGAAGACAGCACCGCGCTCGCTGTTTATTCTGGACACAAAATAATACCCAGAGCTTCCTTCTCAAAGCCTGCTGAGAACACGGGCTAAAAGAGAGGCTCCAAGAGGAAGTACTGCAGAGTAAATAGGCAGCGCAGGCAGCGAGGCCGAGTCTGGCTGCAGAGGCTGTCAGCGTGTCAGAGTTCTGGTGAGTGCCCGGAGCACAAGCCTGGCAGATGGAAATTGCCATGTGATTCTTTCTGCAACACAGAATCGTATTCTTAACCTCCTCTCTGTCTTTTTTTTCCCTTTTTGATAAAGAGGAAATAATTCATTTCCAGGAATATCAGTGGCTTTAACTCACTCGGATCCAGAGCCTTTTTTTTTTTTTTCCCCCTGATTCAGTGCCTGACTCAGAACCATCATTCTTGGTGCTTTTGTCAGCCTATTCCACATTTCCCAGTGGTTTTCACCACTGCAGTTTGGAAGCACTCTTTGTTCTTACAGTCCCGGTGTCTACTAAGGCTTTTTCTTTCATCTTCTTTGACGTTTACTCCCCAGGAGCCGGATCCTTGTGCCCTTACACGTGAGCCAAATCTCCCAATGAATTTGCAAACCTGCAGGATCAGCAACTTCACAAGTTTATTTATTCTTCAGGTTCCTCTGTGTTCACAGGAAAAAGGACGCCCCTAGGCAAACACCGCATCGCCAGGTTTCATCTCCACTGAAAGGAAGCTCAGAGAGGAAGGAAGGCACAAGAGTGCAAAGTTAACGACTGAAAAACAAAACCCAGCCTTCTCGAGCTTTTCTTCCTGCGAGGCTGGTGGTTACGGATGCAGTTACAGGACGCTGAAGCTACATGTTTCTTGAAATACATCAAAAGACTCCTTCCCCGGGCTGGCACACTGTCAGAGGCAATAGCCGGTTCCAGAGGGTTGTCAAAATAATATAGGTCCTTGGGTATATTTTCGAGGCATCTTTCAGCGTGGCTATCCATATCACATTTCCATTTAGGCACCTGGAATTTCTAATGGCCTGCCACCTCAGGCTGGAAAACACCGCCAGCTCCCGTTTCCTTGGGTATCTGCGTCAGAGAGCACTGGCCCAGCACCTTGGAAGTTGTAATGTATTCAGCTGATGTCCTACATAACAGTTGAGATCAGCATCACCGACTAGATCCAATCTGCAGCTTCAACTCGAACAACCGGCGCTGCTGACAGCGCTGTTTCTGTGGATGAGTGCTCCAGCTCACAAACTTACAGAGTTGACAGTCTTCAGATTTCCCCCTACTCTAATGTCCCTCTTCTGGTGTCAGACATTCTATGGCGAGTAGTCTTGGGGATAAGCCAACATTTGACAGGATCCAACTACTGCATTTTGGGGGGATTTGGGAAACCTGCTGGTGAGACGGTGCTGGTAATGTCTTCTTCTGCAGCAGAATGAAAAGCTTTTCTCCCTCTCTGTCTGCTGAGCACGCACTGGACAGAGCTATTGTGATAGACTCGGGTACTTTCCACCCGGGGAGATTATTCTAATCTTTTAGTCTGACATTTTACAGCAACAGCGTCGATGGTATTCCTTAACTAGTTCCTACATCACATCCTTCAACTTCTCAATGTTAATCCGGATTACATGTGTGTAGTCTCACGGAGACAAACCCTCAGTTAGCTGCAGAAGAAGCCTCAGTTTACTGTGCATGTGAAACAGCACGTTCCTTGTCTCGGTCTGCTAACGTTTAACGACCCACACCAATCGAGACGAGCATCTCCTTTCCACTCTGACTCTGCCTGCGCTCCGCTTCCTGCTTCTGGATCTAAATACATTCCAGGCATTTATTTTGTTGAATTGTCCATGGTTTCAGTGTGATCGAGCTTGGGATGCGTGAAACCGATGAACATGTCCTTCCACTGGTGTTTTACCATCATTTTATTGATTTATTCCTCAGCTCCACCACCTTCAGATTTGCTACAACCCTCGGGTAGATCCATCCACAGTCATTCATGCAGTTCGGTTTTCTACCTTTCTTCTCTTTAAACTGGGAGAACTCCCACCCACAGCAGGTCAATTTGTACCCAAAAAAAAAAGCATAGCACGAGGCTTTGGATGCTCAGCTAAAGCCAGACCTAAGGCTCGGGTAGTTCTACTTCTTCCCGAGAGTATTCTTTACACTTCTTTGCTTAACCTTGAAAAGAGAACATGCCAGACAGTGCTATCACCTGCAGATGATGCAGTAAGTGTGGGCCTCATCAGCACTACTTTGCCAGCAGGAAACTGGGTTTGGTAGAGCCTATTTTACTCTATCGGGGAAATAATCAGCGTCAAGCCCATCAGAGAGAGCATTAAGCAGACAAAAAGTCTGCCTAAAGACTCCAGTTTGTGCTGCTGCATGTGCCTTCCCCCCCCAAAACCAAGAGAGAAGAATCTTTTGATGAATGAATTACTTTAAATTGGGAGAAATGCATGGAGGAGCAGTGAGATGCTCCGGAATACCGGAACAGCCCGTGAATGGAAAAATCATTGGCTGGTGGGAAATCAGGGCGCCGCTGCGTTGTCTGCGGGAGACGGCAGCGTTCAGCCCTCTATGGGGGGTACAGCAAGGGAAACTGAACGCAGCAGCAAAGCTTTCTATACAACAAGTTGGCCACTGCTAAAAACCGTACCCGTTTGCTGTTGTAAAAACCACCCTCTCTTCCCATTTCTTATTATCGTTCTCCTTCAGGTGCTGGTCCTACAGGTAGTTTTAAGGAGTCACCTAAAAATAGCCCTCTTCCTAAAAAAACAAAGTCTCAAACCCACACAAAGAGGAAAAATCCATCAATAAGGTGGGGGTTTTTTTTATTATTATATTATATTTTGCCCTTCTGGCCACCACCACTGAATACAGAATTCCTTCCATCTTTTTTTGCCTGTGCCTGTTTTGCAGACAGAAGAAAATGACCGTAAATCAGTTTGCATTCAAACCACCGCACCTGCAACCACAAGGACAGGATATTATACCGTTAACAGCAAGAGTCAGTATAATGGTAAAAAAATCTGTGACTGACAGGGGAGCACCTTTTGAGTCAGAAATTCTCATTTGCAAAGGACAAAAGGGATTATCACAATCACTATCTGAATTCCTACATAACAGAGACGATGCGATTTCACACAATAATTCCTACGTCAGTCCCCTGCCTTCTGATCCGCAAGAAAAGCTTCTACTTTACATGTCACACCCCGCAAGCCAAAGACCCAGGGATTCTTCAGCTTTATCCACGGCAATTATCAAATGGGTTTACAAAAACCATTATCAGCAACAAGGCAGAATCAAATCCTGGCTCTAAGTAATCTTGAACACAAGATGAATCAGCACAAGGAAATAATGATAGGATGGGAGTATCTTTTAGAGACATCATCTTTTACAGGCTGAGCACAGGGTAAAATCAAACTATTTTATACTTCACAAAGTTCCTGTAATTGGATCTTGCAAAATGGATAAATACTGTAATGGATCCGTGGCTTCATTAGCACACACTCTGACAACCTGCAGTACAATATCCATCAAGCTCTTCCTTCCCTCTGGGGAAGGCTCCTGCGAGGGGCTGGCAGAGACGTGATTCAGGCTCTGGAGGTTCAGCAGATTTGGGTTTTTAGCTCGTGTGCTGGAGACCAGGAAATGTGGGGCCAGGGTGCGAAAGTTGGAGGGAGAATAGGTTATCCTCCCTGAGAAGGAGACCGGTGCTCGTTACAAGGGATTTCTGATGGTTCTGAATCACCAGGAAGCTCCTGTAGGTGCCTCCAAATGGGTGGGAAACAGATGGCATCTTGGCCAAGGGAGTTTCAGGCCCAAGGATGAGCATTTGCAACTTGGAATCTCTGGTGTTTGTCTGGAAGAGTCACAGCTTCACATTTCTACCCCTGCCTGCCCTCAGACAGTAAGTTATGAAATGCAGAAAAGACAGTTACAAGTAGCTCAGCTTAGAAAATCTTCTGACAACAAGCCTACTTGAACATGTCTGTCCGTGGCCTCACCAGTACAAAAAACCCAGGATGAGATTTTCAAGGGCTGTGAGACACCCAGCCCCACATTCATCTTCACTGCCACGTTATATTGCTTCTGTGTTTCTACCTGGTTTTTTATTAGATCAGCTTTAAGTTCATACCGTGAAGCTTTCGGCTTCATACCTGAAACACCTTGCTAGTACCACAGGAACATTAAACAGGAGTCGACATTGCAGAACTGGAATTGAATAAATTAAAGGCTGAAAATCTGACTTCTGTCTTCAGGCCTGTCTTAGCTCCTCAGGCTGTAATCAAGGCCTAAAACTTGTAAGTGGTGTCAAAAGAATTGACACCAAAAAAGCCACAAAACAGCCTCAAAAGATACCCATGTTGAGCAGGATCCTTTCCCGAACCCAGAGACCGGAGGCACCAGTTACACCTGTGTATAGTTTTTACCATCCATTATTTTTTTAACCTTTGAGCTCTTCATTTTACAATACAAATCTTGCTTTGTGGTTTACTTTTGAGTAGAGCCATGATTATACTGGCAGTAACACCGACATCATTCCCGTGCTGTGAATCCCACAGCATTAAGAACTGCAAAGCACGGATTACTCCCATGGGAGAACCCAACCAGCGGGAAATAAGCACAGAAAGCTCACTTACCATGAGAGGTTGGGAATTGCACCCGGGATGAACTTGCCTCTGTGGGCCCTCCCAGCTCACGAGTCCTATAGCATCATCTGCAGCATTTGCCAGGGCTGCAGTCCAGCATCTTTGCCCTTGAATTTAAATAAAGAGCCCCTCAATTGAGCTCTACCTCTTTACCTCCCCATTCACTAGCGGTTTTAAGCAGACATTTGATTTTTCTATCCTGTGTTTGCCTGTGACTATTTTTAGCAGCTCATAACTGACACCCCAGGGAGCATGATGTCATCACACTTTGCGCTTACGGAGCTCTGGAAAGTCAAAACCAGGCAGCAGGAGCTGTCATCACCGTGAGCTGGCTCCTCAGGCAAGGGCAAGGGAGGGGACACCACCAGGGCCCAGCCCAGAAGATCCAACGGGAGGACATTCAGTAAGATCTTAAAGAAAGAATAATTCTTTCTTCTGTAATTAATCTGCAGGCAAAGATTTGAAAATAGTATGCATTTTGTACGGCCACTGAAGACTTTTTACAGTAGTGAGAGCAATGTAGTCTCACTGGCCATCCTCTTGTGAGGGGCTCCTCCAAAAGTTTTAGGGACTTTTGGAATTAACACCGAATGAATAGACGAGGCAGCAGTTGGCAGCTTTGTTAGTGATCTCAGCAGAGAGGCTAAAGACTAAGTGATCATGGGCACTGAACTTACTGATTTATTGCTATTTGCTCCCAGCATACTTAATGAAAGATTCATCACCCCAGATACCTCCCTTTGGTTGGGTGCAGGAGGCATTTCTAATTTCCCTTCAAAAGACAGAGCTTCATTCCCTGGCTCTTCTTTGTACCTCTCACAGTTTAAGTTCAGTTGTCTGAAAATAGCTCAATACAGCTGTAGGAGACAGTTAACTCAGAAGGAGTTAACACCCCTTGTAAGATGGTACTAACATTCCCTTCTCCCTGTTAAAAACCTCTTTCCTTCCAAGACAGCACTATCTTTTCTACCATAACTACATTCCGTTGTCTAATCATATTCATCCTCCCACCCCTGTTACTTCTGGTTCATAAACCCCCAGGTTAGAGATGAAGTTACTATTGAACCCCAAATGTATGGCTACTTACTTACAGCCCGTTACCAGCAACCAAAGAAAAGAGTTAGTCTAATTCTTCTTGAACAACCCAGTCTTCCTCAGCACTGGCACGCCAGTACTTCCCAACCGTGTCTTACCTACAAACTTCACCTCCACACAATGGCAAATGTAGTAAATACAAGGGGTTCCAAGACTAACCCCAGAGAATCACCACTAGCAAGGTTTCTCCAACCTTGTCACTTTCTTTTGAGTATTGTTTTCAGTCAGCGCTTCAACCAGCTCACAATTCTTGTGTCCACCACCATAATTTCCAAATTCAGCAACAATTTCCTGTGGGATGTGGGTTACTGGAATCTAAGTGGATTAAGCTCACTTTTAGTACTTCCAAAAAACCCAATTATCATATTGGAGTATATTGAGCGTTCTGATGTACCTCTGAGAAAACAATGTTGTGATTCATTCCAAAATAGGTCCACAGTGACTATTTTCATAGAATCACAGGATGGTTTAGGTTGGAAGGGACCTGAAAGATCAGCTAGTTCCAACCCCACACACAGCACTTCTTTTCAGGCACAGGGAAATAAACCTGACAAACCAACCAACCAACCAACCAACCAACCAACCAACCTCAATTTCCCTAAGAAAATGAAACATGGACTTAGTACAAAGCCCACCTTACTGCAGTTTCTTCAGCACTCTGGAAATTACCTGCATCACCCAAATTGGTCTTCCCAGTAAGCTTTGCTGCCATGCCAGCAGCTGTAATTTCTGGTGCCTCCTCATCCTGTGCACTCCTATGATACAATTATCACTGCTCTCATCAACTGCCCTGAGAACGGAGGCTAAACACTCGCTGTCATTTCTTACGTGGGTCACAGCTACCAAACTGCTGTTCTGTGTCCTGGCCATTTATGAGGCATCCCACCTCCTTCTTCTTTTTCCACTGGATCTGAATTGTGTGTGTGGCACAATACACCTCGGTTCCTACGCGCACGCACGGCGGAACAGTTTCTTAGGCAAATAACAGGTATCGATACAGCGACCTAACCAGAAACACCAATTCCTGAAGAAACGGTGTGTGAAATTTGCATTCAGGAATATCCCCTTTTTAACAGTTTTCCTTTTTTTCTCCCTAAACACACCCGAGGTTGTGAGCAACCTGCAGCCTCACGCGCACGTGGCCGAAATTCACGTGAAGCCTTTTTTTGTCCTCCGTGAACAATTAAACGTTTAGAATTTACCTTGGATTTGGCTCGTTCTTAACTATCAGCCAGCGATCTCCCGAGGCAAAAATCGAAACAAGGATGTTCTAAAGGTCCTTAGCACGTTGGGCACAGCCTCTCAGAGCCCAGGATGAAAAGGTCCCTTTCAAGAATCAAAGCTGATGTCCCTCAGAGAATCCTGCTGGGCTTCTTTCGCCCGCTCCTCTGAAAGGCTTTATTGGGAAACCTCCCGTTATCGGTCACATGAAAAATACCAACTGGTCCCCAAAGCTGAGCTGACGTCAAAGAGGGACGTTCAAGGGGTCTGTCTAAAAGCAGCTGAAAGGCTCGTTATCAGCCAGGGTGTAGGAGCACCCACATCAGACGAACCCGGAGGGATTTGCCGGCAGAAGACAGAACAGGATGACACAGGGGTGGCCCTGGGGACGTGGAAGCCTCCCCGCTCACCCAGAGCTCTGCCTGGAGAAGAACATGTTCATAGCTACACTCACAGTCAAAAAAGTACATGGAAAAAAAAAAGCCTGAAAAGAACACAAAAGCTTAACAATGTGCAATGAGTGGGTTTATACCTGTAGGTATTTTCTTTGGCCCTGGAAGAGTTTTGCAGCCAAACAGACACAGGTTTTGTGCACTTTAAGGGCTTGGGTTAATTCACTGTTTGTGAATCTGAGTATCAGAGAAACAGGAATTTTCTCTCCACAAAACGTGTCCCTGAACAGCATTAGTGTATTTTTCCATCGAGTTGATGACATTTCTCAACCCCAGGGTTGAGGGTATTTTGTGTCTCTATAACTTTCAAGGCCGTTTATTACACTAGTTGCATTCAGAAGTTAAAGTCTGCTTCTAGAATCTTAAACTGCATTTCCCTTTAGCTGTCCCTGCTGCCACTCTGCTCACTTCTCACAGGTTTGAGCAGCTCACTGAGCAAGCCTTGCTTTGGATGTTTAAACCATTTCTTTGCTTATGCTTGTGCTTTCCCTTGAGATTTTTCCCTGAGATAGCCCAGTATTTTTTTTACACCTATTTGCTCTTATTTACATGTGCAAGAAAGTAATTCTCAGACCCCTAAATCAAAAAATTGGCTTCATTCTTTTCTCACTTCCAAGACTGAATTACCAAACTGCAGAAACATCTCCTTCCTCACTCAATTCCTAATTTTTCAGTTTTGGGGGAATATACCCAGCACGACTTTGCTGTTCCATGCTAAGTATGAGGGATTTCATTTCCTAATTTTCTGGCTGAGGGTATCTCCACTCAGAGATTCTAGTTTTTTGTTTTAACTGAGATAATTTCTCTCCTTTCTGTTATGGAATACTGCAGGAGCACAGGTGATCTGATTCATCAACCGACCTTACGTCCAAAACTGACGATTCTTGTCCACCCAAGAACATCAAATCAAAGTTACAGAAAAGAATTAACACATTCCTATTTCCTAATGTGAACTTCTTCCTTAACACGTATCACGAATGAGATACGAAGGAAAAAAAGATGGTGCTTATATTTTGAAGTCCCAGTTGCAGCAGTAAAACATACAGCATCAAGCTGAAGGGATAGCACCTGCCTGTAAGGCTTTGTTGGGGCAGAGCTGTCACCCACACGGCTCCTTGTCGTCTATTGAACAAGACAAGTGCAAGAGAGGAACAGGAGAAGCGTTAATAGTGCTGCAAGTCAGATGTGAGGGGCAGGGAATGGGACAAATCTTCTGAAGCCAGGCCTTGAATACAAAACTTTCAGTAGAATCATAGAATCATTTAGGTTGGAAGAGACCCCTGGGATCATCCAGTCCAACCATCAGCCCCACTCCACAAGCTCTCCCCTACACCAGATCCCTCAACACCACATCCAATCTACTCTGAAACACAGTCAGGGATGGGGACTCCACCACCTCCCTGGGCAGCTGATTCCACTGACTGACCACTCTCTCTGGGAAAAATTCTTTCCTAATGTCCAGCCTAACCCTACCCTGCTGCAGCTTGCAGCCATTCCCTCTTGTCCTGTTGCTCATTGCCCGTGAAAAGAGACCAGCACCAACCTCTCTACAGTGCCCTTTCAAGCAGTTTCAAGTGCCCTTTAAGCAGTAGCAATAGTTGAAAAAAAATTTCTTAACCATAAATAAAAAAATTAAATCTTTTTTGAATTACAAATGTTTAATCTGTTTTAATGAAAAGCCAGGTTTCACCTGTATTCCTTCCCACGTAAATACTGACTTCTTATTAAATCAGATACGGCATTAAAAACTCTCGCTCTTCTTTTCTCTACGAACTTTTCTGAGAGAAATAACCTCCCACCACGAGGAAGAAAGCAAGTCCTTGAGTCTGCCTGACCTGATTCAGCTAAAAATGCAATGCACAGACGGAAGGTACTCCCTTCCACTGACTTTCTTTGTCTTTCAGACCAACTATTCGGCCTCTGCACAGGAGATCTGAACGTCATATGAAGAACACAAAGAGAAATCCAAGGGGAAAATTAAAGTTTCCCAAGGTGAGGGTGTACAAGGAAAAAACATTATCAATATTAGGTTTGTAGACCCAGGTATAAAGCTGCCTTTGCAGTGTCCCTACATGGGCTGCTTAAATTTAATACCAAACTCGGGGGCTGAAGGTACACAATTAATTTACCTAAATCTCCTCTGTAATGAGTGAATAGTGTCAGGCTCCTCTAGAGATGCTTCAGAGCAGAAGCTGTACTTGTGGACTCTGAATTACTTCCTGAAAGATTGTCCTCTGCATTTAGTCTCCTCTCAATAGCCCAGGAAAAATTGTCTTCCTCCTTTGGCACATAAGGATAGGCAACAGGAACTGCCTTACACATCTCCCTCCCAGGGGTTCTGCACCACTATTTCTATTTTTAGAAATTATTTTTTAGAAATTATTTTATTTCTATTCTAGTTTCTATTATCTTCACAAACTCTGCTGAAGCTAGAAGTAGCAGATTTTATCAGTGCCCTAACTGGTTCAACCACACGCTTTCCTGCTCTTGATATTTCTGGTTGTTTGCATGTCTAAACAGCATCTCAGTCTTTGATCCCCTCGAGGGAGCATGCGCTCTTACATCTGACTATTTTTAGTACCACATCTATGGCCATCTCCAAGATGAAAGAGCTACAAATTCTTCACGGAAAGGGTTGTCAAGCACTGGAATGGGCTGCCCAGTGAAGCGGTGAAGCCACCATCCCTGGAGGTATGTGAAAGACACGTGGTGCTGAGGGACATGGGTTAGTGGTGGACTTGGCATCGTTCAGTTTATGGTTGGACTCCAAGGTCTTAAAGGTCTTTTCCAACCTGAATGACTCTGTGATGCTATGTCCCTGTCCACACAACATGGGAAGATGATGCCTGCGTGGGTTTACGAACTGCTTACATACTGATGTGTGAAAATCCCTACACAGGCATAGCATATTGTATTTTTCTAATTAATCAGGCACAGAGTATGACTGTTACAGTCTCCTGTATTTCACCCAAATATCCCTTTATTTACTACTTGTAATTTGTCATACTTCAATAAAATCAATTTCCCATTTCTGAGGAGACAGCGTACTGATTAATAACAACTCCCGTCTGCAGCACCTCCTCCCACCCGTGATTTGTGGGCACAGAAAACACTCATATATTTTCTTTGCTGAGCGAAAAAAAGAGACAGAAAAGAAAGCTTCAACTTTTTGAAGCAAAAAATGATACCCAAATTCTCACGGAAGAGCCAGTATGTTACGTGATTGCCTGCCAATGGAAGCAGTCTACGTTAGACTCTGTAGATAGACAGCAAAGGGTGTAATCACTGGTTTAGGATCAAAGGTACAAGTCAGGATGTTCCACCTCTCTCAGAGACCCTACTGGACACGCTGGAATAGGGTCCAGCCTGCAGGTTATTGTATGGAACACTAACAAGTCATTTAAAAGTGACCCAGTCACAATACCCAGAGGAGAAAAAGCATTAAAGAGAGAGAAACCAGGCTCTCTTTACTGAGCCAGTGTCAGCATCTCTCAGGGAGGTCACAGAGACCTAAATGGCTGGATGAAATATTCCCAGCTCCACAGAGGTCACTTTACAAGGGGAAATGCTAAGGATTTGTAAGAGGGTAAAGACACACAATATACAGCAGAGCACCACACAGTCAGGAATATCCATATCTCAATCCCTCTGGAGAGAAAGTGAAGAATTTGCACGGTTCTGAGCAGGATTTAAGGGGCTGCTCATGAAGCGTGGGGGGCTTCTATCCAGCCATCCTCCACACAGGGATTGCTGTGGCATTTAGCAGGGAAGTAGCTGAATGTATGCTTGCATTACTCCTGCTTTGGGGACACAAATCTGTCAGGACATTTAGGCAGTGATTTTACAGGAAACCTGAAGGTAGGAAAATCCCAGCCTGGATATCGTTTGGTTTGGTTTTTTGAATTTCCCTTCTGGATTGAATCCCCCCCATCTGCAACACTGCTAGAAATTCAAGTCCAAGCCACGACAGAGCTGGCTTCTGATGCACAGATGCAAGTATAAATACTGCTTATTTTTATAGGTGAGGAGAACACGAGACCTGCCCCTGGGTTTGAGTTTATTCCTAGGCCTGTTTCCAAGCTGCTCACTGATCTTAGGTAGGTGCTTCCTTTTTCTGGGCTTTCATTTCTGTAAAAGAAGGCCATGAGATTGACATTCCTTATAAAACACTTTGAGATCTGTGGATGAAAACTATTAAATAAGACCTAATGTTTATCATTAGGCTGCATCCAGACCCAGAAGTCGTCGGTTTTCTAGTTCAGCCTTACTTGTGACTGTAATTATAATCTCATCAGAAGAATTTGGGTCCAAATCTCCTAAGGATAATTCAGAGTGATTTAGTGTGGTTCTATCAGGAACCCTAGCTTTACTTGCAACTCAAGTCTCCAAGTCCAGCCACACCTAAGCCTCATCATCTGTGTGTCCCTAGAAATCTTCATAGCTGCATTTTGCTATTTAAGAGTTAGAATGCCTGAAAATAGAATTACTCTTTGCTCTCAAAACAGTTGTTTTTCTCTTGACTACAAACTGACTGAAATCAAGCAGATACCAATGTACAGTTATAATTTCAACCTGATCTGATTTTATGAAGCCATTCAGAAAATTATTTCAAGTATATCCTGTCTTTCCCCAAACCCAAAAATATTAGCCTCTGTTCCACAAGATTTCAGCTTTCTTGACAACCCACTGCTCCTTTTGGATGGTTTTTAGTCTTTTTAAAAACCTCTTTAATAAGCAAAGTGAACCCTGCCTCCTGACAGCATACCAACACACCTAAACCGGGAGAGTATACGTGCTGAGTGTTTCTCGTGCTGCAAGCTTCAGATCAAGCCTTTGATGAGAAAAACACGTTCCCTTTCTAAAGCTGAAACCCCAGCAAATATTGTTGCAATATATCTGCTTTATTGGAAAGAAAATCCCCTTTAAGAAAGGGCTCTGAATTCAAATTCCCAATCCAAACCGTGCGTCACACTCTCAATTTCCTAGTCTGGTAGCGCTACTAAAATGCCTCCTGGAGTCTAAATTCAGCCTTAATTGAGGTTTGTCTGGCCAGCAGAGATTTAAGGGAAGCCCACAGCACGGCCCAGCGGCTCTACTGGCTTCTGTGCGAACTCCCAGATTCCCTCCACGTAGAAAGGAGCCAGGAACAGGAGCATTCTTCAAAACCAGATGTAAAAGAGGAAGATGAAAGAATCCCCACCCAAAGCGAGCAATTCAGGAGCAGTCCAGGTCTAGACAGTCTTTCTTTTTAACTTCCACTGAACATAAATGACTATAACTCTAAATTTCTGACTTGTTTTATGATGTTCTTATTGCATTACATCATGCTACCCTGTGTATAAAAACAATGGAATGAAAGCCTCTAATTTTAGCTGTCATAAGTTAAAGAATAAGTGGCAGCAGAAGCTTTCACTTGTAATTGCAGGAATTTGGGTAGCTACAGGGGAGAAAAAAAAGAGTTATCTTTTCTGTAGGTGAACAAACGCTCACACCCCTAAGGCAAATTTCAGAAGCAGAAGCTGGGTGTGCTTAAGAGTTAATGGCAAAGGTGTCACTGTGCTCAGAAATAGTGCCGACTTTTCCATGTCACATTCAGCTTATTAATAACCCAATTATTTCTGTCGCAATGGCACATGTCTCCCTGCTTTCTGTTATTGTTATGCAGCGAGGAGAGCTCTCAGCATCGCTTCTGACTGAGCTGGAACAGGTAAACTATAAAAAATTCAGCCAGAATCCAGTTTTATGCTGAAATGCTCTTGCAATTTAATAGATGACACAGAGTATGCAATTATGCCAGGGAGACTGTTCGCAACGAGCCATCTTGGAAGTGCTTCCATTTGGGAGAGGGTTTTTTTTCACATCCTGAATCTGAATACATTAAAAAGCCTGTAATCAGTTAATAGAGTCAAATCTGCAATTCTTAATGCTGAGTATCTTCTGTAACGAGATGAGCTTCTCCATTCTTGTGATTAACTTACAAACAAAGCCAAAACCAAGAAGCTGGTTCAGAAAAAAAATATAAAAAAATCAATGCAGGGAATCAGTGCCAGTTTTCTCATAAATATTTCTCCCTTAGAAACCACTGAAATTTACACTCTCTTTACCATGTGTTGTATAGGGCTATGTGCAATTACAGCACTTCCTACATAAAACAATATAGATCTGGGTAAGATCTTGCATAAATGCATATAAAAAATTGTATATAGTCTCCTAGCAAATTGCCAAAGTGGCCCTAATGTTTACAAAATAGTGCATCAATCTCATCTAAGCTCTGCATCTGCACACCTGTGACAGCATCACCGCAAAGCCACTTCGTTTAGATGTGTATTTTCATGACCTTGAAGCTCAGGATAATGTATTTTTTATTCTATTCAGAATCTTCACACAAGGATATCTACAATCATTATAAAAAATCTCCAGTTGGAGGAGTGGGGGAAAAAAAAAAGGGGACTTCAACTGCTCAGTTTCTAAATTAAGCTACATCTGAAGTTAAAAATAGCCCTTCTGCCTGAAGATGCTATGCTGCCTGAATTTAAATAGCCTGTTTCTTTCCCTGACAGATAACATTTATTGTGCTCTGCTGCAAAAAAAAAAACCCAAAAAAGCCTTCCTTAAGAAGACTACCTTCTATTCTTTTAAGTCCAATTTCACTTCACCTAAGAGATCAGAATGAAATAGTCAGCCAGGACGTGTATCAGTTTTCCCATAGATACAGTTCTCAAATTTTACTAAATAAACCTAAACCCATGCATGTGTGTATGTGTGCCTTCTCCTAGCTCTTTCTGCATATTTTCCCAGGAAGATCTATAGTACGAATATGTTGCCTGAAATGCAATGAGTTTTCTACAACACAACATGTCCTCACAGTGCTTGTGCCCATCCCTACCACCTCTTTTGTTTTCATTCACTTTCTCATATGAAAGATGTGTATTTATAAATGTTATCTGTAGGCGTCTCCTTGCTGATTCTAGAGAAAAAGAAATATTAAATGCAATGACACATACTATATCTGAAATGGTTTACTCGCTGCTTTTCCCCCCAAAAAATGGAATGGGGAAGCAGAGGCTGAGTGGTCACGATGCAGCTTCACAAGGCCTGCTCGTGCTACCCAGGCAGAGGAACTCGGGCAGTGGCTCTGTATCGCATGAGGATTAGGAAGGTGAAAACTCCTACTGCATCCAGACCCCCTTTTCCAAAGCAGGTCGGTTCTTTTGGTTAAAATTTCTACTGCTCCATCCAGTTTTGTAGTTTTGAAGTGTCAGGCACCGCATCCATGCTTGCACCTGGGAAACTGTTAATTTTTTCTCAATATTCACTCTAAATTTACTGTACTTTTAATTTCATCATTTTATGAGAATCAAAATTAATCAGACTCACTTCTACATTTCCAGCAAGAAAATACGAAAGGCATGCTTCTACTGTGCAAAAATGAAACCTGAATCTTGCTATACTGAGACAACCCTACTTTGCCCCTCTTTGTTCAATTGCATATTTTATACGAGCACTCCCAAAGGAATAGCACAGAAAGACTCAGGAATAAGTACATGAAAGATGAGATGGATAGAAGTACTCCTTTTACCCCCAAGCAGGACTTTCACGCTGCAGTCAATTTGTGGACTAAAAGCCTGAAAGATCCCTGAAAGCTTTATAAGCACCAACAATATTTGCAATGATGTAAGCCAAAGGCAGGGATCTAAATTCTGCAGGTCCTAATTGAATGAAACACCCGCTGAAGTCAATAGAAATTGCACTCAATTAAGCTGTACAGTATTTCAGGGTTATAGCATTTTACCTAATGTTACTAATTAGCACCTCTGAGCAGTTTTAGGTGTATAGGGCAATGTTTGCTGAAGTGATTCGGTTGTGTAGTTTCAGCTGAACCAAACTGGAGTCATCAGTGAACAGCCCACGACGACAGAAAGCCTGTCCAGTTATCCAGGTGAAGTCCTGAGGCTACTTCGATTCGTCACAGCAAGGACAGTCAGGCAGGAGCTCTGAATTGGACTCATATATTAGTTAAAACAGAAAATAAAATTAAATCCTTGTGAAATTTGATGTGCGTGTCCGTGCCCCGGAGAAGACGGGCTCATGGCTGCCAGAAACCACTCGCATCGCGCTGTGTCAGGGCACTTCACCAAAGCCTGCAATAATGCAAGGAATGAGTCTCCAGAATCACGTTTGTGAGGCCTGGCGAATGCTTCTCTTCCCAAATGCGAACTACTGAGTCATCCTGTTCATGAGAGACAGCCTGTGTTCTCCTCCCAGAGAGCTCCTTTGAATCACTGCTACCACCAGAGAACAGATGTTGCTCTCCAGGAAAGTTTTTCATGCAAGCTCTTTATAACCATCCGGATTATTTCAACTTGACCTTGTAGCTGCAGTGGAAAAACAAGATGAACTGGGGGGATCTCAGAGGGCTGTGGGTTGTAGCACTTTGCATAGCTAAGTAACCAGGCCCTCAACAACATGGCTACTCAAAACACTACACAAATAACGATGGGCAACGTCCATAGTTTTATAAGTTAGATGCTACTTCTTCCTTCCTCATGGACAGGAAGAACCAAGCCCTAACGTGTTTCATGGACTTGTCCAACATGACACAGTAAATAGGTAACACACCAGGGATAAGTAACCCAATGTTCAAAAGCCCTTCAAACGTAGAGCCTGCAGACCCGCAACGAAACTCAAGTTCAATCAGTTGAAAACAGGACTAAAAGTATAAATTGGAAGCTTTCGGTAAAGTGCTTCAAAATGCCCATCTTTTGAGAACCACTTCTTTTCTTAAACCACAAGGCACTCTCTCTCCAAGTGAACTTTACCATGTGCTGTAAAAGAGCTGTTAAAAGGTACTGTAACACGTACTACATTTCAAATTTTCCTAACTACTCATACTCCTGGTCGAGCAGCAGCGACCATCCCTCTGCAGGGCTGCAGGGTGTTCTGGATTGCAGCTCTAGAGGATAAAGCACACTTTCACCACGATTTTTCAAAAATGCCAGAGAGTGGCAATTTCAAATCAGACATCTATGCTGTAACTATTCCTTCTGGTGCCACTTCAACTAAGTTAATGCAATGGCATTATTTCTCTAATGCCCTGAATACACGCGGTTCATGATTTGGCATCAGAGTTTTGGAGCTGTGGCAGCAGATCCCCCAAGTAAGTAGATGCTTATTGAGAGGAGTGGAGGGTCAGGCCCAGGTAATGCAGGAACAGCGTGGATTCCAAACAGCAGCAACAAAATACACAACCGTAGGGCTTTGCTTAGATGAATTTTTTATCAGATGGTCTCATTAATCACTACAGGAATGAATTAAAACTCACAGCATTCCTTTTAGAGAGATACTGTTCACTTCAAACAAACAAACAAACAAGCAAAAAACCCAACAAAATAAACCAACAAAAAATGGCTTGAGGTCCAGATGGAGAGCAGTGACAAGTGGTGTCCCTCAAAGGTCCATGCTGGGACCAGTACTACCAGTACTGGTTTTACAGTTTAATCAACAATATAGACAGAAGGATTGAGTCCACCATTGTCCATACACCAGAGGGACAGGATGTCATCCAGAGGGACCTGAATAGATTGGAGAGGTGGGCCCAGGTGAACCTCATGAGGTTCAACAAGAGCAAGTGCAGGATTCTGCACCTGGGCTGGAACAATCCTCACTCTCAATACAGACCAGGGGATGAGGTGTTATAAAGCAGCCCTGAGGAAAGGGACTTGGGGGTGCTGATGGATGAGAAGGTGGCCATGAGCAGGCAGTGTGTGCACTTGCAGCCCAGAAGGTCAATCCCATCCTGGGCTGCATCAAAAGGTGCCTTGCCAGCAGATCCATAGAGGGGATTCTGCCACTTTGCTCTGGTGAGACCTCACCTGAAGTGCTGTGTGCAGGTCTGGAGACCTCAATATAGGAAGGACATGGACCTGATGGAGAGGGTCCAGAAGAAGGCCAAAATGCTCAGGGGGTTGGAGCACCTTTGCTACGAGGACAGGCTGAGGGAGCTGGGGTTGTTCAGCCTGGAAAAGAGGAGGCTCCGGGGAGACGTCAAAGCAGCCTTTCAGTACCTGAAGGGGTAGCCTTCCAGTACAGGATGGCTGGGGAGGGTCTGTTCACAAAGGCCTGCAGGGACAGGACGAGGGGCAATGGCTTCAAGCTGGAGAAGAGCAGATGTAGATTGGACATTGGAATAGGTTCTTTACTCTGAGGGTGGTGGACCCCTGGGACAGGTTGCCCAGGGAGGTGGTTGAGGCCCCTTCCCTGGAGATATTCAAGGGGAGGCTTGAGGAGGCCCTGAGCAACCTGGTCTAGCTGGGGGTGTCCCTGCTGACTGCGGGGAGGTAGGACTAGATGACCCTAGAGGTCCCTTCCAGCCTGGACCATTCTATGATTCTATGAACAGGTAATGCCAGATCACACATGATGATCTGATGATCTGACACGTGTCAAATAAAATAATCCACCAAATCTCAGGAGAATTAACCTCCACAGCAGAGGCCACAGTTGAGGCTGAGCTGTACAGAGCACTCATAGCACTAATCCCGTTATCAATAACGACTGGCTTCCTTGTACACTATGTTTTGAAACTACTGTTTACCCATTGATTATTCACCTTATTTTTTGCCTTCTTCTCAAGGGATGAGCAGTTTGGGCTACTCAATGCTTTTATATATTTTTTCACTTATCCTAGACAGATTGAGACCTGCTGGATAAGTACTGCTGCTCCTTTGTCATCCTACTTGTCTTCTCATTCCTCTTGTTTTCCAGCCTGGCCTGAAGCCTGGCTTTTCACCAGTGGATTAATTGGTACTGTTAATTCTTCCTCTTCTTTTCTATGTGTTCAAATGCGGATGCTAAAGAAACAAGTGGAATTCACCACTTTAGTTTCCAGCAATAGACATGGTATTAAAAGGGTTAAATTGCTCACCAGCACTTATGTATTTACCCATTTACAGTATTTACTGTCTCCCAAACTTTAGTGTGTGTCTCCACCCAACCTATCCTCCCCAGATTACCATCCCTAACCGGGCACAACGTCTTCTCCAGATGCTCCAGGAATCTTCCTAGCCTGCTCCCCAGAGCTCTCTGCTATGCTCAGTCTGAGCACTGCTAAAACCACTTCGTTTCCCCTAACCTCACAGCTTCCCTTCGTTACTCCCAGCCTCCCGATTTCTCAGACTTGCTGCTGCAGAATTATCTGTCTCCTGCATCCCTCCCCAGAGCCACAAAACACCTTGCTGCAATTGCTGAGAGACTTTCTCCTGCCAACAACTCACACAGCAGACTTCATTCCCTTTCTCCTGCTTTCAGTGTCCATCTCTCTATCCCACCGTCTGAAAGTAAATGTCATTCTCTGCATGATACAGTCACAGAGCATTTGCCAGTTGGGAAGAGGGAGATAGACAGGAAAAAGGTGAGAGAAAGATAAAGACTGAGCCTTGCTACCCACCATCTTCTCCAGAAAGGTTAATCTCTGAATCTCTCATTTGAAAGCCTACTTTACTAATTAACATGCCTTATCTCATTGTCATCATGTTATTTTTCTGTCATAAGACACCACCTAGAACACAAAATCATCTTTTTGTGGCTTTGCTTCCCAGATCACTGAAAATGGTGGAATCACATGGAACACTGATAAACTAGGAACATTAGATAACGATACATTTTCTTTGAGCTGCCTGATCATTTTCCTCCTGTGTAAGCATTTAACCACTATTCCTATCTTAAACTGCTTCAAAGTGATAGCCAGAACAGAGGTGTCAAAAAAACAGTAACAATTTTTAGAAAGAGGAACCAGGTCTACTTTCTGAACAAACATATTTTCTCAACAGCCTGATGAAAAGACCATTTTCACCTCAGACTGAAATTGCCACTCTCGATTCTCCCTCCCTCTCCTAGATGGACATCCAGACTCACTGCTGTGCTCCGGTTGTTTTGATAATGCAAAGACATCATAAACACACCTGAATGCAGAGTAATGGCTAAAATTCAGCAACTGGTATTTACCATGCTGAATTAAAAGCCCAAGTGGTATGTTTTCACTGAGGAAAAGCGTGAGTCAAATTCACACTCTGGATGTATCTGCAAGAAGCAGCAGGAAGTACATAGAGGTGCTTTATTCTGGTTAATACAGCTCGTGCCCATCACGACATGTGAGATTGCCAGGATGGGAAGCCCATGGAAGCTCTGTGGAGGGGTAAATATACAAAGCAGCAAATAGTAACTTTGATGAGACAGTCACTGCTTTGAACTTTGAGACCTTAGCAATTCTACAGAACAAAATGCAGCCAGTTGTCCCTTTTCCCCCAGGAAACCAGCACACAAACAGGGGACTGTACCAACAAACATGCCTGAAGCTCAAAATAATACCAATGTAGTTCATTTAAAACAACAAAGCCCCACCCCAAACCTGCACTTCTGTCATGCCATAACCCAGATTACGCATAAATACTTCATGGCAAATTGGGAGGTTACTGGGGACTTCTGAATGGATGGGGTTTGCCTCCTTTGCCATGTATTATTGATGTGCCCTCACATGCAAAAGAAGAAAATCTGGGCCCATTCTGTGAGGCACTTCTCACCACCAGCTCCCACTGATACCATCAGTTCCAGAAAAAAAACCTGCAATCTGGAGGTTCCATTTTCTTATTGCCCCCAGGGCAGCAAAGAGTTAGTCCATGAGCCTGCAAGTGCCTAGTTAATAGACAAAATTTAAAAACAACAGGAGTTCAACATCTTAGAGGATAGGGCTCAACTCTGGATTTTCCGTTTCCAGTTGATGTGGCCTATTATATACATACAGTACAATGAAGACTATTCAGAGCTTCCCATTTGCCTTAGAGGCAACCACAGTTAATGCTCTGTAATCTGCATTACAACACACTCTGGGGTTTTTTTGTTTTTAATTAATTCTTCTGAAAATATTTCTGGGATGAGTGGATGTATATGGTGAATGCAGTGGCGAGAAAGGCTGTGTAATTACAAAGAGAATCAAATCCTGACCTGCTGTATATGCAGCACTACTAAGATTTCATTGCTCAAATTAGGCAAAACCTCGCTGTTACTAATTTCAAGGTCAGACACACATACAGCAAAAAAAAACCCCAAGAAATAAAAATGGTAATCACACTCAATATTTTGAATCAATCCAGACAGAGCTGTTCTATTTTAATAGAAAAGAAAAAGCCTCACTTACCTCAATAGTTGGAAGCTGTTATTTCATACTCTGTAAACTTTCACTCCCTACTAACTAAACAAAAGTTCTGCAATCTTGCTGCTGGAGCGGCTCGCAGATACATACTGCAGAATACCAAAAAAGAGAAAGCCTATGTTGTCCTTACTCGCAGGCATCTCTCCAGGGATGATTGGTCATTACCCTGGCAACCCTCACAAATGGCAAATGACGTAAAGAGAGTGGGAAAAAAGCCACTGAGAGTAAAAAGCACTATATGCATTATAGATAGTTCTGCGAATCCACGCTCACACATGCATTAAATGGCTCCAGAGGAGCACAAGGGACCTTCCATTTTGCAGCGATTCCTGCCGAGGTGAATAAGAAACTTTCTCAGTTCTTTCTTAATCAAAACACTGGGAGCATCTTTAACTGAAGCAAATTGGAAATTGCTTTCTGATTATTTCAATAATTCAGACACTGGGTTTGGGTTTTTTTTTAGATTCTGTTAAAATTTCCCATTAAAATAGCTCACAGTGGAATTCAGACAGAAGTGGATCTATTTTTTGTTATTCCTTTTCATTTTATTTATTGTTGGGTGAAGTTACTTCTTATTATATTTATTCAAATTAACTCTCCTACCCTCCTTTCTCCCTAGCAATGCACTTGTACAAATTGTACAGGAGTTGTTAGGTTTATGCCATTAGAAATAAACACATTAGTGGTTGTATTTAGTGCTACAGATAACTATATTCTGCCTAAAGAGGACAGGATTGTAGCCAAACATCAGAGAACAAACTGAAAAGCCTTTTGTTATTTTCCCACAGCATGACAGCAGTGAATCTGACCCCCCATGATGTGGCCATCCTAGAGCTAGAGAAATCTGGGTGTGGTCAGTTCTTCCACAATCAGGGGGGGAAAAAAGATTACAGGATAAAAGAAATCTGCTTTGAGATGCTTTAGCATCTCTCCTCCTTACACTGAGAAAATGGAAGGAATTCTGTGTACAAAAGCCAAGAAAAGCATCTTCTGCCCCTTCTTGCACACCTCACCAGTTACAATTCAGGGTCAGGCATCCTTTTACTTGCTCTTCTTTGAGCATTTCTGGATTCCTAAATGCACGTAAGCCAACTGCCAAAGAGCATATTGGAAAGCATTAGCACCCAGATCATTTTATAACCCAAAGGAAAGGGCACAATTCTCTGAGATGGAATAAGAAGAGCTAAGGGAGTAAGTGAACAGAGGCAGCTGCTCTAACCCCACAGCAATCTGGTAAAAGTTGGGTGGGAATGGCTCTACCGTGACAACTGAGGTCTGTGCTGATCTGGGGAAAACACAAGAGATGCATTCGAATCCCACCTCACCTCAAACCTGAAAGGAAACAGAAGTAACCAGCAGCTGCAACTAGGGTATTTCTCTACCTGACTGCCTGAATTGAATGTTAAAACTCTAAGGAGTAATCCTTAGCACTCCTTGAAATTTAGGTGCATTCAAACTCAGATGTCCTTGAAGAAGGGGACAGACAGGCTTTAGGCCAGCTTGTTCATACAAGAGTAAAGGCAAGACATTTTGTACACCTAGAGCTAAAAAAAATTACATCCAGGTCCTTCAAGAGCAATCAAACCACAAAGGCAGGACAAATCAGCACATTAAGCACAACATACACACACCTACCACAGCAATTCTGTTGAAAATATGATTTTCTAAGTGTAACAGAAGGAAGGCTCTGACCTGACAGTTGTACAGAGATGTACATGCACTGCTTCACTGAATAAAGAAGTTCATGTAATAGGACAAAAAAACCCAAACAAACAAGCTTTATCAGAACAGTTGCTCTGGAATAGTGAGATTTCCTTATGGATGTAGCAACAGGTAAGAGTCCCCAGTTTCAGGGTGTGGCAAAGGCATGACACTGGATGATCTGCAGAGAGCCCTGACTGTCCTCACCACTCGGGCAGTGGGCTGAGATTTAGGGAGACCCAAGCTGAACTCTCTGCTATATTCCCAGCTCTCCTGCTAGCTCATGGCATGAGCTCTCACGCAACGCTTCCCCAGTTGTACAATGTGGATAAGGATTCCAACCCCTTTAAAAGGGGCTTTCACTGCTATCACTGAAAAGGTTTACATAAAAAAAACCCCAACTTTGTTTTTATTATTTTCAAAATCTACTACCTCCCTGCCATCAGGAGGAAGGCAGTACGCTTTCATCGTGACAGGTTTCCAAAAAGCCTGAAGGAGCCACAGCAGCAAGTGATTGAATTTTATGGCAAAACAAGCAATGCACAAAAGGAGTATTTAGAAGACGACGCTTCATTAGGTGTACTTTACTTATTTGCTGAAGACAACTCATTTTGAATTATTTAAACTCTGGCAACATCCCCCTAGCAAATGGTCTGATGGGTTATAATTGACAGAAATATCTTGATCTGAGGGAGGTGAAGCCTCAGAATAACATTACCTCTGATGTTACATTTTCTCTGGCAGGAGGACAGCAAGCACTATTTTGCATTTAGAAACCACAGAAGGCAAAGTTCACCACTATGTAGATGGCCAAAACCCCTACCTCCCCACTTCCCATAAATCCTCTCTTTGATGGTCCAAATCTAAGCTTCTCATTTTTTTCACAGTTACCCTTTGCAGAAATTAAGATCCAGCTACAAACTTCCCACCTACCTTCAGCTCATTACCACAACTCAACAAAAACCTTACCTTCAGTGTTCCCAAACTTGCTTTTTTAAGAACAAATGCAGTCTTGCCATGGACATATCTTGCATGAAATTTGGTAAGACCAAAAAGTATTTTTAATTATTCAAAAACTTTGTTTTTGCAAAAAGATGGTCTTAATAAAACCTTCATATTTTTTTTTAAATCATATCCAATCCTACCAACTTGCCTTTGCCTCGGCTTTTGAGACTGACTCAGGAATGCTCTGGGCAGCACACTGGGGACAAATCCAGTCAATGAACGGGAAGAAGGGGAAGACACTGGTGCAGAGCTGCAGTCAGGGAACCAGGCTTCTAATGGAACCTTAGAAAGAGGGACAATGAGAGAATCTTACACTCATTTGGTGACACTGTGTGCCAGCCATGCTGCTGAGTCTAACGGATGTAGTGCCTGAGGGAAAACTGGATTGCCAATCCTAAAGTATCTTTACCATACACCAATACAAATTTTCTAATCCATTAGAAAATTAAGTTAAAAAGTGGTCAGTACATTAAAAAAAAAAGATTGGAGACAGAAATAATCAGATAATTAAGTTACTACTAATGTTGTTCTAAGTGATTCATGCCAAGAAAGGATCAGCTTTAGTCAGTGGGAGTTAAAAGTCTTCAGTATTTCTCTGGACTAACCATTTAAATGCTTTGGAAACACATCGCGTTGCAGGATCCAGCCACAACTGCTGTAAAAGACACTCACACAGGGCCTTCTCCATAATTTCTGTCTGTCCTCTTATGTGTGTCTGCTCCAGTCTTCATTTTAGCTGGAGAAAATTAGCTCAGGTTTTAGCAGAGTCAACGCACTGTATGTCAGAGAGTTAGAGGAAATAAAAACCCCAAGCTGTCAGAATGTACTATAATTTCTGCAAAGGCCCTTGCACTGCCACGTCGTGTATACATGAGGAAGGGGTGAATGATGTTTCTTTGTTTCCTAAGCTATGAATATGATTCTGAACAATACAGTGTTGACTAAGCAAAATAATGCATTTTTTATTTTCTCTGCCCTTCTAGAAGACCAATGTGTGCCTTGTCAGAGGATGCCAAGCCCATTATTAGTGTCCTTGTGCTTCTCCATTAGCGATATTACAGCTAGACCAGGTGATGTCAAGGATGCTGCAAGGTAACATTCCTTAGTAGCAGAAACTATAGGCTTTCAGCGTTCTCTGGCTTTCCCCACGGATTGGCTTTAACTGGGAACATTATTGCAGTGAAATTCAGTGAGATAAGTAAGTAATAGAAACCTATCTCACAGGCACCAACATTCAGAAAATGCAAACATCCGAGTATGAGCATGAGTATCCTTTAGTTCTGTTATAACCAGTTTCAGGCACAGGCTGCTCTTTCACACAGACGCACCCAAACCCGTTACTCTCATGCCATCTTTTTTCCAGTTCTAGCACTTGTCGTTTAGGACCTTTGCGACTCGGACCAGTCTCTCCTGACGCCATAAACCCTGTGCCAAAATATTCCAACAGGTAACCACCACCTCAGCTGGGGAACCCTGGGGCAGGACAACTGGAGTCGTTCTGACAAGAGAGGACAGTGGCAAGTCCAACCACTCCAACGCAAGACAGGGCAAGGCCACAGCCATACCATTGTTCTAGCAGCGACAGAGATTTTAAGTTCCTAGGACTGGCTACTCCTGTGCCAGTACCAGCACGCATGAAAGCGCTCATGTACACTTAGAGGAACTGTGTTACAGCTTTGTTTAAGGCAGATCTAACCAAGACATTAAAAATAAGGAGCTACTGAGGAATATAGCTTAAAAGGCCTGGTTTCCTCCAGTTGTTGTTTGGATTCTTCTCTGTGCCTCAAAAGCAAAAATTTCTCATCAAAGCTCTCACTAGGATAAAGATATTCATGCAGTCTGTGTTCTAGATGGGGTATCTGTTACCATATTATAATATAGCTTGTGCTGCAACATTATCATCCATGGGAGCAATGAAAAAGGTAGCACAAGCCCAGTTTCCTAAAAGCCCTGGTGTAAAAATACCTGAGGCTTGCTCATATTCCACCCCTACCACAAGCGCCTCACAGGGCGAGGCAGTTTCCTTTCTCTATTTTTTTTGACCGCTAAAAAAAATCCAAATACCATAAATACCATAATAAAACTCTCCCCTTAAAAGTCTTCTATAGCTAAAAAGTTTCAAGAAATTAATAACTACAAAATACTGAGACGATGCTGGAGTGGTGCCCTTATACACTGTTCATTCCTTGCGAGAAGTAACATCCCTGACCACCCCCCTAGCCAGTACACTCTACACCACAGCTAACTTTCATATAAAGGAGGAAATAATGGAGACCACCCTTACACGTCAGCTGCTGCAAAAGGACTCAAGGAAAGCTCACCATCCCAACTATTATTCTATTCTCAGTCAGTGGAATGGGCTGCCCAGGGAGGTGGTGGAGTCACCCTCCCTGACTGCGTTTCAGAGTAGACTGGATGTGGTGTTGAGGGATCTGGTGTAGGGGAGAACTTGTAGAGTAGGGCTGATGGTTGGACTTGATTGATCCCAAGGGTCTCTTCCAACCTGAATGATTCTATCTGCAGATCTTGTCTAGTTCTGCACTGAGCCATATCTTTTCCTGACAAGACTTGGAAACTTTGATTCCTCTCAGTTTCACTTGCAAGGAAGTTATTAAAAATGCTGTGAATTTATCTGTTACAGCAATTTCAATAATAATCAAATAATGCAAAGATCTTCTCTACCACCCCAAAGATTTTTTCAAGTGGAGCATATTAATACAGATGTGTGCTGATACTGTAATTTAGGAGCTGATACTTTTGAACAGTAGGAGCAAGACTGCTCTAGAATACAGATTTCCTGTGAATAAATATTCAAAGCACTGCAATCCTAAGCTTCCCTGTATAAATCAGTGTCTCCTGAAGGAAAGCACACCCTTTTCTGCACCAGACTTCTTGAGACAGCACAATTGCATTGCTCTACATACTCATTTTGGCTGATAAAGTACATACTTGTCATAGTAATGACCTGAACAAATTCAGGAAAAAAGTGGCAATCTCTTTGCAGTCATGCCCATCCAACACACTATTATCTCCCCTCACTGACATACCATTCAGTAATTAAGTTTATAACAATCTATTACCTTTTTTTTTTGTGATACAGTAATATATAAATCTAGAAAATCAGGGTGATACCTTGTTTTTTTGAAATTCAGTAGAAATAATGCTACTCTAGTTTGTATTCCAAAGCCACCTACATTGATGTTGAGTGCCAGTGTCTCTGCCCCTGCTTCGCCTGTGCCCTGTCCTGGTGGTAGAATAAACGTAGAGAATAGATGTGGAGACACCAAAACCTCTCCTTTACAACGATCATTTCCAGCTGTCAAGAGAAAACAGCTTTCTACAGTAAAACAGGCCAAGATTCCCAGCCTAGCAGGGTTCCAAAAAGGTAACACAGAAAGTGTCACAACCCCTACAAGGTCATTGATTAGCACACCCCTACAGCTCTACTCCCAAGAACACTTTATTTCACCCAATACAGAATGTATAAGCAGAAATAAGGACTTGGGGCTCTTCTCTCTCTGAGGAGTAGGTTAATCAGCAATTAACTTTTAGCCTTGTAGATTCCTTACCTCCGGCTGCACAGAGCCACAATCTTTAGCCACATGGTATCACAGTTCAAAACTACTGGTGAGGAAACACAGCACCCTCCTTGAAAGCTGGGAATAAGAATTTACACCTTGTCAGGCTGAAGACAAGAGCATCTGACCAAGAAACAGAAGATCTGTACTCCATCCTACCTGCTCAGCTCAGCTATTACAGCCAAAGTTCCATTCTAGCAGTGGGAAGCGCAGGGGACGCAAATGCCTCATCTCATGGTAAGGCCCAGCTGACACAAAGATCTTCTGTTTATCAGGCTAAGGTGGCTTCCTGACTGGAAGTAGATTTGTTTGTACAGATGAGAGGTACTGAGCCAGGTCAGGTTTGGCCCAGCTGCCAAGCTAGTAAGCCCTGCAAGAATCCAAAGTGACTACAGATCAAGCGGTAAGCACGAAACAGTAAGTGCTGCCAGATCTGAGCCAAGCAAGACAGATGTACACAAGAGACTCATTTGAGAAAAGCAATACAGGCCCGCTTAAGTTCTGGCCAGGGCTGGCTTAACCCAGCAGACCTCTTGCCTCAGAACTGGTTCCAGGCCAAGGTTGCTGTACCACCTCCACGCTTAACCTGGCTCTGTGAATTCACACTGTGCCTGAGCTAAACAAGGACAGTGGTCAGGAACCCTCCAATCTGGTTTCACAGGAACCACTTACAGTTCAGAACAATAAAGCAGCACCAATATTACGTGGTTTTTTTCCCCATTCTCCTGTAGCCTAGCTGCTAGTACTCCAGCCAGAGTCAGCTGGAATCTCAGCCTGCATTCTCTGTATTGGCTTTTTTTTTTTCCTTCTCCAAAAACTAGTCAGGCTGTCTACTGGTGATGGAAAGTTGACTGTATATTAACAGCAAGCACCATCACCTCTTCCTTCAATCATGGTCTAAAATAACATAACAGCAAGTCATGGATCTTTTACAAAAGGACAGGTTAAACACACCAGTTCCAAAAGAAGATTCTGGGATATATATCCCCGTGACTACCTTGCTGGAGTCACAGGCAGATTTCAGACATATCTCCTCTCCTCAGCATTTTCAACTGCTAAACCCAAGCTTCGTGCACTGTGGTTACGCTGTCACAAACCCAGTGTTAAGTTGTCCATCTTTAGTACATTTTATATAGAATGCTTGGTGCTTGGTAAGAACCTACAGGTCAGGTGTGGCAACGCTGAGGCCTCTTAGTGAGGTTTAACATTTAATTTGTGTCCTAGCTCCTTCTCTGCAGAAGGAGGATGGTAACGTGTTTATACTCACAGCATCCCTGTAAGGAAAGGACGTATTAAAATGGAGAAAGTACCCAAGTACTTTAGCAAATAAAGTGGAAAGTTGAAAGGTCATACAAAGTTCTTGGGTGAATGAGTGTTAACGTTAATTTTCCCTTTCTCATCTACAGACAGTTTTTTATTTCAGATAAACATTTAAGACCTCTCCTGAAAATAAGAAAAATAAAACCTTTCATGCACATTTTGCAATTGAGTAACAAGGAGGAACAACAGGCATTCTGAATAACCCATTGCATATTTACACCTACAACTCCTGCCAGGGTACTATGGCAGTTTGTACCAACATGGGAGCCTCGATAAAACACACTTGCTTTTTCTATCTACTTTGATTTTAAAAGCCTTCTTTCTCAGTCAAGTAAGCAAAATACTTTAAAAGGCCCCGAAACTATGTGGGCACGTTATGGGCAGTGGTAGCAAAACTCTAGATTTCACCTGCTCTTATGCAAACAGAGGATGGTGTGCAGGAATTCACCAACAGAATCTTAGATTTGTGTTTCTTTAAGAAAGGTTGGGCTCTGCTGAAAAAAAAGATGCCTGGAGTCTGTTGCTCTTGTGCATTGAATTTTGTAAGGTTATTACCCTGCTGTAAAGCAAAGTTATTGTAAAGTGTTAGCAAACCTCAGTGGTGATGCTCTACACACTGTCCACTGATGTAAATGCCTATAAAAGTGCAAGGAAAAAGAGAAAAGACAGACCTAGACAGTTGTCAGTCTAAATTTCCTTCCCAATATCCTCCAGGCTTCCTCAGGATCACATAGATTTGGCTTTGTTTCCTTATGTGTGTCAAATCCCAAGGCTTCTTAGGTATCAGTGTGATTTCCAGTGCATGTTACCTTGCAGCTCCTACTCTGGGTCCCGATCAGCCACTGGAGCAGCAGAGATGTCAGGCACAGGCAGGCCCCCTCTCCATGCCTCGCACAGCCACAAGCCCATCTACCCCGGCGTACATTTGCTGACGGCATCACCAGGAATTCTTCTGTGTTGAAGAAATAAGGAAGAAAAAATAAAGCAGCACAATGCTGTGCTTGTTTCTGGCTTGCAGAACAATTCTAAGCAGCTCTACTGCAGAGATCTGCCTTAAAGTATCAATTATCAGATATCAATACAATGAACCATTACTACAACAATAATGTAAGAGTAAGCAGGAGCTAAACAAAGATTCTCTGGCATTGCAATTCCAAATTTTCTCAACTGCTTTTCCCACCAGCAATTAATTCCTCCTCCTCAAACAACTCTACCTTGAGTATTAGTGCCCCATACTGGAAATCATGATAACACGTTAACAGATCTCATAATACAAAATTGAGGTGCATGGACTTAGAATCATAGAATCATTTAGGTTGGAAGAGACCCCTGGGATCATCAAGTCCAACCATCAGCCCTACTCTACAAGTTCTCCCCTACACCAGATCCCTCAACACCACATCCAATCTACTCTGAAACACAGTCAGGGAGGGTGACTCCACCACCTCCCTGGGCAGCTGATTCCACTGACTGACCACTCTTGCTGTGAAGAATTCTTTCCTCATGTCCAGCCTAACCCTACCCTGCTGCAGCTTGCAGCCATTCCCTCTTGTTCTGTCGCTCATTGCCCGTGAGAAGAGACCAGCACCAATCTCTCTACAATGCCCTTTCAAGCAGTTGTAGAGAGGGATGAGGTCTCCCCTCAGCCTCCTCTTCCTCAGACTAAACAACCCCAACTCCCTCAATCGATCCTCATAAGCCTTGTTCTCCAGACTTCATGAGGTATTTATGGCAAACCAGCAGTATTTATATTTACCTTCCAAATGCTAGCATCTATATTTTGTATTGTATTATAACATGTAAAAACTTCAAATTTCTTCAAACTAAATTCCGTGCCCTTGAGACAGTAAGTCAGATCACCCCCTGATATTCTCACAATTGTGCTGAAAAAAAAACCCCACCCAACTGGATGTCCCTTACTGTTGGATTTCATTATTTTTCCTATGGTTTGGTTCAGGATGAGATTTAAAGGGGGACTGCCAGTCACCAGCCTAGCATGGACTGCAGCATCTCGGGAGCTGTAGTCCACACACACGCCTAAACCGCTTCCCTCCCTCACTAGCGTAAAGCTTGCTGGAATTTGTCATAATCTCTTCTACTCACAACAGCTTTACAAACTTCCTTAATAAAACTGATTAAATTCAGAGTAAACAAGAGGTAGAACTGAAACTTAAGCCACAACTTAGAAAAAAACAAAGCTTTGTAGGAAGCTCTGAACTCTCTATAAAAATAAGACAAAGCGAGACCCATAGCACCCGTAGCACTTTTTGTTTTATGGTAAAAATATATGAAACACTTTTCAATTGAGGGATCTAGTGTAAGGGAGAACTTGTAGAGTAGGGCTGATGGTTGGACTTGATGATCCCAGGGGTCTCTTCCAACCTAAATGATTCTATGATTCTATGAAGACCAATCATTATGCTATGTAGCACTTTACAGCTAAATGTAGAGGTAATACATCAAATGCCATTTTATTATGCTGACTAAATCTAATCACTTGTAGAACCTTACTACAGTATTAGAGAAATAAGCTATAGATCTTCTGTGAATTTGAAAACAACACTCACGATTATACTAGGCCATACGCTAAACTTCCCTGCACCTCAAGCCCCCCCTGCATAGCTCATAGAGGAGTTCAAAAAGGTGCACACCAGAAATTGCACTTTAAGCCAATTCCCTCATTCTCCAGTTAGAATTTCCTCTGATACCAACTCCTGGTTCTGCCTGAAGTCTCTTTCTTTTGTTTCCTTTAATTCCTACAACTTCGTTTTCCCTTTCTGGTGGTTCTGGCTGAATACCAAGTTTGGCTGAGACCTCCGACACCAAACAACACCATCCAAAATCCTAATTAAAGCTGAACTGCTGAAGAGGCAGCTGAGGCGGCAAACCAGAACTGCCCAATGCAACAGCTCGCCTCAGGGACCAAGGTCTGAGGTGCAAAGGAGTGCCCCAAGCGAGAAAGGACCTCCATAAGGGATATGAAAACATACTTTAAACACGTTTTATTCTCGATGGAAGAGCCCAGACGAGCAATAACAGCAGCAGGGGAAGGGCTCAGGGAGGGCCCAACTGCAGTAACTGTTGCTCTGTTACACGGTGGGCTCTCTACACTCACCCAATTCCTCCCTATCCCCCCAGGCACCAGAAAACCCACCCCACGAGTCTTCAAGACTCCCAAGCTAGCTTCCTCTACCTCAGCAGCCTTCCCCTTGACCCTCTCCACCTCATCAGCCCGCTCAGACCCCTCCGGTCCGCTCCTCACACCTCCCGCCTCGCCACTCTCCTCACACCGCCGCTCCCGCGCACTGCACCCGAGCATGCTGGCTGGCCTGCGTGCTTGCCCGCCCTCCGCTTCCTGCCTTCTGATTGGCTGCCCGCGGCAAGACCCCGCCTTCATTCCGGCCGCGATTGGCCCTTGCGCAGAGCGGCGGCGGCTACTATTGGCGGCAAGGCGGCGGCCTGCAAGGCTAGGTTGAGCGCCGGCGGCGAAAGAGGGGAAAGGTGCTATTGTTGCCGGGTCGCTGAGTCGCCGAGAAGAGGAGCCGGCGGGCGGCGGGGCCGGGCAGCACGGGCCCAGCGGTAGCCATGAGTGGCGGCGTGTACGGGGGAGGTGAGTCCGGCACCGCCGCGCTTTGCCTGTTTTCCTCCTCCCGCCCTGCGGCCGTTGAGCTCGGCCCCGTCCCGTGAGGCGGCGCGTGCGAGCCTCCCCCGGGCGCTTCCCGCCTCCCCCGCCGCTCCCTCAGGCCCTGGGCGACGCGACGGCGGGGTGGGTGGGGGAGTGCGGGCCGCCTCTCTCGATCCATTCGCAGCAAGGTGCTGGGCCTTGTTTATATCCCTCCAGAGACCGGCCAAGTCCCGGCCTGGGGCTGAATTGGCGCCGCTCAGGTGCCGGTTGGCCCCAGAAGACGTCCCCCCCTTCCTCCCCGCGCTGTGGAAAGCGGGGTGTCGTTCTCTCTCAGGGCATTTCTGCCTACCCCACCCTGAGGAGAGGAGTCCGGGTGGTTGGTCTCGGGCTTTGGTTTTCCTGGGGGTGCGCAGAACATTTCACCCAGGGTCAGGGCCCACAGGGGTGAGGGGTTCTGAGAACCTCACAGCCTGGGCAGCCTTCACTGACAAGAACTGGCGTTTTCAGGCCCATCTTTTTAATTCTCATCACCCCCAGGAGGTCTGAGGATTCGGCAGACTCCTAAGTTAGTGCTTTCGGAAAGTTTTGTCTTCTGCTTAGATGCAACTGTGTTGTCCCTATTCTGTTAAAATTCCCATTTTACTTATGCTCAAGGAAAGTATTACAGTGTCCTAATTAAAACCTATCTTCAGTCTTCTAACAGCAGTCTGGTAACTGGGGTTCTGGACAGAATTTCTTCTTCCCTTGGAAAAGATGTTTTGACTTGCTTTTCTTCTTTTTGCAAGCAAACCAGACAGGGCAGGGAGAGGTCAGGATTGTAGTAGAGTGTGATAGCTATTCACTGTCTCCTTGTTAACGATCTTTTCAGATGAAGTTGGGGCTCTTGTTTTTGACATCGGCTCGTACACAGTGAGAGCGGGGTATGCAGGCGAGGACTGCCCAAAGGTGAGAATCTGCGTGGCTCGATGGAAATCCAACGTGAGCTTAAGCCTTAGATCTCACGTGTTAGTCGCAAGTTTTCAGAATGTGCTGGGTTTTGTCCTTTTCTATAAGGAAAGCTCTGAAATTTAGGAGCGAAAAACCTACCCCAAACCATCAATAATTGTAATGTATTGCTTACCTTTTGCTTTACAGGTTGATTTTCCAACAGCCATTGGTGTGGTGCTAGAAAGGGACAATGGCAGCACTCTGATGGAGATAGATGGTGACAAAGGCAAACAAGGGGGCCCAACTTACTACATAGACACCAATGCCCTGAGAGTTCCGAGGGAAAACATGGAGGCCATTTCACCTTTAAAAAATGGAATGAGTATGGTGCTCTGTCTTTTTCTACCTGGTTTTAAAATAGTATTGCTGGGCAGCAGAAAGTCATAGCTTTCATGTAAAGAGATGCTGTGTGTGGTAACAGGAACTGTAAGGACGGATACCCGATTTAGAAATTGTGTGTAGTATGGTCAGTTTACAGAGTTAGTGGACTTTCAGCATAATTCTTGAAATGTAATGATCGTGATGCTTACAGAGAAGAGAACTCTGCAAAACTGTTTTGGGAGGTGTGTGTCAGCTGAGGACAGCTTTTGACTAAGGAGTTTGATGCAATAAAAAAAAAAAGCATTAGAAAAACCTTTATGTATTCATGAAATGAAGCAGAACTTAGAAGTAACGCCTCTGCTTGCTTCAATGTTGTTACAGTTGAAGACTGGGATAGTTTCCAGGCAATTCTGGATCACACTTACAAGATGCATATTAAATCAGAAGCAAGTTTGCATCCTGTCCTTATGTCCGAAGCACCGGTGAGTAAAAGCAGACTTGCACTTTGAGGAGTCTTAGCTGGCTCTTCTTGCTCACTCTACAAATATTAGTCTTGGGCAAGTCGGACATTGGCTTGTACGTTACAAGTGTTAGAACTTACCTGCAGAAATAACAGTCCTGAAATACTTTGCCAGGTTCTGGAAACTAATCTGTTCTAAGAAAAAAGCAGTTCAAAATAGTTTGCATGAGTTGTATTAGAAATTATTTTCGATGTGCTATTGTTTTTCCCTCACCAAAATTAAAGAAAATATTAATCTCACTTTACTGCCTAGAATAGAAGCAAAAAGGTATTTGGATGTCTTTTTTTATGTACTAAGTTATACTTCTTGAACTGTCATTGAAAATCTGTCACTTCCTTTGGCCTTGCAGCTAATACATGATAGAATAATGTTTATAATGGAGAAGTTTTGGTTTTTCTGTCTTTGTTTCTCTAAATGGCCCTGGAAGGTAAGCGAAGTGGGCAGATACAAATTTCTGGTAAAACACCTGGACAAGGTTTCTGTCACTTACTAACTCTCAGCATTTGAAGGGCAGATCTTCAAGCGAGAACACAAAAGGTAGAGATGCCGTACAAAAGTTATGCCTATCTTTAATAAAACCTTATGAAAGGGATTTTCTTTTTCATTGTTCCCTTGTGTTGAACTGTGGGCTGTGGAATATGGATGAATTGGCAATGGTTGACTCGGTGAACCTCTGCTCTGAGTCAGAGGTTCCCACTAGCATTCTCCTTACAGAACTCATCTTACTGTAACGTGATGGCTTGGAAAAAACTTGAGGTTTTCAGTCACGTGTAGAATATTTGATACATATCCTGGCTTGATCACAAGTGCGGTAGAAAACACAGGAAAATCTGGATTTATTTTTCTTTCAACTGGGCAAGTTATTTCATGCAGCTTTCCCCTTGTGGCGTGTTACTTGTTTTAGAAAGTTCTTGGAGGGACTGATACTGGAAGAGCTGAAGAAGCATAGAGAAATCTTTGTCCTAACAGTGAAAGTGTATATCGCTTCTGCCCTTGATTTTTCAGAAGTCTTTCTGTGTTTTTAAGTGGGTACTTCACTAATTCTGTGTGATACAGTAGTATTAATGTATGACAGTGGAATTGGAGTAAAAAAGGTTCTGAAGAAGTAAGTTACTAGAAATACCTCCATAGCATTTTTGTATGATTTGAAACCGTGGCTATAATAATTCAAATTACTCCTTTATTATGTCTGTATTATTTTAGTGTGCTCTGATGATCCTCGGGATAAACATGTCTTGCTCTTGGTCATTTATTTGTGGTTTGGCTTATTTTTCTTGTAGTGGAATACTAGAGCAAAGCGTGAAAAACTGACTGAATTGATGTTTGAACACTACAACATCCCGGCTTTCTTCTTGTGTAAAACCGCTGTCCTGACAGCGTATCCTTTGGAATGTTTCACTGCTCCCCCTGGAAACGACAGGAAACTTATTCTAGGCAATCCCTAGTATAACAGCATGTCTTAGCTTCTTTTAAAATAGTTTTTCCATTAACATCTAAGGAGGAAGTAAATAAATTCCGTTTCTGAGATTTAGAGCTCGGTTTTGAAGCTCTCCCAATCTGACTGTTTTCCTTGAAGTCAATGTCTCTCACTTCATTTTTTCCCCCTCCGTTGTATGCCATGGGTAAGCATGTTACAGACCTGAAATGGTGTTTGTCCTGACTACTACATACAGCAGCTAGAGCTTGAAGTTCCCAAAGCCTTAAGATTTGTTGTTATTTTAAACTAATATGTTTCAGCTTCAGAGGCTAAATGACTTGGATATACTTAGAACGTGCTGCGTGCCTCACTTCTGTTCATCCAAAGCTCAAGGTAGTTCACAGACAGAATTTAAAAGTCATTCTCTTTATGAGGTGGTCACTTCATAGAAAGGAGGTTTGACTGGAAAACAGCAAATCCTTTTGTAGAGCAAATGAAAACCACATTGAGGTCTTCATTCCCAGTTCTGTTCTTAATTGCATGGCAGTATTTTTTTTGCTAAGGTGAAAATTACCATATTTCCCTTAATCATTTTGATTAGCTTTGCTAATGGGAGATCTACAGGTCTGATTTTGGATAGTGGAGCCACACACACCACTGCTATTCCAGTGCATGATGGTTACGTACTTCAGCAAGGTAAAGACTTCCCTGGATAACAGCATTGCAGTATCAAGGTCAAGTTGCTTTTTCTTCCTGCTTTTATACAGATGTAAAAACAACAAAGCTGTATCCCCTTAAATCTGGGAAAAAAACCAAAACTAATGGTGTTCACTGACACGTAGTTTGTTGGGAAAGTTTATTTGTGATTTTGGGGTTTTCCAGGTTGGCGGGGGCTTTTTGGGTTTTTGTTTCTCTATTTAAGTTTTTGTTGTCCTTTAGGTATTGTAAAATCACCGCTTGCAGGAGACTTTATTACTATGCAGTGCCGGGAATTGTTTCAAGAAATGAACATAGAGATAATTCCTCCATATATGATTGCTTCAAAGGTGGGGAAATAACTTTCTTTAGGAAGTGCTTGCCTGGGGAGAGACTTAAATGATTAACTGACGGTCACGTTTCCTGCAATCTCAGGAGGCAGTTCGTGAGGGGTCACCAGCAAATTGGAAGAGAAAAGAGAAGTTACCTCAGGTCACTAGGTCTTGGCACAACTACATGTGTAATGTAAGTACAGACTCCCCGTGGCATCCCATAAGGAGCTTTTGTCTGCAAGTGCATCAGGTTTTCCTATTGAAGAGCTAGAAAATCTTAAAGTCGGTATCAATTCTATAAAATGTATCGAGTTGAAGACTGAAATCCCTATAACTGTCTTATTCTTAACTCCATAGTGTGTCATCCAGGACTTCCAAGCTTCTGTCCTCCAAGTATCGGATTCAACCTATGATGAACAGTATGTCACTGTCTTTTTCCTTTTGTAAACTCAATTCTTGGTTGTACGTGGGCTGCTTAGCCTGTTATTGCTGTGGGCTGGGTTTATTAGAGAAGTTTTTAGATAAAATCTGTTTATTTCTGGAAGCAGAAACAGTGTACATCCAGGTGAAACACAGTGTACATCCAGGTGATAGACTTCTGCTAATATTTATTATGATCTTACGCATCTTGGAATTAAATGTAGAACTAATTCATACCAATCACAATATTCTAGTTGAAGTGTTGGCTTATTGTGCTACCTAAGTAGCTTCATGTCCTGTTTACATGGCACTTTAACACGTTACCTTCTGCCAAATGCTCCAGGGTAGCAGCGCAGATGCCAACCGTTCATTACGAGTTCCCCAACGGTTATAACTGTGACTTTGGTGCTGAGCGTCTAAAGATTCCCGAGGGACTGTTTGACCCTTCTAATGTAAAGGTAAAGTAACTGTGATGCATAGCAGTTGGAAGATTTTGAAATTAGCAGAGTATCCCATGGCTTGCTTCTGTATGATGTTCTTAATTTCCTGATTTGTACGTGTGTGTTTGCACTGCATGGGTCTCCTGGGGGTACAGTCTCCCTGTGCTGTTCTAGAGCTGGGGGAGCAAAGGACAAAATGCAGTTCAAGCTGGGTGGTGATGACCTGAATGGGGACAATAACACTTAGCTCCCCCCTCTAGTAATACTTGTAAACTCAACTCAGTCGGGGCTTCTCTGTGCCGTGCTCTTTTGATATGCAGGTGACTACTTTTAATTCTAGGGTTTATCTGGTAACACGATGTTGGGTGTGAGCCACGTTGTCACAACAAGCGTTGGAATGTGTGATATAGACATCAGGCCGGTAAGTGTTAGTCAGCCATGTTTTATTTTAAGGCATAGACATTTTTGTGCTGATAAGAATTACTTTTTGGGGGGGGGAAGGGGGAAGGGAGCGGAATAGAACACTGTTGATGAAGAAATGTGGATTTCCTTGGGTGATGATAAACACATTGTAATACTTGGAGAATTATTTTACATTTGTATATAGAAATGCGTAGAATTTACTGTTTTGGCTTACTAAATGCTAAATCAGGATTTTTACTTTTTAGTCAGTGTTTCTACCTATATATAAACAGCTGATGGCCAGCTTCTGTGGCTGGCACTGCACAACGTGCACTGGGTTGGCTTCAGATGAGCATTTTATGTCCATAACTTTGAGTGTTGTGTTCAGATTTTTGGGTGTGAGAGATGGAGAGAAATTAACGATCAGTTATGTCTAGAAAGTAGAGAGTAGAAGGACGAAAAGATGTTCTAAAGGAAAACCCTCTTTTTAAAAAGTACCTTCTCACTTTCTCAGGTGCCAATGTGAAAATAGTCAAGTTTGATACGAACTGCATGGGGGTTGTTTGAAATTCTTTCTTTACTTTTCTCCTCTCTGCTGGCCTGCCAGGCTGGCTGAGCGGGGCCAGGCCCTGTGCTGTGTTCACCTGCTGCAGTGCTCTGGGGTGTTCCTTTGCGGCTGGAACCCCCATCTGCGAGGGAGACAACAGTTGGGATACAGGAGCTATCTGTAGGTGTAGGGTTCTTACAGCAGAAAATATTCTGTGAAATCATCTCGAATCATTAATTGCATAGCTTCTCTCTGGGATAGTTTAATATTAAGATGTCTTCAAATATTTTTCAAGTAATTAAAAAAATCATTGGATTAGATTGGATGCCAACAGTATTACTTCTCCCAGTGATGGATTATCGCTGTTGGTTATCTGTGCTTGAGTGCCATTCCTCTCTATTCTGTGAAACTCGTCAGAATGATTGCAGAGTTAATATTGTCAGTCACTTACTCTCTTTCTTTGTAGGGGCTCTATGGCAGCGTGATTGTAGCAGGAGGAAACACTCTAATCCAGAGTTTCACGGACAGACTGAACAGAGAGCTGTCTCAGAAAACTCCACCGGTAAAACCACTCTCTGAATTGCTGCATGGAGTTCCTTAGTGGTTTGCTTTTCTGCCACGCAAACGCCTGAGCACGTACCACAGGGCTGGCTTGGCTAGAAATCTCCTCAGCTGCTGGGTTCCTTTTGGGGAAAGAAATCTCTTCCTTCTCTAAAGGAAAAAAAAAAAAAAGAAAAGTCTTGAAAAGTTTTTGTATGGAAGGAATTCCAGCAGATACTGTAACTTCTTCCTGAATATTTGACTTCTCCCTCCCTGCTTTCAGATGGGGATTCTAAATTCTGTAGCTGTCCCTAAGCAGCAGTCACTGTTTCCCCTGGTGGCCTCTGCTGAAGTGCTGCTGACTGACTTGAGGCACATCCAGTCATCCTGCCTGAGGTCGTGTCACTTCCTCACGGGAATTGTTCTTCCTGGGTTCTACAGACAACTCAACCTACTCCTAGATACAACCTGGGCATTTAAAGTACATTATTTTAATTCTCTTGATGTCAAAGAAGGTATTAATACCTTACACCCCTCTTTGTGAGAGCACATAGAGCTTATATTTCTTGAGTATTCGTGGAAAAATGTTCTGCTTGGAGCAACTCTGAAATGATGGATGTTATGAGAAAGGTAGTCAGTCACTCGCTGCTGCTTGTAATACTGGGGAGGAGCCCACTGAAATGCAAAGATTTTTACTGCTGTGAGGTGCTTTGAAAGCAAAAGGAATGAATGAGTCCAAAAAGGACTAGATGGATGAAGTACAGCAGCGTTAGACATCTTAGTCCCAGTGCACGTTATAAGTAACCAGGTGCAGGAGATGATGATATGTTATGTATCATATATATACATAATTACATGGTATTACTGCTCCCTACCTGCCCTATGTCTAGCTTTAAGCATTTGTTGCTGCTCCCTGTTGGGAGACCAGATAAAAGCCACATACTCTGTACCGCTGTCGCTGGTCTTCAATTCTAAGCAGAAGGCAGATGAGCATTATTCCAAGTTTAATCAAATTGGCCCTTTTCACCTGCACAC
>VZTM01027528.1:695328-735705 GCA_013400555.1 Jacana jacana
CCTCGCCTTTGCCCGCTCGCCGTCGGCCGGCCGGCTGGAGGGAGGATGCAGCGGGCCGCGCTCTTCAGCGGCGGCGACGCGCAGATGGCCGCCGGGGACCTGGGCGAGCTGCTGGTCCCCTACATGCCCACGATCCGGGTTCCCAAGTCAGGGGACCGGGTCTACAAGACGGAGTGCGCCTTCTCCTACGACTCGCCCGTGAGTGCAGCGAAGCCGCCGCCGGCAGCCTCCGCTCCCCCTTTTCCCCGCCGCCCACCTGCCTCCCTCAGCCGGCGCCCTGCGGCAAACCCGCCCCTCCTGCCGCCCCTTCCCTACCCGGTCCGTTGTCTCCCCATCTCAGCCTTCCGAAACCTTCCCCCGACTCTTCCCGGGCTACCCCGCCCGCTTCCACCTGCCCTGGAGCCGGGTGTCCCCTCGCCCTCCCTGCCCGCGGCTCCTCACGGCAAACGGTTGCCGGCTGGTCCGCAGCAGCGGCGGTGTTTTTACGCTTGTTTATTATTTTATTTATTTATTTATCCCGCCCCCACCCCCTTCCGGCCGTCTGAAGTGGTTGCGTAGACGCGGGGTTTTCGCGTTTTGGGGGAAAACCTCCCGGCCTGCTGGGGATCGGGCTGTGGCGGCCCCAGGGCTGCCCGCTCCCCCCCCCGCGGTTTTCCCTCAGGCTGAGGGCAGGCAGCCCCCGGCCTTCTCCTTCGCAGGTCTTGGCTACCCAGCTGCCGCTCGTTTGGCTTTCCTGCTGCCTCGGTCCTTGCCCTCCTGTTTTTTAGAACCGTCGCATCAAGCGTCGAAGGTAAAGGCTTGGCCTGGAAATCGGTGTGAAACTCCTCCTGAAGCACTTTCTCTCCCGGGGTTTCGGTGGCGGCACTAGGCTTCGACAAACCCGGGATGTTTCCCCGCCGCCTCCTTGAGTTTGCTGTCAGAGGAGTGTTCTGTGTGCGGTAAACTTCTCACGGATTGTTATGTCTGCCTTGTGGAACATCCCCCAGGCTCCACAGAGCATGTGGAAGGCTTAGGGCCTCGCTCATTTTTAACTTCGTTGACAGAACTTTTAAGCCTTCGCAGGCGCCGACAGTTCAACGCTCCGTAAGAAACAGGTGCTGAGAAATTACACTTTTTAAATGGAGCTGGAATTTCATTAAAAGTTGCTTTTCTACATGAATCTGAGGTTTCCCAGAGGACACTGAGCACCGTATAGTTGTTAAAGTCAATGGCAGCGACCAAAAGGAAGCTCGGGGTTTACTTTACAGAATATTAAATGCAAGATAAGTTTCAGACAGATTTTTTTTTGAGTCCTGTATCCCCCTCTCTTCCCTAACCCCTTTTAATGCAGAAAATCAAAATTGGTTTCAAAGGTGACTCAGCTGTCTGGTGTTCATCACGTCTTGTTGAACAGAGGTTATTTTTACCCGGACTCTTCAGATCTCAAGTGTCACCCAGCAGCCCTGACTGTACTGGGAGGGCAGTCTGATTAAAACTGCCTAATCAGTTTGCTACTGCAGAGGTGCTAATTGCATTATCTACTTAATGAGGGGGTTTGGGGGGAAATCCGTCTACCACAATCTTTCCTTCAAATTTCTACTTGGGTGAACGGTTTTAGTTACACTTTCAGGCTTTATAAAAACACTTTTCAGGTTTATTAAAAAGTTTCTGTGAGCCAGTAGGAAGGGATATTAAATACTACCGCAATTCAAAATCCAATCAGTCACTACCCCCACCAACAAGCCTCAAGTGAACACAGCAAAACCTGTGTTCAGTGAAAAAGGTTGAGCAAAGCAAACTGGAGCCTAACTGAGCAGAAACTATGTATAAAAGTATCAATGAGTTAGAATCACCACCTGTGGAGTCTGGTTTTTTTTTAACCAAACCGTGTCATCCCTTTGACTTGTTGGGAAGAGATGGCAGATTTTGGAAGATGTTGCCCTCCGTTGTTCAAGCAGCTTTTAGTTTTAAATTACGTTACAGGCATTCTCTGGGTGAAAGGTTTGGGTGAGCCTGTGCAGTACCAGTAAAAGTAAAGCTGGTTTCTGTTGCTTTCCACAGCTTTTTGGCCCATACCACTCCTCAGCTGAGCTGGGCAAAAGACTTGTCTCAGATTTTATTTTTGATTCCCAGAAATAAAACTAACAGAAACTTGGGTACTGCTTCTAGGATGACGATTCTGAAGCGCAACTGTGTGCTTTCTTGGGTAAAACGCTGGTATTTGCAAATTGAAAATAGCAAAGCTGTGGTTTTAGAGTCTTCCATTCAAAAGGAAAGTGAAAGGGTAGAGGCAGGTTGTTGCCTGGGCTGGAGGGAGATGTTTCTCTCCATCCTCTCTGTGTTAGGTTGGTTTAGTAACTTATTTTCTTAGTTTAGCTGTGTATGACCTAAGCGAGCCTCTTCCCATTGGCACGTCTGCCTCTTTTGAAATAAGATGCCCAGGCTTTTTGCTTGGTTTGTTAAAATATTGAAGCAAGTTATCAGTGTTAAAAAAGATGCTCTTGGTTTCATTATCCACGGTAAAATTTCAGATTACTTTTCTAATGGGGAAGATGGCAGCTTCTTTCTCAGTATTTCCTCACATCTTCTCATTTTGCCATCTGAAATATGCTCCATGTTACAGTTCTGCCTTCAGCATGTCTCTGTTTGGAGCCAACTCAATGTAAGATGTTTTGTTCTGTCACTCTTCTTCAATACCAGATCTTATTTCAGTCGTTTCTTTCTCTAGCACCCTAAGACTGTATCTCAAGCTTTATGCCCCTCTTTTTTTTTTTCTTCTTCTTGTCCTCGATAGCAAATTTTCTGAGTCTTTTTCTGTGTCATTTAAAGTGAGATACCTGGTCACACAGCATCTTCTATACTCGAGTTTCTTTAACTACACTGATTGTATGTTATTACTTTCCCTGTAAGGAAATGTTGTCGTCTTGAAAATTCATTAGAACCCATCAGGCCTGTGAGCATTAGAGTGCAAAGTGTTGTTATTATTATAGAGAAGGATTCCACAGCGATTTTGAAAAGGACCAAGGAGGGTGGGATGGTCGGAACCAGAGCTGTTTGTGTCAGGAGATGCCAAAGACATTGAGATTCTGGGTGTGAGTGGCTCCGTTTTTTAGTTCCGATTGTGCAAAGCTTGACGTGGCTTTTGCAGACCTGTTTGTCGCTCTGTCAGCCGGGTCTCTTGTCTGGATTTCAGCAGTGTAGAGTCACGGAATACCCGTGTCCTAGTGGTTACAGGCAGCTTCACGGATTGCTCTCAAAGTTGGTTGACTCACCATTCCCTTTCCATGAATTTTAAGTCTTCCTTCCTTGGCTGAAGGTCTGAGAACAACGGGGCTTTGTGCTAAAAGAGAGTCATTAGTTGAGAGGTATCAGAAGTGCGAGTGTAGGAGATGTACAAGTGGATATCCAGTGTATTTTTTCCGTGATGACCTTGTCAGGAAGGTGGTATTGTTAGAGAAGCCACTAAACAGGTGAGAAAATCATGTCCTTAGACTTGGCCTATTTCCAACAGAACATAACAGGGTTGGTTTCCAGGAAATTCAGCAGAATCGGGAGACACATTTCTGTGCACTTGGGAGCCCCAGTGACACTTTTTAGTTTGCTTGTCTCATCAGATTAGAAAATAAGCCCTTTTATGATTTAATTTTCAGTTGCTTTCCTGGGGTTTTTGTGGCTTGTAGAAAAAGTGTGTTTCCCTGACGCGGGCTCCTACTCCAGTGAGCCATTGATTCTTTGTAGGGGAATTGGGAAGGGAAGGGATGGAAGGCTACCTACAAAAGACAAGCGTGGCCTTGTGTCACTCAGTGAGTGGCACCGGCCCAGCAGCCATTGTGGCCTGCCACTTGCCTACAATTTGATGGATAAAACCCAGTAGAATGCAGGAGGCAAAGAGGTTGCATTTATATAATCTTTTAATGTAATCTTTTGTCCTCTTATTATAAATTATATAGAAGTACAGTATTCAGCTGGAAATTCCACCTTTTCATGGAATCCTTCTCTCGGAGACCTCTGGCCATTTTAGACAGGACTCATCTGAGGGAGAGGCAACTGCTAGGAAAGGGATGCAAGCCAGAGCTCTCAGGAAGGTTTACGTGTGTGATGGATGTGCTCTTCAGCCTTCCCCGTGAAGGACATGAAGGGTTACAACTCCAGCACAAGGCACAAGTGCCACACAGACAGGACCAAGCAGTGGGATCCTGGAGATGGCAGGACTGGGTTTGTTGGAACAATTTAAAGCTTGGCTTTGCTCTGTTGGAAAACCTTACTGCTGACAACAGCTTCCTTTGTGAATCTTGCTGGCTTCATTTTTGTGGCTCAGGGACTTGCTAATGGTTATATTAGAACAATTCCCAAAGGCTAAACTGTGCTGATGCTCAGCTGTTTATTAGACAGTACAGTGGAGGCTGAAATCCTTGAGAGTTTGGAGTGTGGGCTGGATATCAGCAACCATGCTGCATAAAACTGTCTAGAAATAAGTACTTCCAGTCTGACTGTTCCTTTGATCAATATTCCTTGAAGAAAATGAGAAAGTCACTGGGGCCGTTGTCTGGGAGGAGTAAGCTGGTGTCTTGTTTCTATTGATGGAAAGAAACAAGAGGACTGAATACTTCCAGACAAATCAAATACTCCAGACAAAAGATTTTGGCCGAGTTACTGAGGCAGTGGATTTCTTGGTGGTGGGTGAAAAGTCAGACAAACCTGAAAAATCAGAGCAGTTAGGTATGTGTATTGTGCACTTCTGTGGGTCCGATCTAAATTTGGGTCTTACCAGCCTTTCCCTCTATATGACTGCCCAAATTATCCTGTTATCCAGAGTGCTGATGGGCTGGAATATTTTGGGTAGCACAGAAACTTAGTGAGGTACCTGGAGCGCTACAGGATAAATACAGAGATGCAGATGAACAGGTAACCCTGGAGCTCTGCTGAATCCCTGTGGAACCATTAGGTTTCCTCTGAACTCTTCTCCCCAGATCTTCTGTTCTGGAAGCACGGTACTGTCTTTGTGACCTTTGTACATCTAGGGCTCAGCACAGAGCAAAAATCATCAGGCTTTCCCTAAATCTGAGCTGCCATGGAAGCAGGGCGGCAGGGTGGCACTGCTTGAGCTGCGATACTGGGATTGAGCTGGGAAATGACGGATCTGAGACATCTCTGTCAGTGGCCCAGGCAACCTGCACCTGGATAATCCAAGCCAACCCCAGACAGCATTGACTGATGGATGGAAGTTCTCTGTTCCTGGCTGCAGGTCAGCAGAACTCATGACCTAATGTTGGTTTTGCTCACTTGTGGTGAAGCCTTGATCCTGCCCGTGAATGTGACTTGTACAAGAATTTCTTATGGCCTGCTCCAGAGTCCACCTGTGACTTGTGCACGTGAGTGAGCAGTCGATCCACCTCTTGGGATGGTGCTCTGCTTTCATTTTCGGGACTGACTGGCCCATGCAGGTTTCTTCTCCCCCGATAATGTTGTAAGGGCTGTACGGGCCTGGCGTCCCTGTGCCCATGTAGAAGCCACAATGGAGATGCAGGCATCTTTGTTAAGCAATTGCTTAGCAATCTGCTCACAGGGAAATATCCAGTGCCATTCCTAATAGTTGAGCCACAGAGGATTTAAAACCTTTTAAAAGTGTAATGTAGTTGCTGTTATAGATTTGTCTGGTTGTCCACACAAGACCAGAACCCCGGGGTCCTGATAGGTTTTTGATTTCAGTTATGTGTACTCTCTTCAAGCTGTCCAGCATTTTGCATGCTGCTGTCACAAAGCGTGATAAAAAAAGGAGAGTAACTTGGTATTTGTTTGTTTGTTTTTGTTTTTAAGGGAAGGGAAGGATTTCCTTTGTGCTTGAAGCCAACAGTCCAGTTATTGGAAGCCCTGTACTTTAGTTCCTGCTGTCAGATGGTTTGTCCTCTCTTTCTCTGCCCAACCCAGCTCTCCTTTTCCCATGTCTCTTCTCTTTCACCCATTCCAGTGGTGCATGGCTCCTCTTCACAGCTTGTACACGTTCTCACACCAGTGCTTATGGCTGTGTCGTTCTCCTCCTTTTTTCTGATTCTATTGCTTCTCCTTCTCTTCTTCTTTACCAGGTGTCCAATTTTACCCTCTTATTATTCCTTTTCTGATTTCTCTTTGTCACTCTTGCTTTCTTGTCATCACTGAGTGACAGATGATGGGCTTTCTTTTTATTCCTCATTGTAAATTATTATATGTTCTTGAGAGAAATATTAAGTGCTGAAAAGTCTTGTCATTGTTTTTAAGCCTGTCCTGAAATAAAATACCTGTCATTTAGCTACACTATTGTGGGATTCCATGCAATATGTGTATGTTAGGGACAGTCCTATAACTTCTCCAGATACGTTAAAGGTTGGACTGTACTAATACAACAAGTCTTGTGACCACAGCCAGATGAATCATGGTAGTTCCTGATGACCAGACACTCTGAACAGAGCCTGTAACAGTTCTCTGTGGCTGTGGGGTTTGTAGGGAAACACTCTCATGGGAACCGTGGCAGAAGGCACAGAGGAGCCAGGGACTCTGTCAAAACTGGCACCTTTTATGTGATAGGATGAACAATCATTTTCTTCTTTATATTTGGGTGTGGAGACTTGAGAAAACTCGAGGTACCATTTTATTATCTTCTTTTCTCTTCCCTGGTATCTGTATTTGCAAGTTTTACCGTTATTGTGGTGGATGTAAAGCAAACACCTGATTGATAGACATTGTGCCCAGTCTGTAACTGTGTGCTGTGTTAGTAGATCACCACAGCAGTTGTGTTTCTATAAATTCATTATTGTCTGAGCCACCTCAGGAGCTGAATTGCTGAACCCTAGATTTCCCTTAGGGGCCTAAATGGTTTGGGGGTTTGGTAAGGGGATACAGGTCATTTGTTCAAATCCTGCTCAGGTTAGTAGTGCTTGAAAGCTGTTAGTGTCTGGTTCCTTTTGGGCTGGTATTTGTGTTTGCCAGAGCTCTCATCCACCCGCTTCCTTGCTCTGTTTTTCAGGCCTGGGAGGGAGTAACTTGCATTTTAACACTTTCACTGTGGACTCCCTGTCCTTTTCCTTCCTCATCTTACCTCTGCAAAACATGAATTATTACCTAAATAAGTAAGATGAGCTACTTTTTTGTTTGTTTGCTTGTTTTTTTGTTCTAAATTCTTTCCTCCCTGGTATAGGCTGTGTGTCTCTCTCTCTATCAATAAACCTGACATACCATGACCATCTTCACAGCAAAGAACAGGAAGAAATGCAGTGAAGCAATCACTTTTCCTTCCACTTTGAGGGCAAGAAGATTAGTCTGCTCCCAAGTGACCTGCTGGGTAGTGATCAAAGCCTGAGCAAGTACAAGGTTCTGTCCCAGTGTGTCTTTAGATTGGAGTAATAAAGAAAGGTGACGTTTATACATTACTTTATGATAAACTTCACACTGCATGCTGAGGCACAAATGAGGGAGGGGAAAAAACCCAGCTAAAATGCCTGGTTTTGACTCGTAGGACCAGTTAGGGTTTTATGGTGTATAATAGTGTATTCAGTACTTCAGATACGTTGCCTTCCTCTAGCATTAGCTTTCACATGTATCTAAAGTGAATGTTGATTATTAAGATTGGTATGCCACAGCCTGTGTAAAACATCATTCCTCCCAGAACTGGTTGTGTGTGCAATAAGGTTAAATTAAAGAGTATGAAACCTGTCTTAGATCACAGTTGAATGTTCTTTGAATATCAAAAAGGGGCCAAATCCTTTACGGAACCCTCTGCAAAAGTGGCTTTTTCACACTTGCCCCTGTTTTGCTGTGACCTTTCAGGGTATTGAACATCCTGGCCATTTCTTTCCAAGTTGTGTGAGAGAGCAGTCTGCCTGCCTTCTCCAGCAGAAATAACTGTTTTGTTAGTAACCACAACCAACTTACTCAGATTCTACATTTAGCTCATACACTGGAAGTGTCAGATTGTTGCCATAGGCTGCTTATCAGACATGGTTCAATGGTCCCTTGGATTCCTTCCAGAGAGAGAGAGCGGTCTCCCAGAAAACAAAATTGTAAACGAAGTTCCTGAGACCCTAGAGTGACAACACCTTGTATTTTTATTTAGGCTGGGGACTGTAGGGTCCCCTTGTAGAGGACACATCCCCGAATTTCTCACAGAAGGAGCTAGTGCAAAAGGATTTGGAATACAGGATATAAGAGCAGACTGCAAAGATATAATGGGCATTAAATCAGATAAATCTGTGAAAGAGTAGTGGAAATGAAAACAGATGTAATGCAATTCAAATACAATTGTTTTTTATGAATAGTTTGAATGCCAGATTTGGAGTTTTCTTTTAAGAACTTTATTACTTTTGAGCGTAATTGTAGGTATCAGCCCTGTTCTCAAAGCTGTGAGTGTTTGAAAATCAAAGGGGCTGTGGGGTTTTCTTACATACAATCTCTGTTAGGGGTTGTGTGGATCAGAAATGAGATGGCTAAATAGTTTACTATTTACTCTGGGGAGATAATCATTGTGATATCTAGATGCTGAAAGAAGGACTCGATGGTATATATCAATTGTGAATGGCAGATAGTGCAAACCCTTGCTTCAGATCACAGGTTTGAGTCCTAGAATGTTCATTGCAATTTTTTTCCCTCAGAGGTGGGTAAAGCAATGTCTGTTTAGATCATTACATGGTTATCTTTCAGCTAAATCTGGAAAGCTGAAGCTTGTATGTGTGTTGGTTCACGTTAAGAAAAGCAGAAGAGACAGATATTAAAGTCTTGGAGTAAAACATCACTCTCTGGTCGCAGTGTTCTGTTCCTCAGCTGCAAGGCTCCACTGGTCACTGTGGAAGTACCAGAATTTAGTTGGTGTTTGAGGTGGTTCTTCAGTTCTAGATTTACTTATATTGATAAAAATGAACTTGTTTGAAAGAGTAGCATACAGGTATGGATAAAGGTTGTGGGAAAGGTGGAAGTTTGAATTCCTTCCAGTCCTACTGAAGTACTCAGTGCCAGTCTTTGAAACCAGCTGGGGAGAATTAACTGGGTTTAGAGAGGCACATTCATGGTTTTGGGGCAGGGATAGGAGGGGTTAGGACTTGTTAGACCCCAGCTGGCATGTGCCAGGTATCAAATAAGCAACAAACTGCTCAACACTGTGAGCCCTTCAGCTTCCTTTTCTGGAAGAGAATAAGGTATATTAACCTGGTGCTGATTAGGAAACTGTTGGAGATCAGCTGTGGTCTGTCAGGCTTGCCCTCCACTAGTTGTTCCAGTCCTTGGGACTGGAGAGGGCCTAACTCATGGCTGGTGTAGCAGGATGGCCACCTTGTGCTGGCTCTGAGAGGGGATCCTGGCTGGGATCGGAGGTTCCTGCCTGGCAGAGCCTTGAAGAGAGGTGGCCCAGGTGGGAGAGGACTTTGTGCTTTACCATATTGAATATGTTCCAGGTGTGGCGCTCTCAGGTGGTCCTGTCAAAGCAATTGTTCCTGTGAAAGTTCTCATTACAAGATTAGACTCATATACGTGCCTAACCTGACTTGCTTCTGGAGATAATGATTTATTTTAAATATTTTTTATTATTATTATTTCCTTCTAAGGTGCCTATGGATGAGTTTAATCCATGTTGTTCTTTGTGGAATCTAACATGGGATATTCTGTACTATCCAGTAGCACAAACACATTCACAATAGAAGGAAGGTCACAGTGCTCAGTCTTTGTTATGCACCACCTACTCAAAACAATACGTGCTAGAGAGGGCTTAAAAAATTGATCCAACACCAATGAACCAGATGACTGAGAGTCCTCCTGGCATCTGAATGATGGAGGAAAGATCTGGGAACCATGTTCAAACGGAAGAAGAAGGCCCTGAGAGGAGGCAGCATCAACACCCAGCTTTTGGGAGAGCAGCAAGCAATGGGACTCCTGCCAGGTTATGCTACTGAAATGTCAGCATTTGTGATAGGTGCCAGGAATATACATCTTTGCATTTCCTTTGTAGTGCCCTTGTCTCCAAGCCCTCTAACTGCATGAACAGAGAGAATCTCTAGTTGATACTGAAGATTGCTCACAAAACACTTGCCAACTTTATTAGCCAGTTCTAAGAACTGAAAGATGACTTGAGATCTGTTTTTCTTGGACAAGATTGTGATCAACAGGAGAAGTTGTGGTTGAAATCAACTCCTGGACCATCAGCTCTGTTGTGCTTCTGATTTGGAATGTTGTTCTTGCAATCAAATGGCCAAAAAAAGTTCAGCTATTGCAAACAAATGTCTGTGCTTCATTATTTCTCTGCTTTGCAAATCTCTGCCCCTACAAATCTGAAAGGCTCTGCAACTCTTTGGGTTTGTTTTTTTTTCTGCTTGCCTCATCCTTTCTGTGCTGTGACTACTTGTGTCCTTCCTTTTAGGATTCAGAAGGAGGTCTCTATGTGTGCATGAACACGTTTCTGGGATTTGGAAGGGAACATATTGAAAGGCATTACCGGAAGACAGGACAGTGTGTATATTTGCATCTGAAACGCCATGTGATAGAGGTGAGTTTGTGGCTTCCCAGCTAACTACCCCGGCACTTCCCGGGTCTCCTGGGCTCGTTTCAGTAATGCATTTCAAACAGAAAGCAAACCCTGAGTGACAGAACTGAACACGTTCAGATCTGGGGCTGGATATCCAGTTCAGGTGCTTGGATCCCAACCAGTCCTATAGCTTCAGTTCTGAGATGAATCAAAAGCCCTAAAGAGTTGGATCTTAAAGGCAGTTTCTTGCCTGACTTCCCCTGATGTTTTTCACGCCTCGGATTTGTGTATCACATGCATATTGTCTGCATGTTTAGTTGGCACCTTTAAAGGGCTGTTAATGACTTCTGACCTGAGCTATAGGGAAGGCACCAGGTTTGCTTATAGCTCACCCTCCTGTAAGCTCTGTCTCTTTTGGCAAGTTAGAGGGCCTAAAATAGCTGCTTGGAGCAGGATAGAATACTTCATGTTTCTCATTCTGCAGCACTGTTTCCCCTGGGTGATGAAGTGCCTGGGCCACCTATTTTATTTCCAGTAGATGACTGTTAACTTTTTATCACAATTATTGTGAGGTGGGTTGCGTGTCTCCCAGGCTGAGATTTTTAGTGATGTTTGTTTTACTTTAGAATTGTCCTTCCTTGTAAGGGTGATAGCAGTGTTTTCCTTCACACGGTAACCGAGGTTGTGGAGAGCCTAGTCTAGTTTTAGCAACAGCTCTTCTGAGTGAATTTAACACTCCTGAAAGGTGATACCTAGGACTAGAGACCGGTGGGCAGAAATCCCATCAGCTTTCCTTCTAGATAACTTTCTTCCAGCATGTGACCTGGGAATTTTCGCTATTAAACTGAACTGGGGTTAAAGTGAGGCCTCAAAAATTCCTTTCCTGGATAAAGAGTAGGCTGAAGAACTCCAAAGGGGAGAAACAAATCTACTGACCGTTGTTTGGTGTTGTGTACCCCTTCAGCTGAACTACTTCAGTGGTTCTGATTTTTCTTCTTGTGGATCATGATGTACCAGAGGGGCCTGGTGTCTCCGTTTGAAGGTGGTGATGGACTGGTTTAGTGGGTGATGTGGCAGGAAACGGTGTTTGTCTCTACAGTACAGGTGAAAATTGTGTTGTCCAACATGGATCATAGACAGGATTCCTGGAATGTGAGCTGTGGATTTTGGTTACAGTGACTGTTGGCTTCTTACGTGCTCTCCGTTGTTTCCTTAGAACGATGAGAAGCATCAGGCCTTCACTGGAACAATTTAATAAAGAGTCTGGCACACGCTGTGTTGTGGTTTTGGTTTTTTAAGCCAAGCTTTTGATGGGATGGGATACAGTAAGGCCAGAGGCATTGGATGTGCTATCTTAAGATTCTTTTAGTAAGGTTGCTATTCTTGCCTGTGGTTCCCTTGGCATCATCCTTGCAGAATGCACTGCATTGCTGTAAAATCCCTGTTTGCTTCCGATGGTGTTTGGAATAAATGGCATGTATATTGTCACATTCAATCAGAAAACACAGGTTGGATCTTCAACCTAATGAAGGATATATGTATTTTTTTTCTTTTTCCCACAATTTCACTCGAGAATTTTTAAATCAGCCACTTCCCTGTACTGTACAACTCGTATACAACTGCCTGGGCAGTATTCAGCCCTGGGCAGAGCTTTGCTGCTGTAGTGATACCTCAGCCCTGGTGAAAATACGGGACAAAGAAGCCTGAACTGTCCTACAGGGATGGGGTTTGGGATATCATTCAGTGATGGTGCTATTCTAACACTTGTGGCAATGGTACAGTTCAAGAGAGCCCAGAATTGGCTCCACTGACACCACGTACAAGAAGCGTCACAAACAGCATTTAATTAATTGTGTGGAGTCCTGTTTGCTGGGTGCCACATCTGTTAGAAACCAAAATTGTTTGGTGGATGGGAAGCATTTTCAGTGATTTCTGACGGGTGGAGAAACAAGGTAAAAAACCTGTCAGGTTCTGGGTTTCTCAGGAGTATCGAGCATCTGCAGTTCCAGGTCAGATGTATTTAGCAGTCAGGAAAATCACACTGAAATATTTAATATCAGGCTGGCAGTAATAAACACTCCTTGGGAATTCTTCCTCTTGGAAATATCTGTCCTTAATGACTCTCACAGTATCCCACATGGTGACACCAGAATTCAGCTGGAGCTTCCTAGCATTGGAAGCAACATTTTTTGTTTAGTTCTGAAGCTGTAATTCTTGGAGTATATACAATTTATTCATAGTATATTTGTAATTGGGTTATGTTGTATCTTTACTGCTTTTTAAAAATAGATCTGTATTCTTGGCTATTTCCACTTGTTAAATTCTAGTAGTATTAAGGAGAAAAAGTGCTCTGCTTGTTATTTTCACTTTATTAACAAATTATTATTATTTTTTTTAAATGCTGAAGTTTCAGCCCTGGCTTTCCCTAGTGCTCGTGTATATGGATAATAAGTTCTGTTCTGAAGTGCAGCCAAGGAGTATTGGCATCTGCTCTCTCTAAGAATGGAAAACTTTCCTCTGATGTATAGGACCTCAGTGATGATTTGAGCAGTCTGCTTTGGCCAGAGCTTTATTTACATGGTGGAGGGAACCACCCAAAATATGTGACCCTTTGGCTCACCAAGGAGCAGAGGCGAACGTGAACTTTCCCTGGGCTGACAGGTTCTTGGCTGGCTTCTCTCCACCTGTTCTATCCCAATATTATTATTTAAAGAAAAAAAAAGGGGGGCCTAACAGCCTCACCAGTCACACTCACATCATACACTGCATAATGCATCATGTTGGCATTACAGCCACAGAGGCCTGTTTGATTTAATTTGATTTGATTTAATGGTGCCTGTTAATAAACAGTTTAAGAAGCAAGTGCATTGATGTTTACAGTTCCTCAGCTACTGGTGTTTTTTCTAGTAGCTTGAGGTATTTTGAACTGGAAAAGCAGTGTTTGAAACTGAATGTCTCTTGGAAGTTACTATTCTCTGCTGTGGAGCTTAAACTAAAAAGTGAAATAAAATCAAATCTCCCCTAAACAATGGCTTGGGTGTTGTCAGGTTTCCTCTATACTCTCTGATATTGGGAAAGCATGGTGGAAACGTGGATGGATCTTAATGAAAGCAGGTGTGGATCCTGAGAGAAAGGGTGCGGGTTTCTGGATAGAAGAAAATTAGCTGAACTACCAGATCCCAGCAAAGTGGTCATATGGGAGTTAGTTATGAAAGATTGACTATTTTATGCCCATTTCTTCCCCTCTCTATTTCAGCTTTAGAAATACTGTAGGGCATCTAGTGGTGAGAGGTCTGAGCGATGCTAGATGTCCCTGTGTTGTTGACAGGACAGCAGTCACCCATGGTGACCATGAGACATGCCCCGCTTAATTGCTAACAGCAAAGTTTGTAGAACTCAGGTGGTGGCTTTCTCGCCCCAGGAGGGTCGTAATTTAACAATGAGTTGAGCCCCACTGTCAGCAGTGAATTTTTACATTACACTCTTGCTCAGCCAGGACTGTGATTTCATAGAAGGACTGTGAACAGATAGACGTGTGTCAGAAATGGTGATGGTATGGGGTTATTGCTGACTTACTGTTGTCTCACTTGATGGACTTTTAATTCTTTCTTTCTTTCTTTCTTTCCAGAAGGTACCAGGGGCATCTGGTGGAGCTTTACCAAAAAGGAGGAATGCTAAGCTATTTTTAGGTATTGTGAACAGCTGCTTTCACAGAGTCCCTTTCTGACCCTGTCTGCATGTGTACTTGGGTTCTGTCCACCATTGTGTCTGCCTTTGGGGCTCCTTCTGGGTTTTATTTTTCTGTTGGGTTATTTTTTTTTTTTAACAATTAGTTCTAGTTTTTAAAGTTGGTCCAGACAAATAAGTAATTCTTAGCAATTTTGCTGTATATTGAGAGATGTTTGTATCTATACTTGTAACATGTTAATTTAAAGTAGACTCTTAACTATTCTCAAACAGCCTAGAGTTTGATAGGCATTTTTTGACTAATTCTGTCCCTTCTTTCTCTTTGTGATTTCCTTAAGCACCCTTTTAGTAAGATGTTTATCTAGTCTTAACGTTTAGATGTAAGAGGGCTCGGTGTGGCACTGGTCTGCTCAGCAGCTGGTGATAGAAAGGGTTGTCAGAATTTCAAAGTTGTTACACAGGAGAGTGTTCTGAAGTGATGTCGTGCTCTCTCCTGTAATGAATGCAACAGAACATATATCGTGTGCATCTCTCACTGATTCTTATTCTGTTATGTCCACAGTTATATCCTATTGCTTCATGGAAAGCAGGTTTTTTACCATGTCCGTTCCATCCAATATCCATTGATTCAGATTATCCAGAAAACGTGAGGGCCTCATAAATAGGGATGAGGGAAACGTGATGCAAAGCCTGTATCCTCCCTCCTCCCACCACCTGTCATATTTCTCTGATTCATCTATTATTATTTATTCTCTCTGTACCAATAGCAAATAGCGATTTTTTTCTTCTGGTAATGAAGAGGTTAAATGTTTTCTTTACAATTGGCAGCTCTTATGGCTAAAAGGAAACAATAGCATGGCCTCCCTTTGGAATTGCTTTGATCTGTGGAATGTGTCCCTAAGAAGCCTTTGCAGATCCTGATGGATGAAATTGTTGTTGTTAATGTCTGGAGTCAGTTTTGCAAGGAAGGCCTGGAGAGAAAAAAAAAGTCGTAAGAAGGATCATAAAGAAATGAAACCTCTTGTAGGAGGAGACTTTTAAGTGGCAGGTGCTGGTCTAACTGCCATTTGCTGTCAGTTTATATTGAAAATAATGCTTGTCACTGGGTGCTTGTAAAATAATTGGTTCGGAAACAAAGCTGGCTGCAATGCAGCCAGGGTTGTAGAGGGTTAGCGATGGGAGCGTAAACAAGAAGTACAGAAGCGGGGTCGAATTTTATTCCTGCTGATGTCCTGCTTGTGCTTTGAGGCTCCTGTCATTGTGGTATGTCAGTACACAGTGTACACTGCAGGGTCTCTCTGTGCAGTGTTGGAGTCCTCAAATTCCATCCTTGCACATGAGCATTTTGTTCCCACGGAGTAGATCTGGCGTGGCAGTTCCGAGTCTCCTGGTCCCAGGGAACTTCTGAAGGTGGTGCAGTTTCACTGTGGTGCATTTAGCACATGGAAGTATCATCCTGTAGTTCAGCACTTCTGGAATCTGATGCACTTTGGAAAATATATCTCATCTGGTCTGTTGTTCTGCTGCAATCCTCTTTGCAGCCCATGCTGGTTGGGAGTAAAATGGTATCAAATCTCTGCTCTGATCCTTGAGATAGTACTTCCATGCACCCAAATGCTTTGTATCCACTTCTTTGGCTCAGCATATCCTATTCTTTTTTTGGCCACGCTTAAAGAACAAAGAATTGTTCCTGTCCTTATTCATAGCTGAGGAAACCAAAGCACAGAGATGTCAGCTGAGTTGTTAATTTTGTGTGAGACAGCAGCAGAGATGGTTAGCAAAACCTGGTATGTGATCTCTTCATCCAACATCTTCCCCATTGGTTTGGAGCTGCCGGGCTTCTTAACGGGTTGCTTTAGTTCTGTCTTTCTCATTGTGACCTTGGGCAGTACAGTAGAGGTCTGCAGCAAACAGGCTGTTACCAGTAGCCTGCCATTGAGGGCTTGCCCTGCCAGACAGGCATCTCCAAAATCTGCCTCTGACTCTAACATCACTGTGTTTCTAGGTGTCTTTGAATAATTGCCTGAAGGCGCCGAGATTTAAGCTTTGTGTACAAAGTCAATCCAGTTTGGGCATTTGTTGCATTGCTCCTTATAATCCTCTTTGATGTAAAGCTATTAAAGGTACTAAACCCTTTTCAAATCTGCTTAGTATTAGGAAAACATCTTTTGGATGCTCACTGATTACTTTCTAGGACTGCTGCTATTCAGCAAACGCACTAGAAACACTGACTGGTTGGGGCAGTCAACCGGAAGCTTTATTTTTCCCTAGACATTAAAAGGTCCATAACGAAGTGTGTGTGTACATACGTACGTGTGCATTAGATTTTGGGCTCTCTTTGCCCTTCTTTTGGAGAGTGTCCTATGTAATCAAGAAGCATAATGACATAGAGCAGTGAAATGTGTGAACTGCCTTTGATCCTGATTGTTTAGATGCCGGTGGGCACTGTGGGTACGGTCACTTCAGCTCAGGCTGTGTGAGCTTTCAGGGGATTTGGGGTGATAGTTAAAAGGTCTCAGTGCATGGAGCAGGATCCTCACTGCGTTGTTATCTAGGCTGGCAAGTTTGAAGGTACCTTGTGCCTGTCAAGATGTGTGTCTATTGCACAAAGAAGTTGTAGATCCGGTCTGTAAAATGGAAAGAGATTAATTGATGGGACAAGGGGGCAGAACCATTGTGGATTTTCCAAAGTGAAGTAACGGTTCTGGGTCTGCTGGAATGCTCAGGGACGGGGTGTTGTAGTCTCCCTATGTATCCAGTGAGTATGGGAATTAGAGCAATTCAATTAACAGGATGCAAGTTCCTGGTGGAAAGGTATAGTAGAATAAAAAGGAAGATCCTCATATTGAAGGGATTGGAGGCCCTGTTCTTAGAGAAGAGTCACCAGCAGAGTCCTCCTGGACCTGCTGCTCCCAGGAGTTATCAGCAGAGTCCTTCATAATGCTATAATTGTGAAGAATTAATGCAATCATAAATGCTCTGGAAAGGGGTTGAAAAATGAGGAAATAGATTTTGCTGGGTGATTTAAAATTATTTAAGAGATTAAACCTAGAAGTGATTTTTAATGTGTTACTGAGTAACTAAACAATAGAGGAAGCAAATGTTGAAACCTGCAAGGAAGACAAGAGGAGTGCTTTAACTGTGTGTGCACGGTGCTGGGGTCTAAAGGAGCTATTTGAGTTCAGACAGGTTTTTCTGAGAGAAAGGTGGTGTGAAAGGTTCTCTGAAAATGTCAGCTCAGTTGTCAGCAGCACTGAAAGACTCAGGTGGAACACTGATAGCAGAGCAATATTTTATATTTTGTTTGCTATCCTTTTACTTTATAAATAAGAAGTGAACCTCTCTCGTGAACAGAGAAACCACCTCCGGGTGCAGTATCACCCTCTGTCTGCCTCACTCTCTCCAAAATCACCCAGACACAGACAAACACACACACAGACCTCAGCACACAAAGTCCTGGATAGATATAAGGGAGAAGGTAGACATTGAGGGAGGAACCACTGCAATTTTGCCTTGTTCTGGCACCTTCCTCTTGAGCATCTGTTGGTCCACGCCAGAGCCTGGTGTCCAGGCTAAACAGAACTGGCAGGGCAGCCGTCATAAAACTTGTCCACAGACAGATGTCCTCTTCCAGATCAGTTACCCCAGCAGGATCTGCCAGTGCAACAAGTCGTGTGAGCTCTGTGTGAGCAAAGTCAGGGCTAACGGAGCCTGTCGATTAAGTGCTGTGAAGTACTCGAGTGAACAGCTCTGTCAGCAGAGCTGTGAGGATGGTAACTGTTGGTGAGAAGAGTGTCAGTGAGGAGCAGTATCCATGACACACAGCTGGTCTCGGAGAAGGACTCAGGAATAAGAGAAAACTTCCTCTTAGAGAGTCTGGGAGAAGGTATAAGCTTGCTGAGTTTGTCCTGGATGGCACCTTCCTGCCTAGAGCTGTGAACGCGCTTACGGCTACCGTTTTCAAGGGGAAGGACCACTCCTAAGAGTAGCCATACTGGATTTGGTCACAGCCCCACGATCTCCTGGATCCGGTAGCAAACTCTGCTTTCAAAAAGGATGTTTTATTTGGTAAACTTCTCAACAAGACTTTTGCCACACCTGGTTTAAGTTTATATTTATGTAAGTAAGCATATAGAGTAAGTATCTGTGAATGGAAGGTTGTGATTTTGGAGGATTGGAGCATTTTCTGACAATATTTTTAAATTTTAGCCCAGTAAAGGGGTGCATGCCCCCCAACAGTAGCAGTGGAACTGGTTATACCATGAGTTAAACCTGTTGCTTTCCAGCTTTGCCATCTAAAGTTGAGTGTAGAATGGTGAGCAGATACCTTACACTGGGAATCTTAATACTTCACTGGTTTAGGTAGAACTGTGGAGATTGGGCTCGATTCACAAAGGCTAATGCTGCCAGTAAAATAGTGAAGAATTTGAATTTTGGGGGTTTAGCTTTGCTTGTTTAACGCATGACTGTGCCAGAGAGCCAAGGGATGAGGTCTGTATCTAGCAATAAGACCAACATACTAATGCTTTGGGGATGTAGCAAGGAATTTAAACGTTATTTTACAAGTAGTGAATCATCCAAATGATCCTTTTGCCACAAAGGGGAACATTATGACTCTAAAGTGAGTCAGTGTTTCAGACGTGCCTAAAGACAAATGAACTGAACAGTTTATAGTTTGCAAAGTGCTGCTGCTGCAACTCACTATTTTTCAGAGGCTTCAGGAGGAAATGATTTGATTTAAAGGCTCAGTCCTCCACTTCCAAGCCAGTACAAATTTGTCCATTGCTTTCAGTGAGAGTGGGATCAAGCCCAGATTCCTAAGGCATCTTTCTAGGGTTTCAAAATTAATTGTAAGCTCCCTATCAACATCCTCATCCCATTTTCACGTTTGTATTCCCTTTCATACCCACACAGGCACATCCATATGCACAGGAAATCCTGTTTGGGGGTCCTGCCTGGAGTCTCCTTATGCCACTATTATTAGTGCAGTCAGTTGGTAACTTGTCTAAATCTGATCTGGGCATGTTCACTCCTTTTCTTCCCCTCCAGTGGGTTGGTTTGCAGTCCTCTGTCTTCCACTTCCAGCTGCTGTTTTCAGTTAGTTCAGCAGCAACGCCTTTCTCACCGTCACTAATGTGATGCCAGTGAGCTGGAGTAAATCTACTCTACTGACTGCTTGCCCAAAATAACAACGTCAGCCCAGCCTGTGGTTTAATGTGTGCTCTATTTTGCTTTCCCTGTCGTCCTGGCCTCCCAGCACAACACTTACGACCTACAGACACTTTATTTCAGTGACCACAGGGTTGAACTGGGGCTCTGAGGAGGCACTGTAAAGCTATTAGCCCACTAGAAGGGGAACATTGTCATGTGGACATTCACTGTCAAGCTGTCAGCTCTTTAAAAAAAGATCACAAACTATTTGGTTGTCTTGTGGCTCAGTCTTAGAACTGAGTAAACCCTTTTTTGCCCTTTTTGCACCTACTCATGGTGCATATTGAATGAATGTCCTTGTCCAAGAAACAGCTCTGTATGGAACATAGTGTTTAAAAATTCATATATTTCAGTGCTTTTAGTATTACAGTAATTTTTAATCAAATATGCTCCATTTGTGAGTAGATTTCCCCCTGTTCCTCTTTCCTATAGTTACTCTTGTTCCTCTCTCAATTTCTACACTAGTTTTAAAATCCAGGTGGGAAGCTGTCTGCAGACTGAGCCTGATGCCCCATGGCTTCAGGGGCAGCACCTGCCCTCATTTAGAGTGGGCTTCATTCCCTTCAAAAGTAATAGTTGTCTGGTTTTATTATGTCTAAGCTCATGGCTTTCTTAGCCATGTTGGCCCTTGCACAGGCACAGGAAATATGATGCGGGTAGAACCTCCAAAATCTGCCTCTGAGCACATACAAGCCAAAATTTAAAAACATCAGTAGTTTTTCCGGGGTTTTCAACTGGACATGGTTAAAGGGCCTGTCTGACAGTCAACCAAAGGCATTAGTTTATGTGGACATCTGTATCAAGGGTCTTCAGTCAGTGACCTCACAAGTCCCTTCCGCTTGTATGTACTAGATGTGAACCCCAAGAAACTGCCTTCAGACTGATAATTGCCAAAAGTTCCTATTAATTCTTAATTAAAGGGAGTAGGTGTGTGGAGTGGAAGTGTACGAGCTGTACACGGTCACCTCCAGAATTGGAATTGCCAGTTAAATCCTCATGGTTTCCTTGTTTTTTTCCTGGAACCGTGATGAATCTGTGCGCATCTTCCTTTAGATAAGAAGTGTGGTGCTGCCATATCCGTGTGTCAGGCACCCAGAATGCTGGGCTGGCAGCACATCGTTTTCTGCTTTGCTGGTAATGTGAATGGTATGAAGTCTGAGAAGGTACAAAGGAACTTGCCTTCCCGACCCGCTGCCCAGGGGAGGCTGATGCTCCTCGGTGGGTAAGTCCTTAGGTGGCAGCAGATGATTGCTTGTAGGATGCTCTCTGCCTTTCGTCCCGGCATCGCTGCTTCAAAGGCAGGGCAGGTCAGCAGCAGTGGAGTCCCTACTGTCTGATTGATCTCCTTTGGCTTGAGAAAAGCTGAAGTGTGTGTTTGAATTTTGAACCCAGGCAGCCGTATCAGTGTGGATTATAAAATGCTGTAAACTTAGTGTCGATATCGTAAGGAAATTAAAATACCGGCTGGTTCTACAGGTATCCACAGATACCAGCGGCTGATGTGAGCTGTCCTCAGGTTCCCTCTGCTGGCAGAGCGACGTGGGTGACTGCAGGCCCTGGAAGAGGTGTTTGCTGCCTTTAAACCTGTCTGAACACACACCGAGTTGTCACCTCTGCTTTTTTAGGAGATGGGCAGGACTTTTGGGATTGCTGTGCCAGTCACCATCAAGCTTCTGGGCCTTACATGACAATCCTCTGTGATGTGTTGCCGTATGTGTCATCAGCTTGGAGATACTCAGCTTCCTTGCTCCAAAGAAAGAAAGAGTTTACTGTTGCAGACTGCATCTGTTGAGATTCCCTATTTTATCAAAACACAGGATAGTAATAAAAGCTGGGAAAGAAGAGGAAAGCGAGGTCGCTGGTTATCCCTGTTATGCTGCAGAAAAGGAAGGGATCATCACAAAAATCATGTGATTTGGGAAATTAGTAATGAATTAATATTTTCTTTATAAATGTCATGCTTTCAGAATAGGAAAAAGTTCTTGCTTTTGTGTCTATATTCAGCTGATGAGAAGGGGCTTGGTTGCTGCTGAGAAAAAGGTGAAGCTGCTGGAAGTCAGTGACAGCAAGTGTTGTCACCCCTCAGGGCTGGCTGGTGCAGCAGGTGAGCCAGGAACTGAAGGGAAACTGGATTATATTCTTCTCAGCAGGTGGTCTTTGCAGGTCAAATGAAGATACCTTTGAGGATGTTCAGGCTGTTACTGCCCACTGGGTAAATAGAGAGCTTCAGTTTCTGAGTCTGGCCTCTGTCATCCTCACCTCAGTCCCAGATATACATTTGAGATTCCAAGTGTTCCCAGGGTGCAGTGTTTGCTGAACATGCATTTACTTTGAGTGAAAATAGGAGCTAGTTGTAGCTACTGCTAATGCATCTTCTTTCTTGGTTGAACCTTATTCCGTTTGTGACTCTCCGGTACGTGTCGGAGTACAGTAGACCCAGCATCTTCAGGTGGGAGAAGAATCCAGAAGATCCCATCCTTGCCTAGGCTGTTCTTGCAGCCGAATCTTCTGCAACGTCTGACAAAACAGGGACATGGTTGGTCATAACCTTTTCATTTCTCCTGGAAAGAACCAAGCAAGGTTTTAACTCCATCTCATCACTCTGGGATAATTATGTCTTTGATGAGGCTGGAGATAGAAACAACAGCCTTTTAGTTACATGTACACACCCCTGGCTTCTCTCTGGGTCTGCACATTCCTAGACAAGCACTTCAGCTGATGTTACTTGATTAAGGCTCACATGTAAGCAAAAAACTCCTCCTTACACTGGAATAAAGGTGTGCACAAACACTATGGAAGGTTTGATCTTCAAATGAAAGTTAATAAGTGCTTTTTAAACAGATGGTTGCACTGGTTACGGAGTGGAGTTAGCAAGAGATAATGCTGGTATAACTGTGCTTGCTGTAGCTGTTTGAGACTATGGATGAGCTGCAGGAATACTTCAAGCCAAGGACACCTTCATGGTAGGAAAGGCCACAGGATTAGCCTTTGGATGGATGGCAGCCGTAGCATGTTTCAGCCAGGTCTGTGATGTGGAAAGAATGGGCAACTGAAACAGAGGTGCATGATTCCTGCTCTGCAATTTGGGCATGGGTAGTGTGACCTGCTCTCAGTATTGTATAGCGTTTCAAGACCCTGGGTAAGAGGCACAGGAGTATCACATCCTGGTTTTGCCCAAAATGGGCAGAATTTTGTTGGCCGCTTCCCAGAATGCGATGTCTGCAACTGTGCACCGCTTGGAGAGAGGCCAAATGATCTGTGAGTGGGGATGAGATGAAGAAGGCAATTTTGGTCTTCAGAACATCCTCTTGCAGGTTTCGGTTTAGGTCAGGATTTCACAAACATTTCTAGCCAGAAGGAACTATTGGCAGTGTCAGCTCGCAGGCTGGGGCCAGGCAAGCCACGCTTCAGAGTGGTACCCCCGCCACAGTTTAGGAACCTTGGTCTTGGGACAGACTCCTGACATTCCTTGTCTTGTTTTCCAGATCTAGAGACAAACAGTGATCTCAACAGCGATGACTTTGAATACGAAGATGAAGCAAAACTCGTTATATTTCCGGATCACTACGAAATCTCATTACCCAATATAGAAGAGTTACCAGCACTGGTCAGTGAGTGTGTGCACGTGGTGGCAGGAGTTGTCTCCCACTTCAGTTTTTATCAAGATAGTGCTTTGTCTTCTTACGTGCGATGCTTATTTTTACATAAAGATCATTTTAAACTAGAGATCTTTCTAGCTATAATAGAGAGTCGGTCATTTTTAACATCCTGCTTTGTCTTTGTTTCTTGGATTTCCTTTTACCTCCTGCATTCCTTCCCTTATGGTGATGGGGGAAGCTCCCACAGTACGCCTTGTGCTTACTTCCCTGCTAAGATAATAACAGCAGCAGCCTGGAAGATTACGTTTGTAATTAAGTATATAAATAGTCGTACTGATATCCATTTCTGTCCCTGGTTAGCAATGGGCTGAATGCCAAGTTGTGTCCGGCCTCTGAATGGTGTGAAGTTCTGATTGACGTTCGTTTGTCTTCCAGGTGACGATAGCTTGCGACGCGCTCCTCAGCGCGAAGTCGCCCTACAGGAAGCAGGACCCCGACTCCTGGGAGGAAGAGCTACAGGCATCTAAACACGCCAAAACGCTTGTGCAGTTAGACAACGGTGTTAGGATTCCCCCCAGGTGAGGCTAACGAGGTTTGCTCACTGCAGGCTCTCCAGTAGAATCGAGCAGCAGAGCTAAAGCCACCAACCTGGCCACCAGTTCTCTCGCGTGACTCCGGGCTGGGAGCGTGTGCTTGCTCCGACCTACCGTAACGGGAAACACAGGGCTGGCCCTGCCTTACTTATTTCTGCCCTTTCTTCCTGTTTTCTCTGCCAGCGGTTGGAAATGCTCAAAGTGTGACCTGCGGGACAACCTGTGGCTAAACCTGACCGACGGTTCAGTGCTGTGCGGGAAGTGGTTCTTCGATGGCAGCGGGGGGAACGGGCATGCGGTGGAGCACTACAAGGAGACCGGCTATCCCCTGGCGGTGAAGCTGGGAACCATCACTCCTGATGGAGCAGGTCAGCCACCTGACAGGCCCCGTGCCTGACACTTAACGGTGTCTATAACCAAATGGGTTTGTGCTTCCAGAGCAAATGTTTGAGAAACTGCTGTGGAAAGAAAAACTCGTGAGTCTGCAGATCTTGAGTGGGGCTGGGGGAGTGACACACGCTCCGTTTGGAGAAACACTGTGCCTTGCTTATCTGCTCTTCTTCTCCTGTTTTACATTTGGTGGGAATATCTTGAGTCTGTATAATAGGAGATTTATAACAGAAGAATGGTATTATTTCAAAATGGCAGAATACAGTGGTATTTTACAGTTCTGGTACCTTTGTAGGGCAAGTGCTTCAATCTTATTTAATGTAGATACAATAATGATTTTTCAAGTCAGGAAAGTCTGTTCTTCTCAGCAGGTATGGTGGGTTTTTTTATCACACCAGAAACTGTGCTAATTTTCCTTACTGAGTTGGTAACATTTTGTTCAGTCTAATGAATGCTCATCTTCCTGGAGCTGCTGTGATGCTTGTTTGTAGAACGCCTGATGCTCTTGAGAGGGCAAACAAGCTGTAGATGTGTCCTTGTCTGCATCTTCTCCGAGTGTACCGCTCTGCAGTGTTGCTGGGGAGAGGACTATGGCGTGTGAGGATTAGATGGAGTAAAACCACAAGGAGCTGACAAAGTCATAAGCAAAGGGACCTTTTGCTGCAGCTGTACAGAGAAGTAAACCCCAGAAGAACACATAGCATGAGTGTATTTTGGGTTTTATTGCTTATGACCACATGGATGAAAAATAGCTGTTTAGAGCAGCCCCTTTTTTTGACACACATCAGTTGAGGGCTTTTCATCTGTAAGTCCTATTCCGTGTCAGGGAGTGGACACTGTAGTCAGATTCAACCAGCTGTGCCACAGAAACTGAGCAAAAGTCATTCTTTTCTTTCCCAGATGGAATACTGTTTCCTTGCAGGAGCCTGGTTGTGGATGATTTCTATCCAAGGCTCCCAATTACTGAAGATTTTCAGGATTTTTTCCTGTGATAGTTTTCAAATGCATCTAAAAAATAACCAGAATGTTCTTTAGTGTTTTCTTCAATATTCTATTTTCTTTTCTTTCTCATCCTTAGCAGCAGTACTGGTTTCCTTACGGCTGCTGTCCTTCTGCCTCCCACCAATCAGCTGCTTCCTCTCTTAGGTGGTGGCCTTGGGATGACAAAGGGCAGGCTGTCACCCTTCCTGCTGAATGAGGGGCACCAGCTGTTCCCCACAGACCTTTCTTCTTCTGGATGACGTTTACTCGGTTTCCTGATAGAAAAGACTTCCCTCCCCCAACCCTCCTTGTTTCCTTTTCAGGAATTATTCTCTCTCCAACCTGTATTGCAGTGGTTTTCCTAATCTCTTGATTGGGCTGGGTGACAAAAACGAGCTTCAGATGTCTGTGGCATCTTTGTGATGCAAAGTCTGCCTGGTTTCTGCTTCCCTTGGCTGGAGGGGAAGAGATGATGGTAGAGGAGTAGTAAGTTAGTTCCTCTGCTGAGATTACTCCTTTTTCACACCAGCAAGAAGGAGAAAGAGGTGGTGCCAGAATCCCAATTATATTTACACTATGTACACAGAGGGAGCAGAGGAGAGCTCCCTGTCTTCTCGTGAGAAATCTGTGTCCTATAAGTTCTGAAAGATTTCTGGGGCATTAGCCCCACTTTGTTCTGTCACAAACAGATCTGGGATCAGGGCAGACACTGAACCAAACTTCTGTCTCCCCCTCTTGGACAGGGTGCACAAGAGTCAGAAAAGCTGCTTGCTTCCATAGGTTGAGTGCTCCTCAGCAGCTCCTGCACGACCTGCTGCCTCTCTCTGTTTAGCAATATTCTGTCTTGTCTGTCTCAGATTTTTCTTGGTTTTTTTTTTTCCCTTCTTCCCACTTCCCTCCCTTCTCACTCTAATGATACCAGCTTTTGTGTGTCACGTTGGCTGACTTGTCTACACTCCTTATCTACCGGAGTCCACATGACAGCTCTACACACCTGTGTTTGGGGGCTCTTGTCTTCTTTCTTTGATTTGCTGCTCTTTGGTTTCTTTGAAATAAATGAATTCTGTCTCAATCCCATGAATTTAGGTTGGCTACACAGCAGTAAATACTAAAATACATGACATGAGCTGAGCTTGAGCAAAAGGTTAATGTGTCTTGTGTTTAATTTCTGCTGCTCCAGGACACTGCTCCCAGGTGCTCTCTCTCCAGTGCTCTCTCTCAGTGCTTCCCAGTGCTCTCTCATCACTTGCCAGAACTGGGAAAAACAAAATCAAAGCTTCCACACTGAAAGCAGTCACCCAAGAGCAGTTGATGTGTAATCTTACTCCAGTAGGTGTTTGAACTTTACAGGGTCTTTTGGCTGGGCTGTGACCTCACCAGGAGACTATGGGAATGTTGTCATCTCGTGCGTGTGGATGAACAGTGGTGTTTTCTGGGGGTGCTTGCTACCACTGGGTGGAATTCCAGCAGATGGGCAGCCACAGTCACACACATGCCAGAGAGGTCATCAGGACCTCTGTTAATAAGGGGTCTGATGGCTAATCAGCAGCTGGCGATGCGACTCAAAAGCACGACTCCCTGGTTTGAGGGAGATAAAGTTTTTCATAGGTCTGAGTTTAAAAAGTTGCAGTAGGTCTTTGAGTTCTTGTCTACCCTTCAACCTATTGATGGGCCCTTCCAGCTTCGATGGTTCTATGGTGTAAACGCTAAAAAGGAGGTTTTTTCCTCTCAACCATTTTGTCCTTCTGTTGGATTTGTTAAACTCGGTTTCATAATGAAAATATCATCATTAGACATATTGCTTCCCTCCACAGTTTGAACTTTGCCCTGCCAAAATGCTCATGGCCTTTTCCATAAGGGCACGAGGACCTACAGCAGAGCTAGAAGTGAAACCTGGATCTCCCATGCCATAAAGCAAGCCAGCTCAGGCATGGAATCAGCCTTTCTCCTTCATCCCAAGATCAGCCTCCGGAGTGCATCCAGTGGTGTTCAGGGCCATAAACATGTCTTCATTTCTAATAAAGAATTCCTTCGTTCTCCCTGCATCTTTGTGGGTACAGGGCAGAAGTGGATTCCTTAAACTGTGCTAGAAATTGAAACACCATGGGCAGTAGTCAATTTGCCCCATATGCTCACGGTTTCCATGTGTCTGCCTCTACCTAGTAGCTCCCCAGAAATTCAGAATCTCTTGTCGCCGTCTTCAGAACGTGGACTGGCCACGAATCTGAAACTCTTACATGCCCCATTCCTTGTTTTCCCTGCAAATGCCCTTTTTGTTTTTTTAGGGGAAGCACTATGATCACTACCAATATTCTTAGGTTTTAATACTGGGAGGACAAGTGCTTTCTTTTGAGGAGGATAATCGAGGTGATTGTGTTGAGGACATTTACATTTGCTGAGCTCTCTGGGTGTCTGTGCATTTTCCTGTTGCTCGTAGCTGAACGTAGAGAATACAAATCAGGCACCTTGTCTGGGCGGTCCTGTACTGAGAATGCAACGTTGGTAAAGATGGACAAGGGGTAATATCTGATACTCCAGCTCACCTGTTTGTCTCTGCTTTTGTAGATGTCTATTCCTTTGACGAGGAGGAGCCGGTTCTAGATCCCCATATCGCGAAGCATTTGGCACACTTTGGAATCGATATGCTGCAGATGCAAGTGGTAGGAAATCCATCACTTCTTCAGTTTGTTGTGTACCTGTTGTGTGCTTAGTTGGGGGTGGGAGAGAAACAGCAGAAGAATGATGCTTGTAGTTTATATTTGTGTGCTTCCTTCAGGCTGTTCTAAAAGCATTTAGTTCTGTCAAGCTGATCCAGCCAGTTCGTGGTTTATTTTCCGAGGTTCGAGATGACCGAATCCTTACTCTCAAATCCAAAAATTCCCTTCCAGAAGAGTTTCTTTGCAGTCTTTAGCTTACAAGTTTTGCTTCTCATGTGTTATATACCATTTTCCTTCAAATGAAAAACCTCATTCAATTGGAGAAGAATACCTAGGATATTTAATGACGGTGTGAAGGAAAGCCTATTGCATGAGTAAACAGATACAAGTCTTAAGAAAAATAAGCTAAGCAATCGGTAAGTAAAAAAGTGGTTGGAAGCTGCTTTATGCAAAGTTATAAATCTCAGTTTAGGTCTTGATAATAAATACGTTACAAAAGTTAAAAATACTGTGTCTCAAGTCTAGAAAACAGGGTGGTCTATGGTGTGGGGAGACTGGAAAGGGACTGGGTCAAAAATACGTCGCCGGTCTATATTAGTAAAGAAGTCCTTTTAATAATTTGTAGTTTAGTGGGTGTTGGTTCCAGTTCTGATTAAATCACCTAAGAAGTCTGAATAGAATATAGTTATAAAGGCAGGTGGCTTTGTTCTTATTTTTTCACTGAAGCCTGTAAGCTAGTATCACTACCTGAGAACCAGAACACAAAAACTGTTAAAAATGAACAAACCCGATGCTAGTTTAGTGTAATTCATTCTCCACGTGGAGAGCAAACTAATAATAACTCTGAGATGATAGAAAAGAGTTCAACTGTGGTTTCAAAAGCCTTCATGGTACTGCAGGGGTTTTCACCTGCCTTTGCCCGCTGGTTTGGCTGCTCTTCTCTGGAGTGTGGAACACAAAGCTGGTGACAATGACAGCAGCAGCATAAAAAACAGTTTAAAAAAAAAATCATATCTTTTTTGCTTTCAGACAGAGAACGGGCTAACAGATAATGATATAAAACCCAGAGTCTCTGAATGGGAAGTGATTCAGGAAGCTGGTGTGAAGCTCAAGCCCATGTACGGCCCAGGATACACCGGCCTGAAGAACCTGGGGAACAGCTGCTACCTCAATGCTGTCATGCAGGCCATTTTCAGCATCCCGGAGTTCCAGCGAGCGTAAGTAGCTTCAAACTAGTTCCAGTCACGAGCTGCTTCCTTCCTCAATCTCGTGTTTTTCTAAGCAAAATGATATTTTCATTTGTCTCATCTAAACAAGTCCCTTCCAGTCAGTTCAATGGCCACGGAGAGGATTTAGTGGTTGTCTTGTTCTGTTCTGGAAAAGGTTGGAACCCCAAACCCGATCTGCCTCTGAAATCAGAAATTACTTACTCAGTTTCAGTGGTGGGAAATCAAATGCCACCTCAAACTTGATTGCTCTGTCTCTGCTTTTTATATACCTACGTGCATATCTCTAGCTTGGTATTATCAGGCTCACAGGGGCTTTTGTACTGGCCCAAGCCTTCATACAGCTGCAGGAGTCGTTCCATTGCCTCAGTGTCATTGGTGCAGCAAGCTGTGCTGGCACCAATGTGTTAATATTGATCCATGCTATGCACCTTTTGCATGCAGGTCTGGCTAGGAAGAGGGGAAACTAGCAGAGGTATTCTTTTCATTCAACCCCTTATATTAAAACAAAAATCATTTTGTGAAAAGGGTAGTGTGAGCATATTCCTCCACTGAATAATTAAGAGAGTAAAAAGACAAAAGCACAACTGAAGAATACAAAATATTCCTGACTGATCAAAACTGAATGCATCTCTCCAAGGACAGAAGCCTTTGTATAAAGGACACTGGTTTGCAGTAAAATTCAGAGTGCACTTTCATTGCACAGCAGTAATAGTGCATGTGCTGGATGTAAGACTTAGATTTTTGGAAGGTCTCCTGGGTTTTCATGTTAGCAGTTGCCTTCTGGAGAGGAAGAGGGAGAAAACTTGTGTTTGTTTACTTCGTTGGCCGTATGGAGTACAGTCTGCATCTTCATTAAGTGCCAGCTTTCCTACTTCCACCTTTGAAAAATATCAAAGAAGACTTTGCTAAGGGAGGTTGTTTTCCACAGCCTGGTCCTTGGAGTTCTCTGGAGCGCTTAGTATTGACAAAGTAGTGCAGATCTTTGATGAAAGAGGGACCAGGAAGAAATGAGATGTGTTCTTTCAACTTGGCCATACCTTCCTTGCCTGTTTTTCTTGTGTTCAAAGGAAGCGATGCTCAGATGGAGTGCTACTACATTCTTCACTTTTCAACAAACTGGTTAGAACAATATATACCTTGGTGTTTTTTGTCAGGAGATAGCCTTTGTTTCTCTGAAGAAACTCAATAGAAACATTCTTTTCACATGTTTTGATGCTGATACAAGTTTGGAATTTATTTGGTGATGATGGTTGGGAGCAGGAAGTACACTGGTTCTCTTGGCTCAGCTCTACGGTTTTGAGCAACACCACCCTGCAGCTATTTCAAGATCAAGGAATAGAGTTTAAGTTCCAGGTGAACAACACTGCCAGACCCTTTAGAGCTAGAAGCTTCTGAGCAAAACTTAAATGTCTTTTTCCTATTTTCTTTAGTATTATGTTCTCGTGATAGAAGCACTCACCACCGATAGATGAAGTCATTGCTATGATGCAAAATGTGGCTTGTTAGCCCAGAGGAAGCTTGCTGGGGGTCCCAGGATATTCTTGAGTGAATCCCTCTGGGGTATTTGAATGTTTCTGCTTTCTTCTTGTTGCCCAGGTATGTAGGAAACCTCCCACGAATATTTGACTACTCTCCTCTTGACCCAACACAGGATTTCAACACTCAGATGTAAGTGGCACTTCTCAATGATTTCCTTGGTCAAGTTAAATGGAATGTAAATAATTTAATGGCAGGGCCAAAGAGCACCTCTGCAAAGGCTTGAAAGTGAGATAGGGGAAGATTTGCCCACTTAATTGCAGGTAATGATGTTTCATCAGGGGATCAAAGGCAGCAAACTTCCTTTTTTTGCTTGGACTAAAAATCTTCTCTTTTCTGTTTTTCTCACGTGTTTGTTTCCACCCCTCCACTTTCTTCCCTACAGGGCTAAACTGGGACACGGCCTCCTTTCAGGCCAGTACTCTAAGCCACCCATGAAATCTGAGCTTATTGAGCAGGTGATGAAAGAAGAACACAAGGTATTTAACTGAGTTTGTGCAGCCTGGTAACTAGGTAAAAGTGATATCCTGAGAAAAAGGAACAGGTGCCGGGCATTGAGGAGCACTTGTGGATCCAGCATGGGACGCTTAGCGAGGGGGAACGGGCAGGATTCTAGTCAGGAATATATTAGTCAGGGGCTATTTGTGCAAAGCGTTAAAACACCCCTTGGTTCTGCTGATAAAGCATTCTGCTGCTCCGGTGAGAAGTGCATGTTTATAGAACGTGCAACTCATCTCTATCTTCTCTGAGGAATGACAGAAAAATACTTATCTAGAGAGCCCTGAGTACTTGGAAGCAAACTTCTACACCTTCCTTACATTTCAGAAAAAAATAGGAGCTAAAGAGTTGTTTCCAGGAAGTGTCTGACGTTATTCCACCTGATTTCAGGAGGATTTCAGGAGAAATGAGGTCTCGGTAATGCAAGATGAAGTGGTGCTGGAGGCTCTCGTGTAGGTGAAGGAGGGACCATGCAGAGCCATAGAGTCATAGAACAGTTTGGGTTGGAAGGCACCTTTAAAGCACTGGATAAATAACTGGACACAAGGAGAGAGGGACTGGAGGATGAAATAACCTCTTCCCCCATGTTTATGCACTACAGAATTTTAATTCCCTGCCACAGTGAGTGCTTTGTCTTAAGCAAAATGTTGGTTACTGGCACAGTGTTACCTACCCAAGCAGCTCTGTTCTCTTAGATTGGGTTAACTGTTCAAACCATCTACCTTGAAACATCTTGTTTAGAGTGATGCTGGGAAAACTGGACCTAGAATGTATTTATGTCCCTGCCTCTGTTAATGTGACCCTAAGCAGAACGTGGAGTGAAACCACAGGCTCCAGAGATGGGATATTTAGAAATGAAAGGTCAACTAATAGCCTGTATCACCTGTAGATGATATTTCATATCACCTTTCTCTTTATGGAGAAAGGATATGATATGAAGTTGTAGTTTTACATAAAGTAGGAGCCACACATCCTTCTGTCACAGAAATATGGTGCTAGTTTCCATGGAAACAGGCCTTTTCCTCTGCCTTCATCTATCAGTTATTGATACGGGAATTTCTACTTCTGCAATCAGAACGCCAAGGAGATTTTGGATAAAGGTAGAGCTGCTGGTTCGGAGTAGTTTGAAAAGTCTTGTGTCCTACAGATGAATCCTGCTTGTTTCCTTTAAGTAAAGCTTAAAACTCATTAACTACAAGCATTTAACAGTAGTTGCATTGTTCATGAGTTCAGTTTACTAAGGTTGTAGTTACAAGCAACAGGCAACTGCTTTATCAAGCGGCTCATGGCACGGATAAGGTTTTGAAGCAGCTTTTACTGCTTTTGTTCTTTGCTCTTTTGAAGATTTATTTAGAAAAAGAAATAAAGTATAAGTATTTTCTGCATTCCCTTACTTCAGGCAAAAAAGAACCTGTGCTTTTTCAGTTTAGGGGTGCTATTTCTGTTTGGTGGCTTTCCCCTGATAGTACTGGAATAGACAATACTGGTGTGCATGCAGGTAGTATTTTGTCATCCAGAGGGTTGTCCTGACATTTCTAATAGATATAATTGCATAGGATTTTAGAGTGCCAGCATTTTCAAGTGCTTCTGGTTTGTGTCTATAAAATCCATTATTCATTTTATTTTTATTCTTTCACTCTTTTTATTTTTTTCCCCTCCCCCTCCTGCATGCCAAGAGGTTCTCTGCCTTTCTGGGTCTTTGGAATTCATCCAAAGGTCTGGGGAGTCGTTGCCTGTAGAAGCATTCGTGTGAGATGTGCACTGGTCCAGCACAGCCTATATTTAGCTAAACTGTTTTGCAACTGTTGATGGGGAAAGTATGCAAGGTATTCTATAAATATTCATGGTGCTGGGGAGCTGACATTTTTTCACCACAGGAGTTTAATCTGGAAATGACTGCAGCTTTCTTCACTCACTGTAACGTTAAAAACAGGCTGGAAGCCTGGAGGGCCATCAGCTAGGGCTTGGTTTTCTGTTTAGAGCTGCTTTGTCATTTCTCCTCTTGTTTTTCTTGTTCTTGAGATGGAAGGGGTTTAGATGGCAAGATCCAATCCTGTTCTGTAGAGGGTCACACGTGGAGTGTTGCTCTTCTCCCTGCTGAAATGGCTGAGTAAAAATGTGTATAGATGGAAACAAGGCTTAATTCCAAACTAAGGGCAAATGTGCCACCTTGCTGAATTCTTGCTTCTGATGCAAAGAAGGTGATATATAGTAATTTGAGCTGGTTTATGCATTTCTCTCCCCAGTCCTAGCTTTGATGAGAAGGCAGCTGAGGACACTGGAGTGATATCTAACCCAAGACTCAGAAATCCCTAGAACGTCTCTTTGTTCGAGCGATACCGAGAGACTTTAAAGAACACCTTGGCCTAATGTGGTTGCTGGTCTACTGCCAGAAACTGAAAAAGCATTAACACTGAGAATCCCCTTCTGATTTCAGTGGGGCTAGGAACACCTTACCTTGGTGAAACCAAGAATAAAATTTTGCTCTTTTAGTGTGTGTTTTATGTGCCTTTCATTTTATGCTGCTTTTTCTATTTTTATATTGGTATGATAGTGCTACTGTAGTAAAGAATGAGATTGGCTGAATGTTTAACAGCCTCTGACACGTTCTAAAGGCTTGGTTTGTCTTGAAAACTATTTGGTCTCATGACGATGAGGACAAACCCGGGTAAAAGATTCTGACCCTTTCAAAAGTGTTATTTAAAAAGGCTAAAGCCTTGTCTTGAGGATGCAACTTGGGATGGTTGGGGAGGCTTCTGAAAGTGATATAGAGGGTGAAAAAGCCAAGGCTAGAACTCTCTTGGAAGTGAGGGATCTTTTGGTTTGGGGTAGTTTCCTACTGATGTAACTGAATGGCTAAAGGCAGCGTGTTACAGACCTTCTGTCTTTGCTCTAGTGGCAGGAATGGGCCATAGACAGACCTAGTGGAGTCATTTGGGGATACTTAGTCCAGGAATTAATAAAACATCTTCTTTAAAAGGTTTCTCTCTCTCTTATTTAGCCTCAACACAATGGAATATCTCCCCGAATGTTTAAGGCTTTTATAAGTAAAGGCCACCCAGAATTTTCCTCTAATAGACAGCAAGACGCACAGGAATTTTTTCTACATCTTATAAATCTGGTAGAGGTGAGAAAATCTGCATTGCTGCTTCTTTTCCCTGGTTATACTAGACAACGAGGGCAAAGCTGGTATATGCCTGGCGTATTTTTTTTGTTATACTCTTTTTAACCTCGGATGTGTAGAAAATGGCGCTGATCTGAATGTAATTTTGGTTAGGAACTTCTGTTTTTATAATTCTCCCTTCACTTCGGCCTCTTGCGTGCCCACGCAGCAGCGCTGCTGCTCACAGCTGCAAGAGATACAGGGAGGTCGAGCCCCACCGTACAGGCTGTACAATTTAAAACATGCAACTGTCCTTTTAAGCTCATTCTATGATTATGTGCTACCCATTGTTTACCATACTGAGGTCTATCTTGGAATATTAATGGGTTGGGCATTATGATTGTTATTATTATTATTCTTCCAAATTTATATCATCGGTTGGGAGCAAATTAAGGACCGTGCCTGGTTCTTTTACAAATCCCAGCTGTACGTCATTAAATCATTCTGGGAGGAAGGACTCTCCCCTCCTGAAAGCGAAGGGACTATTTGTCAGCTGAATATTTCTGTATAAAATGTTAGTTCCTCTCAGCTCCAGCTCAATGCTGTGTGTAAAGGAATCAGAACTGTGACTTTTCAAACCCGTCTTTCCAAAAAGCTAATTCACAAATAGATGCAGTTTGGATTTAAAGCATGTCTTCCTTTTCCATCCTTCCTCCTCCTTTTCCCATTTTTCCCAAGCATTGAGGGTGTTTATTCATGTATTACAGCCTACCTGAGGTTATTCACGTTTGCATGCATCGTGTTCCACCTCCCAAAACGCACGTACTGATTGTAGGGTGGTTAGAAGACATTTTTCTGGGTTTCCCCTGATAACAGACATTAACATGAACAATGATGAGGAGGTTTGTTATTTGTGTGACATCCCCATCTGGGTAATGAGCTACAAGGTGCTTGTTGTGTTTCAGTGCAGATTTCGGAGTGGTAGGAAAAAGTCCTGTTTGCTGAAACGATGCTCCGTGTTACTTACCTGAGCTTTCTGTCTTTCTTCTGACCTGCCTCCTTCCTGCCTTCTTCTGTTTGCTTTCCTTGGGTACATACTCTGCAAGCTACGAGGTGCAGAGGGCGTTGCTGTGTTTGTGGACTTCAGTGGGATTCTCTGTGGGTGCAAGGGTTCTGCATGCAATCAGACAATAAAATGCAAGCTGAGCTGTCAAATCCGGGCGCCAAACTGGTGTCCTGGCGCTCGCCATAAAACATACCAGCCACCTTTTGGGTTCTCTGCTGGTTTTAATGGTCATCACTGAAACAATTGGGTCTCATTTTCCTTTCAGAGGAACCCCGTAGGTTCAGAAAACCCCAGTGATGTTTTCCGGTTCCTGGTGGAAGAACGCACGCAGTGCTGCCAGTCCAGAAAGGTCCGCTACGCAGAGAGGGTGGACTACATCATGCAGTTACCTGTTGCCATGGAGGCAGCAACAAATAAAGGTAAAGAAAGACCCTGGTCCATTGGCCTTCTGGTGACTCTCTCAACCGTGAGAGAATGAAGTTCTTATCCCGCCGTGGTCTCTCTTTAGGGATAGAATGGGCTGGGGCCATGTGGCAAATCAAACCAACCAGCTCATCAGGGGAAAGTCTCTTGCTTCGGTTTTCTTTCAGGGAGGTTTTAAACACGCCTCAGTTTGTGGGTTTACCCTCCCCAGTTATATTTTTAGGGAGGAAGGATTCTGCCTGGATACTCTTGGCAAGTTTTCAGACAGATTCTTTTCAGACTACGGGACCACCATGAATCATAGAATCACAGAACGGTTGGAGCTGGAAGGGACCTTAATGATCATCAAGTTCCAACCCCCTGCCCTGGGCAGGGACACCTCCCACCAGACCAGGTTGCTCCAAGCCCCATCCAGCCTGGCCTTGAACCCTTCCAGGGAAGTGCCACTGCTCAGGAATCTATCCCTAAGAAAGGGTAGCAGTTAGTGTGATAAAGATGTCAGAGATTTGTGACTGAAAACCTTAACTTGGATTTGACTACAAGTGCCATGCCACTTGTAGTACAACTTGTTGCCTTTGTTTTATGGGCATGTGTGTGCCCAAAGATTCTCATTAGCACTGGATTGCCCTTGTCCTGGGCAGTGAGCCAGTATAGAAAAAGCTCTTCATTTTAAAAAAGGGATGAAACATACCAGCCTATGAAAAAAAACCTCAAACCCAGAAACATTTCTAAAACTCACACAACTAAGACCAGTGAGGGACATCATAACCCCAACAATCTTCATTTAGCTTTTAGTGTCATGTACATTTCTCAGATGAATTAATTGCCTATGAATTGAAGAGGCGAGAAGCAGAAGCTGCAAGGAGACCTCCACCAGAGCTTGTCCGGGCCAAGATCCCCTTCAGTGCGTGTCTGCAGGCCTTCTCTGAACCCAGCAACGTCGAGGATTTCTGGAGCAGTGCCCTTCAAGCTAAATCTGCAGGAGTTAAGTAAGTGTGTGTCTGGCTGCCCAACTAAAAATCAATTAAAATTGTGCTTATCTTGCTGCCTGGACTTGGTGCAGAAGGAAAGAGGCGAAGGCATAGTGGGCTTTGGCACTTTGTTTTGGTGTTGGGGCTCATAAACGCAACGTGCAGCTCAAGCCCTCGTAGTGACCAATTGAGCAGGAAATAAATGGTTCTCAGCTGTCAAACCTCGAGAGGTGGTGGGGTCTCAGTGTTAAGAGCTTGAACTTTAAATTCTTGTCCATCAGTTGTCTGCCCACGTTTTTAAGATCGGATCCTACGTATCAACTAGTGAGTGAGCTCTGTGTTACGTGGTAGGAGACACAATCTGGATCTCTGGGTTTAAGTCTCTTGATGTCTTCGTGCCACTAAAAGTGCTGGAGGGTGGTTTGTGGCAACAAAACAGTGAGGCAAACAAAGTTTGTGTTTCTTGAGAGAAAGTTCTTTACATGGATGGAAAATGTTGCATTTCTGCAGCGCTCTGCTGAAAAGCTTCTTTATTAGGTGTTATTTATTGTTTATGTTTGGATTTCAACCCATCCTCTTTGTAAACTCCAGTGTTTGGTGGTATCTGTTAGGTTTGCTGTCACTTACATGGGGCCATCGTACAAGATGGACATATAAAAGAATGAACCCAGCTTGTGTGTTTGTAGTCAGGTAGATGAAAGAACCGAGAACATCTTGCTCTTAAAAAACCCTTCTCCCTTAAGAAAAGGGACAGCAGGCAGGGATCAATGCCGTTTTCAGGGAGGTGTTTCTTGCTGAGAAAAGGAATTAATCTCTTACCCAGTTCCATTTCAATGTCAGTGGTAGAAAATTTGGCTGTGCAACTGGTTTGCTGTGGTTAGGTACCTGCTATTTTTAGGTCCCTTGACTTAGCAGTGATTCATTGCTGGTTTAGCATACGCTTCCCCTGACGCACTGAAAATTAGGAGACGAGAGCACACGGTGAGGAAAGATGTAGCAGAAATGTAATGGCTTGTTGTATTAACTGTGAACACGCTAGAAGAACATTCTAATCCTCAAATAGATCTAGGGTTAATTTGTAATTTAGCAGTTCTTCATCCATTAGGTCTTTTTAAAAGCCTCGAAAGATGAAGAATAGTTTGCTATTGAAAATTCAAAGGTTTCACGCTGCAGGTGATAAAGTCAATAGAGTTGCAAGGTGGTGCTGACAAGAATTTAGAAAGTAGTTATAGTATGGTAGGAAGGCCTTGTGTTTATGGTGCATTTACTGTATTTTACCCAAAGTTTGTGGAATGAGAAGAAAGGATGGATGTGTGAATGGAAGATAAAAGGAAGGGTGCAGGAGATTAAATGCAGGGAAAATGGGAGCATAGAGGAAAATGGCTGTGTGTAAACTTTCTCTTTTCACTAAGAGGACAAATGTCAGAGATCCCCTCAAGCTGAAGAGTCACCCTCTGTTTTGATAAAGATTGTAGCAGCTCAATAAGAAGATCATAGAGGTTTTTTATATAGCACTTCCATGAGAAAAACTACAAATGACAGCTTTTTTATCTTTGCCTAACACAATGCTTTATAGGTGGACTGGTATCTCCTGGACAATGCTTCTTTTACTAGAAAAGGAGTGAAAAAAATGCAGATTTCATTGTTACTCCATTGTGTCTGGGTTGTGTGTTAAGCCCGTGCCCTGAAGCTCTAGCCAGTGCGTCATCCAAAATTTATATCCAGACATTCAACCTCAGAGCAACTGGAGTGAGCAAGTTTAATATGACTTGTAGTTGTTTTCTGTGCTCTTCCTACAAGCTGAATTGCCTGCCAGGGTTTGGGCTGCCATTCAGGGTATAGATGCAGAGAAAGTCATCGCTATACTTCTCCCCTGTGCTTGAAAACCGCTTTGTGACATTTAATGTGTATAAAATCCACGACTGTTGGTCTCGCTCAGGGCTAAGGGTACTCACCTCAGTGGGTGTGAGGTACTGAAATCTCGGCTGCTTGGGATTTTGTTGCCTTGTTTCTCTGAGTTGTAGTTCTTGTGTTTCCCAGGACTTCTCGTTTTGCTTCATTTCCTGAGTATTTAGTGGTGCAGATAAAGAAATTCACCTTCGGCCTCGACTGGATACCCAAAAAACTTGGTATGTGCCTTTTTATTTACCTTTCCTTTCCATTCTATCCAAGATAACCTACAAGGTGTACACGCTTTGCTCTATGATGAGGACCTGGCTTGAGTCTCTGTTACATACTGTGAAGATCCTAATTGAATCTTCTTTTAGGACAAATTAAACAAATCCATCAGGTCTCATGGAGTTAACATAGTTTCATGCCATCTGACCTCCTAGTTAAATTGTGCTTTAGCGTTCCAAATTTATTCAACAACTGCTTTCAGGTGACGAATCCTGGCTGTGTTTGGAGCTTGAGTACCAGCTGAAGCCACTCTGCCGGGGAAGGTTGTAGTATGAGGTCATTTTCCTGGATTCACACCCTTCAGCTGTCCCTCTGCTTTTACAGACGTTTCCATAGACATGCCAGACTTCCTGGATATCAGCCACCTTCGGGCCAGGGGTCTCCAGCCAGGAGAAGAGGAACTTCCAGACATTGCTCCTCCCATTATCATTCCTGATGACCCAAAAGGTATTGACTGATTGCTCAGGATGCTTTATAGCAAGTATAAACCATGTGTTTATAGTGAGATCTTAGTGTGTGGCTATTTCCTCCAGATGGCTGAAGTTTGGGCCCCTCAGTATTTAACAGGAACCCAGTATAATGATTGCCCCATTTGTTTGGATAGTTACAACAGTGGTCGTGTACTATCAAGCTGTGTGCATGTGAAAGGCAGCTGGTACCTGAAATTGTCTGTCAGAGCAAATTTTTCTTGTGGCAATATTCAGTTCTCCCAAGGTTTTAATTTCTTCCCTTATCTGTAGGTTCCTTACCAAGGCCTGTTCTTTTTATCCTCTTGCTCAATGGACTGACCTAGTTTCAGTGTAAGTGCACGGATGATGGTACCTTAGTTATAGCAAAATAAATTCTAGCTGGAGTAGGTTTAGGTCAGCCATCAGCCATATTTCCCACTGGTTTATGGTCCCAGTGACACTTTGCTCTGAGTTGCTTTAGGGAAATCACTGGGCAGAAACATCCCTGCTCTAATTCATGGGGAAAACCTCAGGGATGTAAGGAAGAAAATGCCCTGCCCGTACGACGTCAGATGTTTTTGATGGCTTTAAAAACATGTTTTTACCATCTGTGTCTCCTTAGCCTTCAAATAAGTCCTTTTCCCTGTTTTTTCTTCCTTCCTCAATTTCAGATCGAATGACAAACCATTTCGTGGAGCGTATGTATCTCATTTTTCTGAGACCAGTATTTCAGCTGCTTAAAAAATTATCATGCTTTTGCTGAGCTAATGGCTTTTCTGTCCTCATGGGGATGCATGGAGTATTGCTTTGCATGCTTCTAAATAACAGGTGATTTTTGTACTCGTTCAGCATTTACTTGCGTACGTGCAGGACTCTTTAAGAGTCTGTAGTAGCATCGTAGCCAGAATATGAGCTGCTCCCCATCTGCTGCTCCTCAGCTGGATCTTGCAGTGCTGGGGGTCACAGCTACTTGATCCTGGCTCCCTCTGGACTCTGATCTCAGCTCATCTTCATCTCTGTCATTTGGAGATGAAGTTCAGCTGGCGACTGGCAGATCCGGCAGCCGTGGATTCTCTCACCTGCAAGATCCTGCCTCTGAGAGAGGTGATTGCTTTTGGCTGCCTTCTCTAGCTGAGCTCAGCAGCTCTGCAAATCCAGTGGTGGGTTGGTTTGGTTTTTTTTTGTATAAGTAAAGTCCTGTAGGACTTTGTCGAGGTTGAAGGACCTGTGTAGAGTTCTGAGACAAAAGATTACCAGGAGTCCCCAACAAAGATACTATAATGCTTGTACAAGGCTGTTTTCGGGGGGTGGGTGGGTGGGTTTACAGTAATACTAATCCAAGAGATC